>JAHRBU010000086.1:0-11216 GCA_019677095.1 Aureobasidium sp. SLJ-2021a | reverse complement strand
AGATAGAAGGGCTAGTAACTAGAGTATAAAGGAGAGAGGGTTTTTACCTAGGTTTTATAGTTTTCCTCTCTAGATAATTACATAGCCCCTTTATATAGACCCTTAGGGAACCGTATTAGACAAATAATAAATCTATCTATAATAGTATACTATAATTTTAAATATAATTATACTTAGAAGTGTCGTATTAGTTTTAAGAAGGCTATATACGTTATATACTATATCCTTATATAAGCGTAATATAGGCGGCTATTAATAATTAATTTATAAAATGACTCGATTTAATCTTATAATATTATAATTAATAATCTATATCTAATTAACTAATTAATAATATAAGGTATAGGGAAAGATAATAAATACTTTATAGAGAAGATAGTATAGAAGAGATAAAGGCTTTATAATAAAGATAAGTAAAGGAGTAGGTCTAGGTATAAGTCTAAAAAGTAAAAAGGATTATTCTAAACCTAGTTAAGTAAGCGCCTATAGAGCCTTTCTTATAACCTCTACTAAATGTCTCTATTTCTAACTCTATTATACTATAGCATTTCTTATCTATACTATATATACTCTATAACCTCTATAACCTATTTAAGTAGTATATATTATATAATTATAAAGACCTAGAGAAATAGTATCTAGTAGTAGTAGACTAGTAGAAATTTTACGACTATCTAAGGATAGCCTATTATAATATAGTATATAGGAGTAATATCTATATTAGAGGGATAAGAAATTATTAAGATTCTAGCCTACTAATATATAGTCTTCTTTATTATCGCTAAGATAGCCTATTAGTCGTATTATAGGCTATAATTATATATTATAGAGGTATAGTATTATAATATAGACTATTATCTAGTAGGTCTAATCCCTCTAGTATAAAAAATATATTACTAAGCTATATATCCCTATAAATTATAAGAGATAGTAAGAAAGGCCTTAAAAACACTCGATTTATAAAGCATACGCTATAGTAACTATAATTATAATTATAACTTTATTAGGAAGGAAATACTTAAATATAAAAAAAAGATAGCTAGAGAATAAAGTAACTTTTAGAAATAGCCTCTCTTTAGCTAATAAGTATAATTACCCTATAATTCTTTATACTATAAACATTACTTAAGAACTACTTAGCTTTAGGTAACTATTACGATCCTACTAATAATAGAGTTATATAGCCTACTCTATTATTCTCTATACCTTAGTAGAATAGAGTACTCTATATAGATACGCTATCTACTCTACTCTACTCTACTACTCTACTTAATAGAGTATAATAGAGCATATAGAGTAATATATATATACTTATTATCTATTAAGTATATAGGTAGGTAGGTCTTTACTAGGAAGTCCTACGTTTAATTTAATTAGTTATTCTAATAGTCCCTTTAGTATATACTACTATATACTACCTTCTTCTACTTATTTAATACTCCTCTTTATAAGTCTAACCCTATAACTAGTAATTCTCCTTAAGAATAGTTAGCTATAATACTACTTAATAGCTATAAGAGTAGATCTTTATATTAGAAGAGTTCCCTAGCTTATTATAAGATATATAAGACTATTACTAGTACTTAAGTCTACTACTAATATACTGGTATCTCTCTTAATTAAGATATATATAGGTAATAGTCTAGAGATTAAAGTATTAGTAAGAGAAACTAACCCTAGAGTAGTAATTATAGCTATTATTTTATAACCTTTTTCCTAGTAAAGAGAATTATCTAGATTATCTATTAGTTAAGGAATAAGTATAATCTCTTTATGTCCTATACTATATTTAACGTATAGAATTCTAGCTATATTAATAAGTTAGATAGTTCTAGAAATAGGGATATTACTTACTATTATAAAGATAAGGCTTAAAAGCTATAGCGGTTATATAACTTTCTAAGAATTGATTAAGAGCGGAGAGACTTAGTGTTAATGGTTTGAATTATAGTATTATTAAATGAATTGGTCTATCCAATTATCTCTATACTAGCGTAACTCTCGCACCATGCTTATTGACGCATGTCACTCTAATGTCTTCTGTCTAAGGACGGTCATCTCTCGCCTCGATAGAACAAAACTCTTGGAGCAAGCGCACAGTGACATAGCTTGCTTCTGTGAGCGCCAACTGCTGACCCAGGCAAATGCGAGGCCCAGCATTGAATGGGATGTACGCCCAACCTGGTCTTACTCCCTTCTCTTGATCAGTGTCAAGCCATCTTTCAGGATGAAACTCCTCTGCATCATCACCAAACACCTCCATGTCTCGCTGCATGGCATATGTCGAATAGATGACCGGCTGTCCCTTTGCGACAAAGACCGGTTGCGTACCATCAGGTCCCCCACCTCTGGGCAATGTCGTCGGAACGGTAGCCTCGCGGGTGTTCAAAGGAATCACTGGATGAAGCCGCAGAGACTCTTTAAAGACTGCAGAGAGATATGTCAAACTCTTCAAGTCCTCGAAAGTAGGGCGACGTTCCTGGATCTCAAGGTTCGAGGCAATCTCCTCACGAAGACGTGCGACAACGTCCGGTCGGTGAGAGAGCACGTGCCAGGTATTGGTTAGAAGACTTGCTGTTGTATCCCGGCCTGCGATGAGGATGTTTAAGAGTTCCGTTCGAATTCTGACGACGTCGTTTGTTTGTTGTGAAAGCTCATGCAAGAAGGTATGGCGCGACTCATCTTTCTCTCCGTGTTTGGCGTCTTCCAGTGTTCGTCTAACATAGCGGTCAATGAAGTTGTACAAGTACTTTCTCTCAGCTTGGAATTTGGTGCGACCGAAGAACAGACCAAGGCGGCCAACTCTTGAGAGCTTCCCGATATACTTCAGACCTCCACTGAACGCCTCACAGAATCCATCTTCAACTCCTCTTTCCAGTGACTCTGTCGGCTCACCGAAAAGATATTCTGTGGCGAAGTCGGTGGTCATGCGGAAGAACAAATCACCGAGGTCGACTGAACTCTGACCTTGTTGCAGTCGGATTGCTTTGATCAAACTCTCAGAGTGACGGTCCAGCATTTCCACATTGCCAATCTCGCCACGGGTAAAACTGGGCTTCAACATTGCTCTAGAATGCTTCCAAGCATCGCCATCGGTAGTGAAGATGCCATGCCCGAGTAGACGAGTGTATGCTGTCTTCCTCAGCGCTGACAACTCTCACGAGTCGAATTGCGTAGCCAACATCGCTCTGACATTTTCAGGGTCGATGGTATAAATCATGGACTGTCCGTTTGTCATCATCGAGAAGGTTTTTGTCTGCATCTTTTGAAAGCGTGAGAAGTTTGCTTCCAGTAGTCTGCTGGCTCTGCTGATTTTGACAACTTTGAGGATGGTGCCGAGGCCGAATAGGGATCCTTCACGGACTGGCATGGCTCCGCAATGTTGGCTGCGAGCATAGTTGCGATTGTGAATGGATGTGACGATGAAGTTGAGAATGTGATATAGTAGGGTTATGCCGCCGAGCACGGCAACGATCTGTACCGGCGAGAGCTCCGTAGCGAGGATAATCATGCTTGCGTGATGATGAGAACGTGAGTGTGACTCAACGGAGGCTGAGCGGCGGAAGACTGGTTATAACAGGACGACAGGACCAGATCTAGAGGAATGCTTTCATGAATCAAGAAGACGTCATATCTCACATTCACGACTCCAGGCCATGATATGAGATGTGGAGACTGCAGATCGAAGGTGAGAAGCTAAAGTTGCGGAGCCCCAGATCTTCTCGGGCCTTTGCTTTGTTTCAACAGATGATGCGACGACTACAACAGGACTTGATCGTCTTGTGTACTGCACATCAATGTCGCACATCTGATAAGACCAAATGTGGAGTGCTAAAGAAGTGTTTTTGTTTGACCAAAGCGTCTCAAGCCTACACCTGCCCAAGATGACACAAAGTTGGACAGATCTCAATCATCAAAGGAGGCATATGCATTTCATACCAGGAACAGACTGCAAAAGGCGTCTAATCTGCCCTCAATCTTGTGAACACCGCTTGAGAGTTCTGCAAGTGATGAAAGACTTGCAAGGCAGCATTGCACGAATAACGAGTCTCTCAGGGAGCGTAGGGCTCAGACCAGCTCTGGATACTTACTAATCGAGTAAAAACGATTAACGAAAGCATGCCCTGAGATTTTGATGAGATGTAGATCTATGCATCGGATCTCACCAGCACGATGGTTGAGCGATAGTCAGGGTAAGGGTAACGGTAGAGTCCGAAGATCCGGGATTTGTTGATTCCTTGCACGATCATCTCTTCCGCAGCCAAATCTTGCACGCTGAATACGCAGGGCTGGTCGTGCAAAAGAGGGTCACTCCGTATCAAAGGATGACGCTGATGGAAAGCGCAAGTTGCAAGTCGGACAACCCTGGAGCTATAATGCGTTGACCTGGTTGAACTTCGGTATCCTCGAATCACGTACCAGAAGGACCCTGCGCGCACAGCCCATTCTTTCTGCTTAATCCTATTTGGGTGAATGCACAATGCATACCGTTCTTTCGTATGATGCTATGTTATCTTACTAGAGTCGTTGAATCTGGGGAGAACATTACGCGTTTCTTATCTCGATCTTTCACATGTGAGTCTCAACAACTGAGCGATTGAACGACGTACGTCATCTTGGACCCTGCGCATCAATCCCGCAGCTCGGAACCATCGCCTGCCTGACAGTCTCATCATGTCGTCGCTGTTTGATCGGATCCTGTACACAACGGTCGGACTGATCACACTGACTGTTCGTACAATCCTGGGATATGTTGAGGGGGACACAGAGCAAAGATGGAATGAACAATGTAAGTTTCGAGTCGCTGAGATGTTTCTCAATGCGCTTGCTCGAAACTAATCCCGAATCTAGCAGACAAAGACGGCAATGGAATCAAGAGCTGCTTTCTCGAGCTGGCCTAGCCTGTCCGACTATAACCGCGGTGCCTGTATAGCAATAACTTCGGTCCAAATCTGCCAATGTATGGTGTTATCGTGTCCATTAGGAGTCTGCTCAGCCATCATGGTAGACATATCTACACAGCGACTAAAGAACACGCTCACTTGCGGGTCTCTAGCTTGTCTAACTTGGTTCAAATCTGGTCCACATCCACTGATTCGGTGTCGCTCAGATACAAGATCCGAGAGTGTCTTACATGATACGGCGACAGAGTCGTGTTGCGACATCTCCAGTTCAATTGCTCGATGAGCGACAGTAGCAAGTACCTCTGCGTCGAAAGGTCCATCTGTTCCGCACTGGTCCAAGAACTCCACTGCTTTTGAGCGAATGACGAGGTTTCTGCATTTTGTCGCTGTGAGCCAGAGTGGCTGTACGAGACCAAGGTCGGCAGAGATCACGAATTGTTGAGCTGGAGGCGATGAATGCTTAGAACACACGATACATTCGGCGTCTGTGATAATGCATTGAAAGAGCTCAACATATGTGTCGTAGATACGTTCCTCGGGCGAAAGTATTGTCGCGAGCCTGATCAAGCATGAATGACATTGCATCCTTAGAACAAGTAGCCTCTGTCTGTAATGTCGCGCACCTTGCTCAATAGCTCGGCTGAGCGCATGTGTGATGGACATCATGTTTGCGATATGACGACCGTGGTCCAGGTCGATAGTTCGAGGATGGAATCGGATGGGCACGTATTTGAGGGCGGACGCCTTGTTTAGAAACTCGTAAGAGGAATGCAAGGCACTCAGAACTTGAAGTTCTTGACTCTTGGGTGCTGGAAACGAAGAAATATCGAAGGTGCTGAGGGTTGGGAGACGTGGCGGAAGTTCGGTTGCAAAGCTCGCGACGCTTATGTCCAAAGACAACGCGGCGATGTCGATAACATCAATCAAAGTGAACTCGGGAGATCCTTCTGCGACCTTGCCGTGCATGTCAGAACGCGCCTCCTCAAGCTTCTGCTGTCGGCGACGGAGCAGAGTTAGACCTCCTTGGAGATGCGAAAGCGCCTGGATGTGCCGATTCATGATCATGTCGGTCATGACCAAAAGAAGACACATGCAAGCCAGAGTTGTAGCTTCTGCCGGTCTGGTCGCCAAGTCGTGCTGTATCTGTTGGATGGCGCGGCCGTAATATTGTCCCACCCTGAGAAAGCGTTCAGAAGTGCTTTCTCGTTGATGCATGACAGCCGTGCCCAGCACCGTACAGGCGGCATAAGCTCCGGGGTCGGATTGAGCAATCTGAGGCAGCATCTGTTTCCAGAATTGATCTGTTATGCCAGAAAACCCGTGCATCCGTCTGGAAAGAAAGTCGAGACCGAGCTCAAAGAAGTTGAGTCTCTCGCCTCGAGACTGTATGCCAGTACTCAGATGGGCCTGGGGTATCACAATCATAGATCCATACTGCGTCGTTTCTTCAGACTGCGATTGCTGTTTGTGCCACGTACTGTATCCCCCACAAGACCGACCACTCCGTGTGCATCTGTTACACTCTGGGTGAGTCTCATCACATCTGATCTTTCGTTCTCTGTATGACTGTTATTGAGAAGGATCGAGTTTCATAATCTGATCTCGTACTTGCAGGTGTAACAGCCATTGCACGACTGTCTCTTGGTGAGAACGCGTGTCCGCTTTAGCTCGGTCTTTGCCTTTTGATGCATCATCCTACTCGGAGTTGTTGCCAAGTGAGAGGCGATGCACATTAACGATGGAAAGCGACACGGTTGATATGATGGTCCCGCAACGTTCGACTGTTAGCCTTCGGACGTCGATCATGGAAAGACTCGCAAACATGACGACTCAAAGGTCAAAGTGTCGCAAGTCGATGTTGAAGGGAAGATATGCGAGCCCGTGCCAGACACTGCAAAGCCAAAGACCGAGCGCACTGTCCACAGCGCCACAATCCTTCAGCCGAAACTCTAAGACCGAGCGTGTAACTTCCTATTGTTGGCCCCATTTCGCAAAGAGTAAACATTGCACCTCGTCAAGGCCTGTCATATCGCGGATGTCAATCACAGCGACGTTTTGTTCGGGTCTAATGGGCTGCACCCGCTTCGAACATGGACCAAACTCAAAGACCGAGCAGATAGCTCAACTTCGCTACCCAGACCATAGCGCAGTCTAACATAAATGGCAAGCATGTTCACTCAAACTTGGTCATCATCAACATCGTAAGCTCAAATCACTATCATGTTCAATATCACCACCAGAAAACCTGCTGGCTTTGCTGTACTAACAGTCAACGCTGCAACGCTGATTATAGCTATCGCACTGCTCATCTTGAGCGCTGTAAGTGTGCCCCTGGCCTTCGGATATGATCACAATCCTGACTGATTCATCCTGGCAGTACTGGACAGCGCGACCTGGACCTCATGCTTACCACAGCACATTTTGGACACTCTCTGCCAGCGTTTGTTTGATCTTCCAAACTGCTGAGCTCACCGGCATCGTGCTTTTGAGACGGCAACATGCACATGTATACAAAGTCTTCCGGATGGCCCATCTAATGATCTGCTTGTTGACTGGGTTCATCACCGGTGTTTGTCACGCCATTGTCCTCAAATCGGATACTGCGGCTATCAACTTCCTCTCCTTCTTACAAGGCCTCGTCGGCCTGGCTTACCATATCTCTGTTGTCGATCAGAAGCAACGGACCCATTATGATTCAGGAAGACTCACAAACCCCTTTCAACGGAAGAGATCCTCGGCAAAGACAGACGATGTTATGCTGTCTGCAGATGAGGTCGGTGAAGGGCCAAGTGAGAAGAGCCCTCGAAGAAGCTGTGCAAAACGCACCGTCACAAGTTTTAACATCCTGCTTCTAGTTATTCACGCCTGCGTACTCATACTCTTCACATCTGGATCGATACAGCTAGCCTTGGTCTATCGCTACACTAATCCGTGAGTACACAACATCTCCGGTCCTGTATCTCAAAAGCTGACCGTCATAAGTGGTTCGGTAGTCAAGGTCGACCTTCCGACTGGACAAGTCAGAAACATCAATCACTTCTGCACTGACGTCAACAACACCGCTGAACCGACGATCTGGTTTGAGGCAGATGCTGCACATGGAGTCCTCGATTTCCTTGGGATTCAGACCATTTTAGCACAAAACTACAATCGGAGGTCTTGTTCCTACGATCCACCAAATTTTGGCTGGTCAGACAAGCTGCCCTCGTCATTCGACGACTTCGATTTATACTTCACGCCGCTTCTTGTAGCATTGGGACAGCAAGACGAACCCCGAATCTTGGTGGGGTGGGGCGACGGTGCAAAGAACATACTTATGCATGCGCTGAAAAATCGAGATACAACTCGGAGCATGGTTCTAATGGACTCAAGTCCAGACGGAATTGAATGGCTTGACGCACAGCGCGTAAACAACTGGACCGAAAGGCAAATGCTGAACTATCGTCGAACGGACCTCCAAGGCCGCATCAGTTTGATGCAACCGATCCTTGGTATCGCAATTCCGTGGTATGTATTCGCGGATTGTGCAGAGTCGAGCTTGCTAACAAGACCATCACAGGGGCCTTTTGCCAATCTTCGTCCCCTCGAACTCAATTGGCTATTTTGATCTATCAGTCTATCCGATGTATCATGCACAATCATTGAAGGAAAATATGTGGAGTGCTCAGTACTACGGGTTGAAACAGATGGCAGCGAGGCCAATCGACCAGTATCTCGTCAACACCAGCGCTCCTGCAGGCATGGACGTTAGAGCCCTCATGACGTACAATGCGGGAACAGATCCAGCAAGTGACCAGTTCTATCGGGAGGAGAAACTCGGTATGCTGAACCATATCGCAGGCAGAAATGTAACGGACGAAATCATCTGGTGTGCCGAAGTTGGCTGCTCACTGAACTTCCCGGTCAACATGCCCTCCTGGACAGCACACTCACTAATGGCTCTGGGCATATGATGCCTGTCCTGGCACATGAGTCTCTACAAGTCAGGGTGGCAGATTCCGATACTCGAACGAGATCATGTCTGAGCCATACAACGTGCCGAGCAAAGCCCAGATACAGAGAAAAGACAGACACAGTATAGAGCGGATGACGAGATGGAAGCCGTAACAATGTGGATTTACATTACATAGAGAGTGGGCTTGGGGAGACGGTTACTGAGTAGAGCGAGTGAATAACAAGAAGCGGATATCTGAAGAATCAACTCTCAAATCCCCAAACCACACCTATTGCATTTAGAAAGTCCCGCATGATGACTCCGGTCTTGCTTGTTCTGAATGCCTCCGTCATCAACTTGAAAGCTGGAGACTCTCGTCGACCAGTCTTTGCAAAGTGCCAAAGTGCAGTACTAATCGGAAAAACCGCAGCATGAGCAGCCCAGAGGCCCATACCTGGTTCGAAGAAGTGACCCGCTACCTGTGCAACATTCAATTCTGGCAGCTCAGGACTTACCCATTCAGGCAGAGCGGGTACCAGTTCGACGAACGCCCAGATCTCCATGAATGCCACGAGTCTCCGGTCAAAGTTCCTGAGAGAACCGTACAATATGTTACACATGGTCCAATATTGTGTGCAGGTCGAGAAGAAGCCATAGCCATGAAGCCGGCAGACATGATAAAGGGAGTTCTGTTCTCGAGCTGGTCCTGGCACAAACTCAATGCGATCTGTGCTCGCCTCAGCCGAGGACAACCGTTTCTCGTAGCATAGCATCAAGACCCGAGACTGCCAGGCTTGCAAAGCATAGCAGATATCCAAAGCTTCGTGTATCAAAACAATGCCCTGAGCGATGTGCTGGCGACTTCCAATATCATCCTTGACTCCATCTTCGCGTGCAAGGACGTGATCAAAACCCTGGAGCAGTTGCGGAACAGGGTTGATCAATCTAAAGAGCTCATCTCTCTCGTTCAGGGCAGGCAGATTCCAGTTTAGCTGAGTGAAAGCATTTGGTTGACGTCTCGAGAGGCCATGGATAATCGCAGTCAGACGTACACTATCATACAGATCCATACCCAAGCCGGATAGGTGTCTTTCACGCCCTCGGAGCTGCACAAGGCGGCATGTACCATTGACATGCATCCGCCAATCGGTTATCTGGTTCCGCTCGGGAACTGTGGCCGAAGGCTCACGGGAGATCCGCTGGAGCATCTCAAACAGAACGAGGAGCCGGCAGCAGGCAAGCACGCTGTCGTCGCAAGCTGTGACAGGATCTTGTAGGGCGACGTTTGTTTGCTTGAGTGCTTGTGCGTAGAACCATGCCGCACGTACGACCAGTTCATGGTCATTGTTCATCCACCCAAGACCAGCTAAAGCGCAAGCTTGTATGGCGTTTCTCACGTTGGTGTCTCTGTCTGCCAGTTCCCGGACACCTGGGATCCAGGGTGCTGACAATATGCCGCCAATGCTGCCATTCAAGGCAGGATCCTCTTGCGGTAGATAGTTCGTCCAAAAGTATCCGTTCACGATAAGCGAAGAGCTTTTCCTGGCGAGCGAGGTCGCTGGAGACGAGATGAGGGAACTTGTTGAGCCCGAGTTGCTGCCTTGACCAACGAAGACGAATTTCTTCTCCTCAAACCTGCAAGTTATCTTGAGTTGTAGACAACGACTGCATGTTGGCTTCTTCAAGTCGCAGCCCTTCTTCTTCGATCTGCAGTTGACACAACCCCTTGTGGTTCGCATGCCCTGCATGGTGATTGTGATGTCTCTGGATTATCTGTATCCGAGATTGTATGTGATGTTGTTGCAAATATGTTTCCGATACCGTGTCTGTAGGTGTTGCAGATATGAGCTTCGTCGTGAGATTCTTCGACCCCTCACACTTGGCCTTTGTCGTTGATCCGATCTCGTCTTTCCAGCTATAGGGAAAAGTACACATAGGGCATCCCATGTACTTGGAAACTAAATCGATCGTTGCGATGCGGCATGCATGTATCGTCTTGCGATAACCGAATTACCGCTGCTCCTCCAACTGCATGCGAGGGTGGAATTCCACCACGCAAACATGTTGCGACAGCCCTGAAAGTCAGCGACTCGATCACCAGGGGGCAGTGCAAGTGTCTGCTTCTCTCGACACGTGTTTCAGCGGCATCTGCAAGAGATCGATCTTTCGAATCCTTCGAGAACGTGTGACGAGGCTTGAAAGCTTGGGAGCCGGCGTGATGAGAAGCCGAATCCTTCAAGCCTCGCAATGTCTATTCTCGGTTTCAAAATTCATTAGAATTTGCCACCCCCAACTTCGAACTCGATGCTCAGAGCAGCTAATGACTCGCGCTATTCCAACTATACACCACTTACTACGGTCAATTTACCTTGTTTACA
>JAHRBU010000085.1:0-11312 GCA_019677095.1 Aureobasidium sp. SLJ-2021a | reverse complement strand
GGATAGAATTTGTAGTAGCTAAAGTAATTAAAAAATTAATTCTTTTTACCCTAGGGGTAGCTTTTACATACAATTTTAAACACTCTTTTTTAGATTCGTTTGAAGGCTGATTTAGGGTTTTTTTAGGTTTAGTCTATACCCAAGGTATAATATTAAGTAGGAACAATTTCTGAGATATTGTCTTAAACAAGCCAGAAGTAAAATTGTCTAGTGGAAACAATAACAATGGACCCGGTGGGGCGGGAAATAGTGGAACTACTGTTTTACCAGGTGATGATGAAAGACGGAGATCAAGTTCTCATAAAGAAACATTATCAAGAGGGTTAAGCCATGTAACGCGTGAAGAGTGGATGAATTTCACTAATGAAATTAATCGTTTAGTGGAACAAGAGAAAGCTAAACGAATTGCAGATAATAAAATCAAATCTATAATTTTTTCAGATTTATCCATAAAAACTTCACCCCGTGAAAAGGAACTATGAAGAAATTTTGTTCGTAATAATCCTTTCTTGCCAAACCAGGGAAATCCTCACCACGCCGTTTTACATTCTTTTAGAGAGTCGAAAGTGAATAAGTTCTTATCTGCTATGCAAAGTCCAGGTAAATCCACCACCAGTTAGATAAAAAAAAACTCTTACATAGAAAGGGTTGGTTCTTAACTTAATTCTTAAATACTTGTTCTTATTGCTGTCTATGTTGTTAGTGCAAATGTGATAGATTACTTTTTTCCTCGTACTAAGGTTTTCTTAATCATATGTATTGTATTATCTTCATCGACCTTTGGTCGAAATAAGTAAATCGGTATATTTTTTTTATTTATTTACTGTATTTACGGTAAGAGGATATTAATTTAGATGATATTATTGTCTTAATTATTATATAGGGGTTAAACTATATCTCTTTTTTCTATTCTACGACGATAAAAAAAAAAATTTTTTTACCCACCCCCTCACATCGAGCAAAAAAAATTATTTTTTGTGTCTCGCTTCGCGCTGGGAAGAAACCAAGTAGTGGTTGATTACATTATTAAAGAAAATATTAGATCAGGTTATTTTTATATAACAAATATGAGTAATATTTTTTTTTTCTCAACCAGAAAGAATTACGCTGCGTGCTTATGCTCATAGTATAAATAAAACTAGATATAATATACAAGGTTTAGGGCCTCAAATGGACCCCGATGGCGTCATAGACCGAATTTCAAATACACATTAATAAAAAAAATTTTTTATTTATATCTAAATAACGCTTGCATTAATAAAGTCTTAAGACTTTATTCCGGCACTAAGGAAAAAAAATAATTAAAAACCTCCCCGGGTATTTTTTTACGCGCGTAGCGTTGCGCGTTAAAAAGGAACAGTTATATACTTTAGTTTAATAATTTAAAAGAGATAAGCTTAGAAAAGAGATCATATCATCATTAGTGATGTAATAGCTTTATTCTCCTCGAGTTGCTATAAAAATATAGCGCTTTGCATGATAAATTAGGCCACACTACTTTAAATAAAAAAAGAAAAAAAAATGTATTTATCACTATTAAAAAATTTCTTTCTTAGATTTTGGAAATTAATTACAACTTCTGGTATAGTAGTCTCATTTATGCTAATTTTACTTTTAAAACAACCTTTTTCCCGGTTATTTTATTTATCAGATCTAAATGATTATTATTTTATTCTATCTGGTTTATTTTCTGGTTTAGTTACCTATACTAAAGTCGTATATAATCAGGAGATTCCTAGCAAAAACCCTTTGTATTTATCTATAGGAACTGGTGCCTTCGTATCTCTCTTTTTTTACCAATTTGGCTACAGGGGTTTAATTGATGTTTTACTAATTCCTGGTTTAAATGTTGGATCTTTTTTGGTTTCACTACCAGGCATTTCTGGTTTACATGGTTTAAATTCTTGTAAGCTATCTATAAACAAATCTAGTTTTAACGCAACCCGAGGGTTTAAACATGGTTTAAGAACAATCTTTTTTGGGGCGTCGGGTAAAAAAATTCCCGGCGGAGGTTTTGTTAGTTCATCTTTAGATAATTCATCTAGTCAAAAAACTACTTTGTATAGTGAAAAGGCTAGAGGTAAAAAGGCTGAGATTAGTGATTGTCGTCATGACCCTCAAGAAAGTTCTTCTAGAGGGATAAAAAGAAAAGCTTCGGATACAAATTTGAAAGATAGTTTTAATGCAAAAGATTTTTCGGTTTTTTCTGATAGGTTATATAAAGACGTTACGCAGATTAGTGGATCAAGAGTAGAGGATATATTTAATAAAAATAAATCTCACCTTGCTCTTGTAAGAAGTATAACTTTAGGAGATTTAGGTATTAATTCCAATAGTCGGGAGGGTAAACTTATCGCTAATTTTGCTGAGAACTATAAAGGTGATGTACCAGCAGTTAAACAATTTTGTAGTGCAGTGTTAAACCCTGCAAATCCTTATTATAGTAATATTGTAATTTATTCTATAGTGGAGGACATTAAGACTACTTCTAGCGCAAAGGGTAGAAAGGTACTTGATGCAATCCATGAACGTACAAAATAAGTAAATAATATAAGTGATTACACCACATCACTTTAAATAAAAAAATAAAAAAAAAAATGAATTTATCATTAATACTTTTTTTAATAGGGATTTTAGGTTTTGTTTTAAATAGAAAAAACATAATATTAATGCTTATCTCTATAGAGATAATGCTATTAGCTATTACATTCTTAATATTGGTAAGTTCACTTAGCTTTGATGATATATTAGGCCAAACTTATGCTATATATATTATAGCAATAGCTGGTGCTGAATCAGCGATAGGTTTAGGTATTTTAGTAGCATTTTATAGATTAAGAGGAAGTGTTGCAATAGAATTCAAATAATGTATCTAGCTTTAATAATTTTACCATTATTAGGATCAATAGTATCCGGTTTCTTTGGAAGGAAAGTCGGAGTAAGTGGAGCACAATTAATAACATGTTGTTCTGTAATAACAACAACAACATTCGCAATACTTGCTTTCTTTGAAGTAGGTTTAAACAACATACCGGTATCAATCCATTTATTCAAATGAATTGATTCAGAATCGTTAAATATCTCATGAGGGTTTAATTTTGATTCTTTAACAGTGTCTATGCTTATACCGGTATTAATTATTTCTTCTTTAGTACATGTATATTCTATAGGATATATGAGTCACGATCCCCATAATCAAAGATTCTTTAGTTATTTAAGTTTATTCACATTTATGATGATTATTCTTGTAACAGCTAATAACTTTTTACTTATGTTTGTAGGATGAGAGGGTGTTGGAGTTTGTTCTTATCTTTTAGTAAGTTTCTGATTTACTAGAATAGCAGCAAACCAAAGCTCTCTATCTGCATTTTTAACAAACAGAGTTGGAGATTGTTTTTTAACAATAGGTATGTTTGCTATATTACTTACTTTTGGTAATATCGACTACTCAACAGTGTTTTCATTAGCACCATTTATGAGTGAAGATGTTATTACTTTAATAGGAATATGTTTATTAATAGGTGCTATGGCTAAAAGTTCACAAATCGGTCTTCATGTCTGATTACCTATGGCGATGGAAGGTTTGGTAACAAGGGCCTTCCTTAAACTTCACTATATGCGGGAACATCCGATAATATTAAGGTCCACCAGTTACTATGTAACCATTGGAAAAATTCTTAGTATTGGACAATCCGCAGGAAACCAGTAAGTTAATATACTGGGCTCCTCAGAGACTACACGTGAAGCAATTACATTAGATAGATTTAAATCATGACTTATAGGTTTTGCTGAAGGAGACGGGCATTTCATAACAGATAAAACAGGTTATTTAGTTTTTAAAATAACTCAATCTAGTGTAGATGCTCAAGTATTATTCTATATAAAAAAATCATTAGGATTTGGCTCCGTTTCTGTGCAAAAGACTACAAATAATACTCATCAGTTTAGAGTTAGAGATAAAGACAATTTAATCAGAATAATTAATATTTTTAATGGGAATCTTATAACTAAAGCTAAAATATTACAATTTAAATTATTTTTACAAGTTTTTAATGCAAAATATAACACTAATATTGATTTTATAAATTGCATTAAAGTTAGTTTAGACAATTCCTGATTATCTGGATTCACAGATTCTGAAGGATGTTTTACCTGTTCTGCTCACTTAAATAAAAAAACTAATAAACATATATTTACAGTAAGATACATAATATCTCAGAAAGATGACCTTGAGTTTAGTAATCATTTAGCTAATTTGGTAAACGGTTATGTTTCATATTTAAAGAGTTATGATGGGTATAACACTGTTGTTAATTCAACTAAGTTGTGTATAATAATTAAATATATTAATAATTTTCCTTTACAAACTAAGAAGCATATATCTTATATAAGATGATTAAAACTACATAAATTGGTTATTAATAAACAACATCTTACCACACAAGGTATATATAAAATAAAATTTTGAATAAAATCTATCAATAGATAATGTAATTGAACATATAGTCCGAACAATAGCGTAAGTTATTGAGTGTTTCTGTCGTATTCGTATACATATTTAATTATGTATATATAACGGGAATCAACATATTTGCCTACACCTGTTTCTGCATTAATTCACGCTGCAACTATGGTTACTGCGGGTGTATATTTATTAATGCGTTCATCTCCTTTAATAGAATATAGTTCAACAGTGTTGTTACTATGTTTATGAATAGGAGCAATAACAACAGTATTTAGTTCTTTAATAGGATTATTCCAACAAGATATAAAAAAAGTTATAGCTTATTCAACTATGAGTCAATTGGCTCGAGAAAATACTTCTAATTCAAGTCTTTTCAGGCATCAAACTATATGCGTAGAAGCTAAAAATAATTCAATTATTAATGCCAATTCGCAGATAACCAAAGCTCGTGATTATTATTATAGTCACTATAATTCCAAGTTTTTTAATTCATCTACCATTATAAGGTTATACCAGAATATCATCTCTGTGTTAATAAGGTGAAAATTTGGGATTATTAGTAAGTTAGTAGGAATCTCAGAGGCCATACGTTTGATATTAATCTATATTGAATTTAATTTAATTTATTCAATACCAAAACACACTTACTTTAATAAACAAGTCTTAACTTATTTAGGATGGCGTCGGCCTAAAAATTATTCTCTAAAAAACCCCCCAAAATTGTTAAAACCATCTAAATATGCCGTAGTACTTAGTAGAAAAATGTCTACAAGTATTAATCTAAATTACTTAGATAATAATAATAATAATAACACTCAAAATTTTAACCCCGAAGCGACCCTCTGTTTCAAACAATGATTAGCTGGGTTAATAGATGGTGATGGTTATTTTTTATTAACCAAAAACGGTTACAATAGTTGTGAAATAACAATGGATAGTAGAGATAAAAAAGTTTTATATCTAATACAGCATATGTATGGAGGAAAAGTTAAACCGGTTTCAAATGATCTAGCTTACAAATATAAGTTAAGAAATAGAACCGGTTTAATCTCGTTAATAAATGACGTAAACGGGTTAATTAGAAATCCGGCTCGATTATTACAAATGAACAAACTATGCGTTAAGTTTAATATTGAACTAAAATATCCTGAGAATGTTACATTTAATAACGGATGACTTAGTGGGTTTATTGATAGTGACGGTTCTGTATATTATAATGAATTGTCAGGACAAGTTTTTATCTCTATATCTCAAAAAAATAGGTATTTATTAGAACCTTTAATTCACATTTACGGTGGAAGAGTTGATATTAGCGGGGGTAAAACAGAAGCATTTAAGTATGTTATCTATAGAAAAGATGAACTATTTAATTTGATAGAAAATTATTTTAGTAAATATCCTCTAAAAACAGAAAAAATGAAAAGAATTAATTTAATAAAACAATTTTATTTAGTGAGATTGTCCAAAAATAATCCGGAGATTGTTAAATTTAATCAATGGGTTAAATTTAAGCATAAGTGAGAAAAATATGAAGATTAATAAAGAAATGGTCCAATTTACAATATAATTTAGTTTTACTAACCAAGTTCGCTATTTATAAAAGTAAATCTCGCAATTAGGTATGATGGTTATAGCTGTTGGTTTATCTTCTTATAACGTAGCTTTATTCCATTTAGTAAATCACGCTTTCTATAAAGGACTTCTTTTCTTAGGTGCTGGTGCTGTAATACACGCTGTAGCAGACAACCAAGATTTTAGAAGATATGGAGGGTTAAGACCTTTCTTACCTTTAACTTACTCAGTTATGTTAATTGCAAGTCTTAGTTTAGTTGCTTTCCCATTTATGACAGGTTTCTATTCAAAAGATTTTATTCTTGAATCTGCTTATGGACAATTTTATTTCTCTAGTACAGTTGTATATTTCATAGCTACAATAGGTGCGATGTTTACTACATTATACTCAGTTAAAGTTTTATACTTAACATTCTTAACTAACCCTAATGGTCCACTAGTTAATTATAAACATGCACACGAAGGTGATATATTTATGAGTTTACCTTTAATTGTATTAGCTATATTCTCTATTTTCTTTGGATATATCACTAAAGATATCTTTATCGGATTAGGTACTGGTTTCTTTGCAGATAATAGTCTATTTATACATCCAAGTCATGAAATTATGCTAGACACTGAATTTGCGGTACCTACTTTATTCAAGTTATTACCTTTAGTATTCACTATCTCACTTAGTATAATATTTATTGTATTATCTGAGTTCTTACCTAAGTTATTAGTACACTTTAAGTTATCTAGATTAGGTTATAATATTTTTAGTTTCTTCAATCAACGTTTCTTGATTGAACTGTTTTACAACACATACATCACAGATATTGTATTAAAAATAGGTGGTCAAACAACTAAAGTTCTTGATAAAGGATCTGTAGAATTATTAGGACCATACGGTTTAGAAAAAGCATTGGTTAATTTAAGTAAGAATATTGCTAGTTTAGATACTGGTGTTATTACATCATATGCCTTATACATATTAGTTGGTTTAATTTTCTACTTATTAACTCCTTACTTATTTATAAGTGACAATAACTTATTCATTATAATAGTATTTGCCTTATTAAATACTTTGAAATTAAACAAATAAAAAAAAAATAAATATTTAAACCAGGAGGTAAAAACGCTCCCCGGCTAAATTAATAAAAACGCTTTGCAGCTGGAAAAAACCCATTAAAATAAATAAAAAATTTTTAAACCCGTAGGAACTAGAGAAAAAACAAATTTTTTTTTTCATAATTTAATAAAAACTCAAGGTTTGGTTTATGATCTTTATCAGATAAGAGAAAATCGGTTTAAGCTTCAGGAGGTTCAAAAAGAGAATGACAATCAACCATCTCTAATCGATGACTACGCAGATGTTTCTACTGAGATGCCTGATTATGTAGGAGGAGAGGATTAAATGGTTAATATTATAACCAAAATTATTACATATTTAAAATATCGATATTTCTTTCTTAAACAGAATAGATATGCTAATAAGATTAGAAAAGAAAAAGAAACAAAACGAAATTAAAAACCACCGAAAATATAGTTTTGGTCCTGCCCCTTCTGTTATAAGAAATAAAAACAGATTAATGACGGATAAATTAACTATAAATTATTTCACTAGGCCTTTTCACACATATAAATTTTTATGCGTATATCCGGATATTAATTCTGAGTATGATGCTATAAATTCCGAGGATATTGGTGAAGGGTCTAAAAAAGATAAATCTCGAGTAATAAATGATAAGCTAGTTGACAATAAGAAACAGGGGTTGGAAGTCAGAGATGATTTGAGAAATCATACTAAAATCATAGACAAGTTTTGTAAAATTAGATCATCTGATGCTAAGAATACATCGGAGGAGTTTGAAAAATTTGCTTATAATGAGGAAGAAAAAGTTACCAAAATACATGATCGTGCTTATTCAGCCACTAACAACGAAAAATATGAAGACGGTATAAATGAAAGTGCAATGAATAAAGCTATATTTTCCATATCAAAATCAGAATATTCTGCCCAAGTATTGGGTATCAACCTTTCTACAGAAGAAGTTGAAACAAATACCGCTGCAAAAGGTTTGGTTAAAGATCTTTATCAGATAAGAGAAAATCGGTTTAAGCTTCAGGAGTTTCAAAAAGAGAATGACAATCAACCATCTCTAATCGATGACTACGCAGATGTTTCTACTGAGATGCCTGATTATGTAGGAGGAGAGGATTAAATGGTTAATATTATAACCAAAATTATTACTAAACATTTCTTTTTTTCTACCCTGGATGGGAAAAAAATTAAACGTTACTAAAAAGTGTCCAACTTTCCTTTGAACATATTCCGCAGGAGGAAAAAACCCGGAGGAACTCTCCGCCCCAAAATAAATAAAAACTCTTCGCAGGTGGAAAAAACAACAAAAAAAAATAAAAACCTTATAAATCGATAAATAGTAATTTTTATTACATATTTAAAATATCGATATTTCTTTCTTAAACAGAATAATTATGTTAAATATATTTTTAAAAAAAGCCAAACCTAATCAGGTTAATTCAGAATGAGATTTTTTTATTGGAAGAAATAATTGAGATCTACACAATAATAACAATATAGGTGAAACTAGACATTATCCACCGGCTAGTCAAGAATGATTTAATAGCATCTATTCTTATAATAAAAACTTGACTAAAACATTACCAATTGTTGACAATACCGTATATAAACTAATTAAAAGTTATTTTAATTTAAATCCATTATCTAATAATAAAAAATCTAGTCGTGTGCAAGTACGATTTAAAAGATTATCTTTAAATAGAATATTGCTAAGCAGAGCAGAAATGAAACACACTAACAATAAAGTTATAATTACTGTATATCTATACAATAAAAATAAAAAATTTTTTTTATACAAATTAAAAGATTTGTATAAAACATTCTTATTTAAAATTGCAGAAAAAACTCCCAAATTATCTAGCTCCGTACGTACAAATACCCAGGATGCAAGGCCAGGAAGTTTCCAAAACAAAAGCTTGCCTTTTGCCATTGACCTGTCGAAAACAAACCGTGATTTTACTACAAATTTAAATAAAACTACGATAACAAATGAATCCCGCGAAACCGAAAGAAGAAAATTTAGAATTATACTTCTAAGTTCAGCCCCTAGGGTTAAAAATAAACCTTCATCTGTTTTTACAAGTAAAAGATTAAAAAATACTTCGCGGGGTCGTCTAGACCAGCGTAATGATAGAGATAATAAAACAAATTATCTACTAAATTTTACTAAATTAACCAAAAGAAATCTATCTAACTTTCTTTTAGCGCTAAATTTAGCACAAAAGAATAATTGTGTTAACCATGGCGTTGGCTTAAAAAATAAATATAAATCACTAATAAAAAAATATTATTTTTTATTAAGTAATAACAAACTTAACACTACAAGTAATAATAATCATTTCTTAAACTATGTTAACATAGCTAAAACTAATTCTAGTCTAAATAATAATATTCCGGTTTTAGCCTTAGCAAGAGAAAAAAGTAGTTTATACAGGGTTGGACAAGGAGAAGAACCCGTGAATTTTTCTCTTTATTCTTTAGCGCTAAAAAAACTGAGTTTTTTCACTTCTAGATTAGAGTCTGGTATGGCTCCAGGACAAGAAGAAATTGAGACAAGAATAAATAATAATTACTATAAATTATTTGACGACTCTGCGGTTAAAGTAGAAAATTCATTAGCTTTTGCCGCAAAAGCAAACCCAGGGAGCGGATTTGCCGTTAAAAAAACCGGGTCCGGGTTAAAAAAAACTATCTCTTTTGCTGGTTGAGCCCTATATAAATTAAGAAATCTGCATAAATTATTCTACATTAGCCCTAATTCGAGTGAAATATTTAATCATCATCAAAATAATTTATATGAGCTAGGACAAGAAATAAATCGTGACATTGATGGCGCAGCCCTAAAAAAAAGAAATTTTTTATTAAAAAATCTTTATAACATTTTAAAAAATAAAAATACTTTATCTGCTCTACTCCCTAGCCGATTCCAGCTAGACGGCGGCAAAGCTAAAAAAACAATTAGCCCGAAACCGAGCGGAAGAATAATTAATTCTCCTTCGTTATCGCTAAAAAAAATTAACTCTATCTCATTAAAAGGTTTAAGAATTTTAAAAAAAGCTAGTAAAAATAAAAACTTCATTCTTAAAACGCTTAAATGAAATTTAACTAATTTTAAAAACTATGAGAATAAGTACTTTAAAAACTTTATAAAAAAATCTTATAGAAAAGAAATGTTATACTTATATTATGTTAAAATGTTAAATGTTAACAATAATAAATTCAAAAACTGATTTATACTAGGTTTAAAAAATATAATATCTAATATATATAATAAAAAAGTTGAATTTAATTTTGTTAATTTAAAATATCTCCACTTAAATAGTGACATTTTTTCAGAATCTATTGCTATAAAATTGAGAAACCGGGAAAATAGATTATTAAGAGTTCTTAAAAAAGCCTTGAAATTGGTTAAACTTCCATCTTTAAGTAAATTATCTTACTACGGACCTTCTAGTGTAATCACACCTAGCGAGAGCTCGCTTCGCGCTAATATAAATGGAAAATCTTTAACCTTAAATGTAAATTCCTATATATCTAGGTTAAAAGATAAAGATGTATTACATGAAATATTATACAAAATATTCCCTGGTTGAGGGATAGCCAATACGGAGAATTCTCCTATTAACAGACAGTCGGGTAGCTCGCTCCAAGTTAAAAATACCCTACAGGAAAATATCTTAAACTCTACTGAACATAAAAATATTTATGGTGTAAGACTAGAGGCCTCCGGAAGGTTATCTAGACGTTTAACTGCCTCAAGATCTGTATTTAAATTAAAATATAAAGGAAGTTTAAAAAACATAAATTCTTCTTATAAAGGGTTGTCAACTGTCATGTTAAGAGGTAATACTAGATCTAATCTACAACTTACAAAAATTAGTTCTAAAACACGTAATGGTGCCTTTGGATTAAAAGGATGAATAAGTAGTAATTAATTAATTAGCACTTTTGACTTTTCTTTTTCTCGCACGATGGGAGAGAAAAACCCATTTCTTAAAACAATAGGTAAGAGTCCCTCCTGGTTTAAAGAAAATATTATTTTAGGGCTACGCCAGGCTACGCCAGGCTACGCCAGGCTACGCCAGGCTACGCCACCCGTGAGTAAATACCCCCCCCCCCTATTGTTTTCTGTTTTCGCCTTGCGAATTAAAAATTTTAAATCTAGCGACTAAGCTTTTAAATTAATAAACT
>JAHRBU010000084.1:0-11339 GCA_019677095.1 Aureobasidium sp. SLJ-2021a | reverse complement strand
CCTAACCCTAACCCTAACCCTAACCCTAACCCTAACCCTAACCCTAACCCTAACCCTAACCCTAACCCTAACCCTAACCCTAACCCTAACCCTAACCCTAACCCTAACCCTATTTTTATGGCATCCACGCGGCGGACCTACCAGAGAGATTTTTTTTTTCTTGATATCAGGTTAGATTCATGCAGATTCGGCTTTCAAATTTGATGCTTCGAACTGCCAGGATATCTTAAGTAGCCAATGACATGACTATTTCATGTTCCTTCTACTAAGAATCACTCCCGTCAATTCCTTTGTCGTCAAGTACAGTGCCCTAGGATGTCGCGGGGATTGCAGTACTAATTTCTCCATTAACATCGTTTAGCTCTAAACGAATTTTACAACGCACAATCCTATCGTCCACCATAGTAATATTATGCTAGGGGAGGCTTTCTCTACCCGTCGTAAACATGTTAAGATACCATCTGTTAAGGGGTATCTATCGATGATGCCGCAGAATTTCGGATTTGGAGCTACAGGATGTCGAGTGCAAATCTTAGATCATCTAGATCGCGATCGCGCTAGTATGCAACTAGAACGAGGTCTTCCGGTCGAGCCCGCGAAGCATAGGATTTAACAGCTGTTAGAAAACCTAGAGAGAAGTAACTAAGACCGCCATGTAACTCTAGAGGACGAGATTAACTAGTCTTAGGCGCCGTATATAGCATCTATAAGCTCGTAATGTAGAAGCTTAGGGGAAAAATGTTGCGAGCGGATGGACGCTAGTTACGTAGAAGTTAGAGATCGGAAGGACTCTCTTTACACTACATAGAGACTAGTCCTTAAATAGACGCTTTACGCGTGCGAGGTAGAAGATGAATCTCGATGCATAAAAGAAATTTAGCATCGGCAGGAATTAAGCGCTCTCGAGACAAAAGATACTAAACCTTAACGACGTTCTAGGAGTTTATTTGCAGGTGATTAAAAGAGGTAGAGCATAGAAGAACTTCTCGTCCGAGTCGCATCGAGGATCGTGATTTCTAGGATTAATCACCTCCCTATCTATTCGTAATAAAGGATGCATTGATGCCGATACTCTTAATCCTGCTAGATTATATTTTACGTCGCACATTCGCCGTAGGTAAAGTACTTATGTCGGATGCGTATATGGTTCTATTGCCGCTAGACTTACAAACGGCGCTAGCATAAGGACATTCGAGACGTTAGACAGTGTAACCAGCTATAGGGAGGAAATTAAAAGACATCCTATAGTGCAGAAACTGCACTGCGAACCCTCTCTCCCTATAGATGGCGAGGCTAATAGTGCACTAAGACAGCGAAACATAAGGAAAGCTAGAAGCAAAGCTATGTAGACATTATGTAGGCTTATTTACTTAATGACCACTCCTATATAGCGATATCGTATGCAATCGGGGTTTAGGATATTTTGTAGGTGATATTAAAGCTCTTCTTGAAAATCTTATAGTACTCCTTGCAGTGATTTCCCCTCGTAGAGGATATCGTACACGCTACCTGCGGCATTGTTATAGATCTTATTCCAGAGCCCACGACTAAAATCCACGGTCGCGCCGTTCACCAAGCTTTGATCCGTGGTAGGATCGTTCAACTGGTGTCCAACGCCGACGCAGCTTGCGCAACGATCCAAAACCACCGCCACCGCACTCACTCCCGTCAGTGGATTGGTGAAGTTCATATTGCTTCTACAGTTCACTAGTGTAGGCTAAGATCTGCCCTCAGATGCCAAGCTGTTGTCGTAAGGCGTCCAGAACGCTACATAATATCCATCGGGAGGGTAGCTAATGTTGTCACACCTGAAGGTCGACGTGCTATCTACGTCGTACACCGAAGCCATTTTACCATTTGGGGAGTACGATTTGATGCCGTATGCATCTTCGGATGCTTTCTATGAACCCGACCCTAGCTCGGATGCCGTTATGGCTGCCTAGGTTGATAATGAGAGAGTGGAAGACATATTGTTATAAACTTCGAGTAGAGAAGATGGCGATACGTATTGATCACACGCCTCGGGCACTTCTTGTTGCGTGATACTTGCGTAGAAGGTCCGAGTAGGGCTTGTGCTCGAAGAATAAGCTTATGTGGCAATGGCAGGAATTAGGACGCCTAAGCTACAGTCATAATCATCGGAATGCATCCTCTGCCAGCGTTGAGAAGCGCAAATCAAATAGTCACCATCGTTGTCTGCTCGCTGGCATACGCCTTCGGAGCAGTCGCTGCGGTCGATAAGCGCGTTAGCAGAGGAGATGAGAAGATGTGCGATGCTAGTATTTCGAGCTCGAGCGACTTTCATAGTCTTGGATTTGACTCGACACGTCTCTTCCACAAGTTCATGTTCATATGAGGTCAATAGGTTTTATATTCGACTGAGCTTACGTAAAAACTTCATGCTCAAGAGTGGACTTCCGTTGTCATGTGTCTATTATAACAATGACCATCGGACTCTAGCAAATTCTCTACGCTTCTTTAACCTTAGTAGCAATCCTGCCTGCACACCACATCGGCGACTTATACTTTTGTCATCCTTCGTTAGGCCCCTCTCACGTATCTTTGACTTTATCACGTCGTTCTTCGAAACGTGGGTCTGTGCTATAGAAACACAACATAAACCAGTGCAAGTTGTCTAAGTTTAGTCCTATCGTAAAGCCGTATCCGTTCTCGCTATAGGCAGAATAAAGACGTGTCCTACGAGGCGCATACAATGTTACGGAACAACCGCGATCTTAAGGTCTATCCGCTCGGATTTCGGATGTGCAAACGAAGGAACATATATTCTCGTATGCAGAATTCGTGGCAATTTGCCACCCCCAGTCCTAATCTTATTCCTCTAATCCTCTAATTTCTCGCTATTTACACGTCGTACATCAGATTTATCGCTATATACACCTCGTGCTGCTCTAGTTGTTATTAGTATAGCTTAAGGTGACCGTCCTTCTAATGTTACTAGTCTTTAAGCGATATTAGAGCTCTATCTAACGCGCGAGATAGCTCTTAATTAAAACAATAAAATGCCGCTTAACGAGCATAATAAGGACCTTATCGAGGCCATATTTCGCGACGACTACGACGTTAATACCGTCTATAAAGTCATTCCCTATGCAGCTTATAGAACGGTGTATCGTATATATAAGAATATATAGCACTTCGGCTAGGTTAGGAAGCCTTCCTTAGCACTAAAGAAGCGTAGCGCTCCGAAGAAGATAACACTAGTTATACGCGAATACCTTATAGAACTGCTCTCTACGAGGAACGACCTTTAGTAGGAGGAATTAGTGTTCAAGTTATAGTGCGAATTCGATATAGCTATTAACTAGTTAACTATTAGTCGCCTACTAGCTAAAGAGGAGCTATTAAACAAGGTTAATACACGTATCGTAAGTCGCTAGTCTATTGCGTAATAGGGAGTTTATCTTAAGGAATTAGCTAATCTAATATCTCGAGGCCTCGCGGCTAGTCTTAACCCTATAGATATGCTAGTTTATCTTAATAAATCTACATATAGTAAGAAGGTAATGTTTCGCCGCCGCTCTTAGAGTTAGATAGGTCTGCCGGCCTATATAAGGTTAGACCTAGTTAACAAAGTTCGCTACTCGGTGTTACTAGCTCTAGATGTCTATAGGTATCTATATGGCTCTACCCTCGTCGTTAAAGGCGCGGTTACCTAAGCTATATATAAATACTAGCTAGAGATAGTGGTGCTACTATAATGCGAGCCATTTCTAGGTAGAAGGTTAATTATAATTATGGATAATTGCTCGACCTACTACTCTAATCGAGTATATGCAAAATTTGCGTATAAATGCTAGGGCCTAATATTGTCTAGATTACCGAGCTAGGTCGGCAGTTTAGCGTGTATTTGCTATACCTACCGCTATACTCGCTACATCTAAACCCTATAGAATAGACCTTCTACCTCTTAAAATAATGGCTTCGTCGTTAGAGGGATCTAGCGCTAACTCTAGAGGGCATAGAACTCGCGGATTATAAAGCGGCGTGGATTAAGCACCTCGAGGGCGTAGTTACTTAGGCACTAAACGACGTCAATATTAGGAACTTATTTAGTCGTAGTTAGGTACCTTTAATTAACATAATTAGAGCTAGAGTCTAATTATGCCGGTAAGCTTAAGCTGTCTAAGGAGATGGTATAGGCATCGATGTTAGTAGTATAAGAAGGACCTTAATCTACGCGTAGAGAGGAGTGTTGCTATCGCTACTAGCGCTTATATATATCTACGAATTTAGACAATTCTTTATAAATAGTTACGCGGAGACTAGTCTACTTAACTACCCTCGAGAGTTTCTTATCGGAAGAGGTTATTAGCATCTTTAAGTTCTAGTAGTCCTCCTCGAGCGTAGCCTTTACTCTATCGAAGCCTAAAGACTAGTCCGGGTAGGCCAATTTTATAGCCTCCTAGAATGCTTCCTATAACGTAGCATTGTTAAGCTTAGTCGGCAAGGGTAAGACCTATCGAGGAGTAGGAATAGTCGGCAAGACGGAGGGAGCAGTAGGAACTGTCTACTCTTAAGGTTGCTAAGGTTGCTAAGGTCCTTAGTTAACATAGATGTAGTTAATAGTACTAGGTAATGCCGGTCTATTTAAGGCCTAATTCTAAGGCCTCTAGCGTTTCTTAAGCTCTACCTTATATGCCTAGTGCTAACGCTAGATTAGCTTACGTATCTCGCGCGAGGGTATCTCGAGGGTGCCCTAGCTAGCTCTAATAGCGTCTCGCCACCTTGCTAATATAGATAAGAACACCTTATAATGGCGTCCGCGGTAGACAAAATAGGTAAGACCTCTCCGTGCTTTAATCTCATATCGCGCGAGTGTAGGACATTAATAGAAGTTTATAATACTATCCTAAAACACTACTCGTTCGCCTATATAATTAGCGGTCTATTCGACTAAGCGCTAAGTTCGAGCGGCAAGGCGAGGAGCTTAAGTAGAGCTTATTGTTATAAATGCCTCGTACGTAGGAGGAGGCTTTAGCGCTAGCTCCTTACTATCGGTTGTCTAGATAGACTCGATTATAATAGACAAATCTCTTAGGCCGGTAGAAGCGTTAAAGCGAACGAGGTCTATAGCCTTCTTCTACTGCTTATTACTATGCTTAAGTCTATATAGAGTAACTACTTTAGTTAAGCGTACACCTTAGGAGCCTGTCGAAGTTATTAGAGCTCTAATCCTCTAAGGGTAATACTTAGCGATTTCCTAATCTCTAAGATAAGGTATAATCGACCGATCTAGCTCCTAACGGGCTGTTACCTATGTCTTCTTAGTGTTAGTAAGGTCGGTATCGCTATTAGAAATCTTTTAGTAGCCCTAACGACTATTATATTGCAACTTAAATAGTATTAGGGCAGGTGGTGTCGTAGCGGCAGTACTAGTGGTAATCGCGGTCGAATTTAATAATACTTTCTTCGCGTAGAGGGTCCCCTTACCCTTCTAAGTGACCTTAGAAGGTTTAGTAACCTTATTCGTAGAGGTAGTTAAGCGACGGACAGATGTAGCTAGGTTGTTATATAGCTTCGCGGGTCGCGTTTAGGGCGCTAGGGCCTATATCTTAGTCTTTTTTAAAGTTTTTAATCCCCGTTTTTTTCCTAACGTGTTCGTAGCATTAGAAAGTGGCTTCCTTAAAGGGGGTACCTTTTTTAGAAGTGGTTATAGTTATTAGGTAGAGGTATCGCGTTTTGTTATTACCCGGCGAGGTATAGATTCGGGAGGTGTTTATTAGTTAACAAGCCGAATAGGAGCCTTGCCGCGCATGGATCTTAGCGTGCTTATAATGGGCCCTTCTCTAATATCTTCCTCTTCTTCCTCGAAGTATACACGTCGTCTTAAGCCTATATAGGTAGGTAGTTAAGCTAGTAAGGCTAGTAGCTCTAAGAGGCTAGATTCGCGATTTTAGCTCTACGAGCGCGTACGCACGCTAGTTTAAGAGGCTACTACCTCGAGTAGAGCATTAGCAGCACTAGATTAATCTATATCGACGCGTATAATAGGTAATAGTACTATAGTTATATACGAATCTAGCTAATAGTTATTAAACTAGTAGTTAAGAGTAACAAGTTCGAGACTAGGGGTAGCAAATTGCTACGAATTCTGTATACGAGAATACTATAAAGATGGATATCTAAATAAAGCTCGTCTATAAAACATATGGAAAACTTAAGCGATCGCCGAAGAAGGAATGCTTAATAACATAATCTGCCTTAAAGAACTTAACTAGCAACTTCGCTAGATCTAACTAATAAGAGTATAGGAACCCGTGCGAGGCGCTAGACTTAAACGTCTTTCTACTAGAGTGGTTTAGAAATGAAATCTCTTAAAATTAGCTCTAATTTTAAGTTTATTTTAACACCTTTAAAATCGATATAGCTAGATGTTAGTTTCATGTAAATTTCATTTCAGTTTTAAGGCCTATATAGCTACCTCGTCGTCGCTATAGAGCTCTTCGATATCTACGTATTTAGCGTCTTAGACCGGTAGTTCATTAAACTTCTAATGCTTCTTCTAACTCTTAAGACACTCTACTATCTCGACATATTTAGTACTAATCTAAGCTCTATCCTATGGTATAGCACGTCGACAACTGCTAAAGACCCTCTCTAACTTAGTAGACATCGGGTTAACTAAGAGAATATTAATAGCCATCTAAGCAAGGTTCGGATACTAACGCTATTACTAGGCCTCGAGCTACTATTATAAGGGGTTGTCGATAGGAAGAGGATCGCCTCTAACGAAGTAATTAAACTTATTAGTCACCTTCCTAACGAGCGTTATGCTCTACTTCTAGTCCTTAAAACCGCGCTTAGCCTAGGGACTAGTCGAGATAGGTATAGGTGCAGGTAGAGGAGGTTTATAATACTGTCTCTTATATAGTAATCTTATAGCTTATTTTGCTTTCTCGATCTAGTTATTAGGCTACTAGTAGTCGACGTATGCTAACCGATAGGAAGGGTAAAGAAGGATAGTAGACTAGTACGCGGGCGTACGGTCGTTTACTATATACTAAGACTCGTAGACATAGCGGCTCGATTATAATACGGTAAGGAAGGGAGTATCGCTAGCGTGTTTAGTAGTCGCCTCGTCGTAATAGACCCGGAGGTAGTCTATAGCGATAATGACCTATAAAAATTTTAGCAAGAGCTAGATGCATCGCATAGCAATACTAACCTGCTTAAGTGTCGATTCATCGCCTTTAGTCTCTTTAGTAAGCACTAGGAACTGCTTTAAAAAATCGTATGTCTTTTAGATAACTAGCTAGTCCTCCTTATAAAGCGTAAACTTCCTTAGCTCTAGATACTTCCATTGCCACTCGGATAGAGTCTTATAGTAAGTAAGCGCGCGCTTAAATATACGGTAGTAGCTATTCTAGCGAGTAGAATTGTTAGTAATAGGAATAAGGCTAGTTAGTAGCTTAAACTTCTACGTAAGGCGACGGGTACTTTTAATAGTCTTTATTAAGCACTTAAGCAAGCGAACTAACTAATCTACTGCCTAACCGGTATCCTTCTAGGCGATGACTATAGTAACATCATCTAGATTGTACACCCTAGCATACTTAATTGCTTCTTTAGTTACATGGTTCTAGAAGGCTTATAGGATAAGATTGTTCTAATGGCTAAAGCAGCGAGTCCTATATTAGACAGGATCCTAGTTAATATCGATGCTCGTAAGAAGCTTTAAGAGCTCGGCCATTATAGTGTTGTTATATAACGCATTGTCTAAGGTAATATAGCTAGGGTTCTTAATGCCGAGTGACTTAATAGTCTCGAATAGATAGGGCGTAGTAAGCTTGCTAGCATGGCTATCTAGAAGGTTATATAGATTTAGGAGCGCTTTACTTAACCTACTATTAGGTATTACCTATCGACCAGTTACTATAAGCAGTTCTAGGTTGCCGTAGTTTAAGGTCTAGCTGTCGGTTGTAAAGTGGATCTAGGACTTAGATTACGTAATAGACTATCGGAGCTAGTCTTACTAAAGATGATAGAGACGTTCGATATACCTAGCGACGGTAGTATAACCCTTAATAAGAACATTAGTAGTAGCTAGGTTAAACATGGCAATTAGCTAATGGAACTCTTAATGCTTAACAAAGCGGAAGGGTAAGTGGTTACGAGTAATAAGCGTAATAAGAAGCTCGTTAGTAGCGTTAGCATCGACTAAGTTCCGAAGCTAATTTTAGAAGGCAAGTTCTACTTACTTCTTTAACTTCTTACTACTAAGTAGCTTATCGATAGGGCTAACAAGAGGCTCCGGCAAGGTTAAGAGCTTAATGCTATAGCTATATATATAATCCCTAATCTGCTAGTAGTTAGTAGTACTCTTAGTGCAACGGGCATAATACTAAATTCTCTTACCTCGCTTCTTCGCTAGCTCGTCGCTATAAGGAGGTCTTAAATAGCTAAACAGCTCCTTGCCGTCGCCCTTTATAATACGCTCTTTTAGTTGCTTCCGGAAGCTTACTTATAGTCTTAAAAAATCTATAGCAACATTATTAGTAACTAATAGGATATCGATAGTATCGGGTAGGGTCTCGGGCGCGGTCTACGAGGGTTTAGTTATAGGAGGCGTAGGTAGAGCAGGTCTAGGAGGTCTATAAGAGGGAGGTACTGTCTTCTTTTAACGTTTAGTAGGTAGTAAGGGAAGTAGTTCGGGGTTAGATTCTTCGTACTTAGATGTAGCATATATAGACTTAGTGTTACCCTTAGAGTTCTAATACTTAGCTTAGGGGACAATAGTCTTCCTCTTACTAGCATTACGTGTTCCGTAATAAAGTAATGATTGCTACTTATAGGCCTTACTAGTACGAGAGAGCTTACCGTCGAGACACTAAAGGAAGGGATCGGACTAAGACTTAGGAAATTCCGAGTCTTAACTAGCTACTATTAGTGCTTATATTTGTTCCATTATATGTTAAAAATAGAGGGTATAAAGCGGCAGAAGGGGAGAAAAGAGTGTAATAAATGTAATAGGAAAGGCCTTATATACGTATTAGAGTGTTAGAAGATTATAGAAGTAAGCGAGGATTAACGTCTAAGATGCTAGAATTTTAAGAGGTAGTTAGGTTAATACGAGTAAATCTAGGAGTTAGTGCTTACGCTACGATAAGAGGCTAGCAACGCTTAGGCGCCGGTTGCTAAAGCGACGTGCTAAATTACTTAATTAGGATAGATCTAATTACCGGAGATAAGATCTAGTCCTCCGATTAGCCAATTACGCGTTATATTCGTAAAGAATTTCCGTATTATGCCTAGTAAAGCTTTACTAGCAGTCTAGCGCGCGTAGCGCTAGCCCTCGAGTAGCGTGCTTAACCCGAAGTCGACTCGCGAGGCTTTAATTGCTACTAGGTTCACCCTACTCTTAAATGGCTATACTACGACGACGAGGTCAAAATGGACGATTTTTAGTAGTTAAAACACTAAAACATTTAAATCTATGATTTTAATGTCATTTTAAAGGAATAGTTAAAATATTAGAGCTAGAAATGTTAGTTTTAAAGATTTATTTTAAAATCGATTTTATTTCTAAACCACTCTACTTTCTACTCCTAGCTCGTACTTATAACGTAGTCTAAGTTAACGGCACCTAGATATTAATCGTCAACTATATCCCTTATATAGTATAGGCCACTAGTTTATGCATATAGAATGGCATCTTAATGCCGGATTGCCTTACTACCCCTAGAGTAGATATAACTACTCTCGATATAGCGGGGTTGCACTTTGTCCTTAGCTAGTTTACTCCGGAACTTCGTAATATCGTTATATAAGATCGTACTATAAACACACCTCGAGCGAGCATATTTAGTGCTTATAAGCTTAAAGTGGCTTTAACATACGGTCTACGAGCGCTAGGCGCCGAGAATAAATGATTACGTTAAGCTCTATAAACTCGTTATATATAGTAGCTCCTAGCTTACTAGTGCTAGCTACTATAGCACTATAGATATAATAAGCTATAGGAGTCTACCCTCTAAGGTCTACGTCGTTTTTAGTCTCTACATCCTCGCCCTTATCTTAGTAGCATTTCTTATCGTTTTCCTACTAACCTCCGCCGACCTCGCTTAGCATAACCTTAGACGACTTCTATCTCGCTAGGGCACCTTTCTTAGTATTGCTAACGTAGTTAGAGGCGGATAGTAGGATGTAGAACTCTACGGATCTTACGTAATGAATTAGAAAGACGCGAAAGAAGCCCTTAGGGGTACCGAGGTAATATTTAGTGTAGACCGGGCACGTGCTAGCTATATTAAACCTATGCTAGCGTAGATTAAATTTTTCGTGAAAAGTATTATATTTAGTTAAGCTAGTAGTACATATTTTCGACCCTTAAGAATATAGTAATATTAATAACTCTCTAGACATACTTAGTTTTTGTTATAGCGCTTGCCTATAAGTAAGCGTTATAACGGTTAGGGTGGCCTATATAGTGTTATTATAAGAGTTGCAATAACTACGAGCTAGTTATAAAGGGTTATAACGACTAGTAGGTCGTTAATTTAATTTAATTTAATTTGATATTCTTAAGCTATTTACCCCGCTAGGGGTATAAGCTTTCGCTAGCTAATCCACTTTCTAACTAATCGCATACGCCAAATTTAGTAAAAAGGAAGGTAATGGTATCTTAACTAAGATAGTCGCTAAACGCCTGTCGTCTAAAGTGCTCTTAGAAATGAATGAGTTGCATAAGTCCTTCCCTTGGTTTAGGAGAGGTGTTAGCCTCCTCTATAAGGGTAGTTCCCTATGTCGTATTCTTCCTTATTAGCGAAACACTACTTAGAGGCAGTTTCTAAGGGTAGGTCTTATGTTATAGTTAGGGATGTCGAGCACTTCCTATTATATTATGTCCTTATCTCTACTCCTACATTTAGAGTCTACCTATTGCTTTTACGAACTCGATAGTAGCTTTTACTACGTTCTAATCTAGTTGCTATTTATCCTTTTCTCCGTCTACCTTCTTGCCATTTTCTTTATGTATTAAGTATCCTCCTAGGGCATAGGGGAGGTCCTAGTATCTACTTCCGTAGGTAGCCTTTATGTCTCGCCTTTATTCTATCCATCTTAGATAGCAAAAGAGAAAGTGTAGAACTGTCTCTACTACTCCGCATTCGCATTTGTCGGTTTCTGTCGCTTTAATCTTATGTAGGTAGGTGTTTAGTCGCGATATGTTCGTCCGTAGCTAGACGAGAATAGAGGCCGCTATCTTGTTAAGTGCATTATACATCTTCTTTATATGCTTTCCTAGTAGTGCTTTATTAATCTTCTAGAGGTATTTTCCGTTCTTTACGCTATAGAATACTTCGTTCTTAGGCTTATAGTCC
>JAHRBU010000083.1:0-13722 GCA_019677095.1 Aureobasidium sp. SLJ-2021a | reverse complement strand
ATAGGGATAATAACTCAAAAATTATTTATTTTTTGTTTATCATTTTTTAAAACAATAGGTAAGAGTCCCTCCTGGTTTAAAGAAAATATTATTTTAGGGCTACGCCAGGCTACGCCAGGCTACGCCACCCGTGAGTAAATACCCCCCCTATTGTTTTCTGTTTTCGCCTTGCGAATTAAAAATTTTAAATCTAACGACTCACCCGTTAAATTAATCGGTTAGCGGTGTTTCGCGGGTGTTTCCTAGAAGTTTAGATGATTAAAGCCATATGTAGGTATAATTAGTAAAGTTATCTTAAGATTTAATTTTATCGGTTGTTATCCTCCCCTCGCTTTGCAGGAGGGGCTACCCCTTAAAAAAAAACATCTGTCTTTTAATGGAACGCGAAGAAGGAGGATATTACATTTTTCCTATGTTTTTTTAGTATTATGCGTTTCTTAAAATATATAATATGTCAAATCTTCATAGAAGTAATTTCCAGGGACACCCCTTCCATCTAGTTTCTCCATCTCCTTGACCTCTTTTCACCTGTATTAGCTTATTAACTTTAACTACTTCAGGTGTATTAACAATGCATGGTTTTTCTAATTCAGAGTACTGATTACCATGTGCACTTATTTGTTTAGTTTCAAGTATGGCTTTCTGATTTAGAGATATAATTTCAGAGGGAACTTATTTAGGTAACCATACTTTAGCTGTACAAAGAGGTTTAAATATGGGAGTAGCATTATTTATAGTATCTGAGGCTTTATTCTTCTTAGCTATATTCTGAGCTTACTTTCATAGTGCTTTATCCCCTACTGTAGAATTAGGTGCACAATGACCTCCAATGGGTATTGAAGCAATTAATGCCTTCGAATTACCTCTATTAAACACAGTATTATTATTAGCATCTGGGGTAACTATTACTTACTCACACCACTCTTTAATCCAAGGAAATAGAAATGGTGCACTACTTGGTGCAATCTTTACTGTATTCTTAGCAATGATATTTACTGCATTCCAGGGAGTAGAATATGCAGTTTCTTCATTTACTATTTCAGACGGTGCGTATGGTTCATGTTTCTATTTTGGAACCGGATTTCACGGAATACACGTAATCATAGGAACAATTTTCTTAGCGGTAGGATTATGACGTATTTTAGCTTACCATTTAACAGAAAATCATCACTTAGGTTTTGAAGCTGGAATATTGTACTGACATTTTGTAGATGTGGTATGATTATTCTTATTCTTATCTGTTTATTACTGAGGTTCTTAATTAATCACCAAAAAATTTTTAATATAATCTATGTCAAAAGTTGTTTTTTTAATGTTCTATTATGAATGATTCCTATTAGGATTCATATATTTAGCTATTATAGCCATATGTGGTACGTCTAAGTATATTCTGATGTTTTCTATCTTTTTTTTTGGAGTACTAGCTTATTACTTTGTTATTAATAGCACGATCCGTAGCATAACTAAAACCATTATTATTGTTATTTTAGTTATATCAATGTTAGCCCTACTTGTTTACGTATCTTGCGAGACTGTTTACGCCACAGGTGAAATTCCGTCTTGAAGTAAATTGGTTGGGGATTATTTAAGCTGAAGGGATAATTTGGAAGTATGTAGAGAAAAAATGAAAACAGAATTCAGTGAAGTTACCTCTACCCATCCTAAATTTGAAGACAGATTAGACACTATGTCCAATATTGATACTTGCACTAGCTCAATGGAGCAGGTGGATCGGGAAGCTGTCCAGTTTTATGGCAAAAAAGTCTCGTCTGAACTAGGTCAAGATTCCCAGATACCTACTAGCAATAAAAGAGTTTTCGAAACTTCTTTTGAAGGACCCAGAAAAAGATAGTTTTTTTATTAATTAGGTACTTAATTACTCGATGAAAATTATTCCACTTCCTTTAAATTCCAAATCTGTAATTCGATTTTGTCATTAAAATTTAATGACCAAAAATTTTTTAATTAAACTATGCCTCAATTAGTGCCATTTTATTTTGTTAATGAAGTAACATTTGCATTTGCAGTTCTTGTTACTCTTATATACGTTTTTTCAAAATACGTATTACCAAGATTTGTACGTTTATTCTCTGCACGTGTATTTATAAGTAAACTTTAATAATATCTTATCATCGACTCTGTCTTCATCCCCTGCGCTTTGGGTTAGAAGGATAGAGGATGAGTTTTTTTATTAAAGCTTTATATATACCCTTTACTTTATTCTTATTTAAATATATACTTTACATATTAATTTAATGAACTCATTTTTATACATAACAAGCCCACTAGATCAATTTGAAATTAGAAATTTATTAAGTCTAGATGCTCCTATACTAGGAAATTTATCTCTATCTTTAACAAGCATTGGTTTATACTTAACAATAGGTGGATACCTATTATTAATGTTAAATTTAATGGCAACAAATAACAATAAAGTTGTATCAAATAGCTGATCAATTAGCCAAGAAACTATTTACTCAACAGTACATGGTATTGTTGTAAACCAAATAAATGCAAAAAATGGACAATTATACTTTCCATTAATGTATACATTATTTGTGTTTATCTTAATGAACAATTTAATTGGTTTAGTACCATACAGTTTTGCTTCAACTAGTCATTTCGCACTAACATTTTCACTTAGCTTTACAATAGTTTTAGGTGCAACATTATTAGGATTAAATAAACACGGATTAGAATTCTTTTCTTTATTTGTACCTGCTGGAACTCCAATCGCTTTATTACCTTTACTAGTTATAATTGAGTTTATCTCATATTTAGCCCGGAATATTTCATTAGGTCTAAGATTAGGTGCAAACATCTTGTCTGGACATTTACTGTTAACTATTTTAAGTGGTTTCACGTATAATATCATGACTAGCGGTTTCATCTTCTTCTTCCTAGGATTCTTCCCTATAGCATTTATTGTAGCTTTCTCAGGATTAGAGTTTGCAATAGCCTTTATACAAGCTCAAGTGTTTATTATCTTATCTTGTAGCTACGTAAAAGACGCTTTAGAACTACATTAATAAAAAAAAAAATGCTAGTAATGCTTCATCTTAAAAGCTGAAGAAGAAATATATAAAACCGGTTTTTATTATTAAATCCTTCTGTTGTATTACCTTCACAGAGATTTTATTCAACGCTTCACCCTAAATCTACCCCTCTAAGTTTTTCTAATGCGGGGTAAAACAAATTAGAAATTCTTAGTGAGGCAAGATACTGGAGTGGTATTTATATGTGGACAAATAACTTAGATGGAAAATAAACCCTAGGAAGTTCTGTAAACCTGAAACCTAGATTCCAACAATACTTTAATGTGAATAGACCATCAAAAGATGCTAGTATGCTTATTACCAGACCACTACTACTCCACGGTGTGTCTAATTTAATTTTAACCATCTTAGAATTCTGTCCTAAAGATAGTCTTATGGTTAGAGAAAAACACTCTTTTAATCTGTACTCTCCTGAATATAATATTATCTTAGAACCCGGAACCCCTTCACGGGGTTCAGGTTGAAAACATGATTTACAAACCTTTGAAAAGATACGTTTCTCTTAAATAACAAAATTTAGATCATCAGAATATTTTAGTAAAATTTCAAAAGCTCAATCCACAGGAATTAAATTTCAGGATAGTGATATAACTACTAATACTATTACATGCTATCATGCTATAAGAGCAGCAGCTGCTGATTTAAATCTAGACAAAAGACATATTGAGCATTATATTTACTTAAATAAAGATAAACCTGTTTTTAAAACTATCACTTTAAATTACACCCGTATAAACAACCACAACTAAAACAGAACAATGTTCAAAAAAATTATATATAATTAGTTTCCGCGCGGAGGTCTTCCGACCAGATGGAAACCTGGGGGTCCCGCCCGCCACTAGCTACGCTAGTGGCGGGCACCCCCTGGAGGTTAAAAATGTTAATAATAATGAAAAAACGGTTTATCCTTCCATAGGTGCGGCAGCTAGGTCATTACCCCTCCGTCAAATCAGTATATCTACATACTTAACTAAAAACCCTACTAAACCATTTAAAGGTATATATTTATTTAAATTGATTTAATGTTTAGTAATTGTTTATACCCATTAACCCTTCCCTATTCAGGTCACCTTCTTTTAACAATTTTAAGCGGTTTCACATACAATATCATGAAAAGTGGATTTATATTCTTCTTTTTAGGATTTTTCCCTATAGCGTTTATTGTAGCTTTCTAAGGGCTAGAATTTGCAATAGGATTTATACAAGCTCAAGTTTTCATAATTTTATCTTGTTCTTATGTAAAAGATGCACTAGAATTACACTAGGATTAAACACTACAAAAATCATCCACTTTGTGGATGACTTTATTCAATCAAAGCGCCAGATTTTAATCTTTAAATTTGAGTTGAGGAGTAGTTATGTTCTAATCGAATCATAATCACCCGTAATAATGTAATGTCGTTTGTATATGACAACAGTCATGTTTTAGATATGCAATGTAAAATTTCATCCTAAGATATATGTTTATGATCGCCAGTGGAGAAATTATTAGGTATAGGGGTAAAAAGAAATTAGCTCAATTGGTAGAGCAACCGTTTTACACACGGTAGGTTAGGTGTTCGAATCACCTATTTCTTAAATATGTTAATTTCTCTTTTAACCTTATTATTAATTTCAAATGCTCTTAGTTTAAGAACTGACAAGTCTATATTATTCTCTAGAGTAGTAATGGTTTCTTTAATCCATACAAGCTTTTTAGCTTACAATAATTTATTCTTTTTATCTTTAGATAAAGGAATTGGTATTTTTGGAGGTTTATTTCATGTTACCGTATTCACACAAATGTTTAATATTTTTATTTTTATCTTAACCGCTATAATATTAACTTTAACTTCTTTCTACCCTAGAAAGGTATTTCTAAATCAAATATCTTCTTTATCATTTTTATTATTCAACGGTGGAACATCTAAGTTCAATTATAACAAAACAAAAATAACTAATAAAATGGCTGGTCAATTTAGAATTTTGGAATATTCTTTATTAATTGTATTTGTTTTAAGTGGAGCGGTATTCCTAATGAGCGCGAGTGATTTAATATCCATCTTCTTGGCTATAGAACTGCAAAGTTATGGTTTATATATAATATCTACTTTATATAGAGACTCAGAACAATCAACTAATGGAGGATTAACCTACTTCTTAATAGGAGGTCTAGCTTCATGTTTTATATTATTAGGGTCAAGTCTTCTTTATGCTAATTCAGGAACAACAAGTTTAGAGGGTATATACGTAATAAGCAGTATATCTGAAGTTTATGCTAATTTAGGTGATAGCATGCAAGGTGATGTTTTATCATGATACAAACCATATTACATACATATTTCATTGATAATACTAGCGGTAGGATTTCTAGTTAAAATAAGTGCAGCTCCTTTCCATTTTTGAAGTCCGGATGTTTATGATTCAATACCAACAATCGTAACTACTTTTGTAGCCATAATAGCTAAAATTTCAATTTTTATTTTCTTCTTAGAGTTAGTGTATTACACTGAAAAAACACTCTTTGTATTTTCTTGAACAAACATTTTACTTATAAGTAGTTTATTCTCTTTAATAATAGGTTCTGTTCTAGGATTAACACAATTTAGAATTAAAAGATTGTATGCTTATAGTACAATTAGTCACGTAGGGTTTATTTTACTAGCCCTAAGTGTTAATAGTGTAGAATCTGTACAAGCCTACATTTTTTATATTATATCTTATTCAGTTTCAAATTTAAATGCCTTTGTTATATTGGTTACAATAGGATTTAGTTTATACTTATATGTCTACAAAGACAAAAAACATAATGATGACTTAATAGACCAAAATAATTCACCTGTGCAACTAATTAGTCAACTTAAAGGTTACTTCTACGTAAATCCATACTTAGCCTTAAGTTTAACAATTACTCTATTTTCATTTGCAGGGGTTCCCCCTTTAATAGGTTTCTTTGCTAAACAGATGGTTTTAAGCGCGGCTTTAAGTAATGGTTACGTGTTTATGGTATTAATTGCAATACTAACAAGTGTAACATCAGCCGTGTATTACTTAAGTATAATAAAAAACATGTTCTTTTATAACGATCAATATATGATAAATCCTAGCGTAGAAAAATTAAATTTAAAAGGAAATATTCAAAATAATCAAAACTCTGAAAAAGTAAATTTCAAAGCTGAAGATATAGTATTATCTAGTTCTTTAAGTATAACTATAAGTATATTAACTTTAATTTTATTAACATTTATGTTTATACCAAATGAATTATTTACATTAGCAAATATAGGTACAATAATATTATTTAAATCTTAAATGACAAGTCAAACATTTTTCTTAGTTTTTATCCCTATACTAGCTATTATATTATTAGGGGTAAATATTATATTAGCTCCTCATAATCCATACCAAGAAAAAGACTCAGCGTTCGAATGCGGGTTTCATTCCTTTCTAGGCCAAAATAGAAGCGAATTTAGTATATCTTTTTTTATATTCGCTTTACTTTTCTTACTGTTTGATCTGGAAATCTTATTAGTATATCCTTATGTAGTTAGCGGGTATGCTAACGGTATATTCGGTTTAATAGTAATGCTTATTTTCTTTCTGGTTTTAACATTAGGATTCGCCTTTGAGTTAGGGAAAAATGCATTATCTATAGAAAGTAAACAAACTTCTATTATTAAGAAATAAATCTTATTTTTTCTGCTTCGCTAGAAAATTTAAATAATGATAACTTGTTATCATTATTTAAAATTAAGTGACGACTCCTGGAAGTCATTATTATTTTATAACGCTTCGCGCTCGCTTCGCTTAAATAAATGATTGATTAATCAATCATTTATTAATGCTTCGCGCTAAAATGCATTTTCTTATAAAATAATTAGACAAGGGTAATAAAATAATAAAAAAGAAAAATTAAAACGGGGGGGGTATACCCGATTTTCTAGCATACCTTCTTTTTCTCATTATGAGGCTAGAAAGATTTTTCCGGATTTTTGTGTGTTTTCTTTTTCTTAAAGAATTCTCATATTGATGGGAGATTACGCCCTAGTAGGTAAGGTTGCCGGCCTACTGATTTCTATCCTAATATTATTACTCTAATATAAAATTATATTGACTCAGCAGTTAGAATACACTCGGTCAGATGGTGCGCCTTCTAACCCGCTCTTCGGACGACTTAATTTTTACGAATTTTTGTTTTCCGGGACAATTGACTTTGAGAGAGTTATATGGCTAATGCATACTTTTTGTAATATATATTTTGATAGAAGTTTTTCGAAAATTAGATATGATACCACTAGAATGCGAATAAACCATCAAATATAACTATAATTTAAAAAATAATTATTAATAATAATTAGATAGCTAAAGTATATAAATTAAAAGTAATTAGTACCCGTGATGATACTAATACGATTTTATTAATAATGATTGTTGATTACATTATAGTAGACGTTGCGGTATTAAATGGGGGAAGGCTGCTCAGGGAATTAATTATTATTTCCTTTCTATAAAGATAAGGGGTAAATCTAATTTTTTCTTTTGATTAGATTTGTCGGATGTTTTTATGTGTGAGAGGGATACGATTTTTTTTGTATAAGTCTTTTCTTCCCTAGGTATTTGTATATTCAAGTTTACCAGGTCTATTCTAATTAATTAGACTCTGTAAAGTTTCTAATGAAAATTGTTCTATTGCAATGGTTAGAGTAGTATTGTTGAGAATTTTATCTAACGTAAAGCTTAATAGTACTTAATTTAACCCACAGTTTATCTAGTAATAGAACTGATTTATTGTGCACTCCTCGAGTATTAAGCATACGTTGGCTTGTGACAAAGACTTCTTTTTCATATTGATTTGTCTTAGGGAGACTAGTACTATATTCTTTGTTTTTGAATATTAAAAAAATTATTTAAGCTTACACCTGTACAATCTTAGCATTGATTAGGTGCTAAGACTCCTGAAGGTTGTATCTTAGAACCTATACAGAATTAATACGATAATATGATGATGATTTACAATAAAATTTTTAACCGGGTTTCTCCTTGTTCTCCTATAAAGGGGAAAAGTTCTTTCTCAACTAGTCTTACTCAGTTATCAGAAAGGACAACTAAAATTAACCCTTCTGAAGTCTATGATGTAGACAGTACACGAGCAATTGCTAGACAGTGTAATTCAGGAAAGGATATAGAAAAATATTTCTCTGAAAAAGTAAATGCTGTTAATAATTCTCACAGGGATGATAGTAACAGTGGAGCTGCAGAGGGTCTAACTGTAAATGAACTAAATAATTGATTGGAAGATAAAAATGAATTGTTAAACTACCTTGAGTCTCAAAAAAATGATGTTTATGACCTTACCGGTTATTCTACAGATGCTTCTACTAACCCGGACAGGCAGGGGTATGATTATGACACCAGTGATGAAGAGTCTTTTTCTCAAGTTGATAATCCATCTAATAACAGTTCTAATTCCGAGGGGAGTATTAACAGCTCAAATCGGAATGAAAATGTTACTAGTGTTAATAATACTTCTCAGAATTTTCCTCAAGATAGTTCCGATGTTTTCCAAACTGAATTTGATCCCTCAGATCACATGTTTGATGATTAGCTCTAGTATATAGTTATATGGAAATTAATTACTTAATTAACATTAGATTTACTATTATACATTTGATATAACTTAAACCCAGGTTATATTTATTAAACTTCAAGTTTATTAGCAAATTAGAAGTTTATCTAACATAAGCCTTATTAGTTGCTTAATTCAACACTTTGTCAGTAATATAATTAAGTTATTTGTACATTAAGTGTGTTTAAGCATATGTAGGGCTGTTACATAGACTTCTTTTTTGCATTGGGTTTGTCTTAGGGGGACTAGTGTTTATAAAAAAAAAACTAATAAGTTTTTCCATTACACAGCTTTAACTATTATCTGTAGTTAAAGTCCCTAAATGGTTTTACACTAATAAAAAAAAACAAAAAAAAACAAAAAAAAACTTCCAATGTTTTTTACATCAGTAGAAAAAAAATAAACAATTATTTGTTTTTTTTACCTTCATAGTTTTTAACTATGAAGGGTTTTTATTCTTAGTTTGAACTATGAATTCCGAAGAGCGAAACTTCACTCATATTCCTAATAATAACCTGAGTTTAACTAAGTATCACCTTTATATAATATTAAAGATTTATCTATAGTGTTAATACAAATTGGGTTTGTATCTACTCATTGTAATTCATTATAAAGTTTATTTCTTTTAATATATGCATTACTTCTAAGTAGAACTTCTTCATCTTGTATTTGAACGCACCCCCGGGTATAATCTTTATGACTAATTGTTCTTAAAGCCTTAACGTCTTTTTTATTTAATAAATCCAAATAATCATCGTATTTTAAATACTCAGCTTTTACACCTTTAGCTCTTTTCACCACAGTTCCGTCTTTTAATTTAAGAAAATACGTTTTACCACTTATAAAAATACCTTTTTCAATTTCATATTCAAGTTTAAATTTACCTAATTCATCTGTACTTACTAAATCAGAAGGTAACTTCATATCACTCACTATACTATCAGTATCTGAGTAATATATATTACCACCTTTATTTAATATGTTTAATTTATGTTTTGTAATTATAGTTCTAGCATATGAGGTAACTGCTGCACTTATAACCACAGAACTAGCAGGATGTGATTTTACTTCGGAATCCTTATTTGATTTAAGTACTTCATTTATCTCCATACCTAACTTCTCAATAAATTCGTAATTTAAACCAGTACTGTAACATACTAGTTTTTTATTACCTATACTCTTATCCCATTTAACTTTTCTTATATGTAGATATAGGTTATGTTTTTCATTACTTATTAAATAATTTGCATATTTTAATATATCAATACCAAACCGGCCTAAAAAAATTTTTAATAAACTTTTAGCTATAGATTTTTGAGTAGGATTTTTAGCTTTCACTTTTTGATTAAACACTTCATAAATATAATTGTTAAATACTTCCTTACTACGGCTAAATTCATAACCTTTTAGGACAGTTATTTTGTAACCATATTTTGAAGCAAATTTCAACTCTTCAGAAAAATACCAACCTTCCCACTTACCCAAAGGAAAAATCAGACCTTCCTTTCTAACCGGTAGTAAACCTAAGTATTTACAACTAACATTGCTTGCATCTATTGTACAATAAAAGAAACCAAATAGCGTAGAAATATCATTATTATTTGTTAAAGATATTTTTCTACATGATAACCCAGGCATATCATTTAAAGCTGCAAAAGGATAAAGGCTATTTATATCGTAATAATAAAGATTTTTACCGTATGGGTTATAAACTTCTGTAATACCACCGTAATACGCTTCTTTAATATCAGAATACATACTATTCTGACTTATTAATGGAATATTTTTGTTATAGAATTTTCTTAAGAATACGTTTAAAGCTAATCCTGAAATAGTCAGATTTTTAGTCATCTCTGTTCTATAAACTAAAAATAAAGCTTTATTAGCTTTATTTAAAACCTCGTATAGTGTATTTAAATCTGATTTTAAATAGCTTAAAGTTACCGATTTAAATGACCAATTTTCAGAGTATAACTCTTTATATTTATCTTCGCTTATATTTTCAAAATAGTTTATAGAAGGTGTAATACCAGTGTAATACAAATTATCATAGTTACTAAATTTATAAGGAAAATACGACTTTTGCGAATCACAGTTATAAGATTTACCTAAATTTCTTATACTAGAGTTAAACATAGCATAACTATCTTTTATATTTAGTTTATACTTAGCCTTACTGATAGTAATACTAAGTATTTGACTATCCCTAAAATTAAAAGACAATTTATCTTCAGGTTTAATTTTATTTTCATTAAACTCTACTAATACTCTTAAAAGAAAAACTACATCAAAACCTCCTAGATTATGCCTAAAAAAACCCTAAATCAGCCTTCAAACGAATCTAAAAAAGAGTGTTTAAAATTGTATGTAAAAGCTACCCCTAGGGTAAAAAGAATTAATTTTTTAATTACTTTAGCTACTACAAATTCTATCCTATACGATTTTAAGTTTACCAGGTAAATTACTAAACCTAAAGGTAATAATACCAAGATAGATACTATAAAAGATAAAAATAATGTATTTTCGTATAAAAACCATAAAACTAACCTATTAATTGGTATTAGAATGTTGATACTAATAAAAAATAAATAAATAGACAATTCGGTTAAACTTAAGTTTATATTTTTTTTTTAGACAGCTTATCTAGTGGATAATTGTTTAAAAAACCGCACTTTGTAATGGAGGTAATATGAAAAATTTCTTTTCAGAAAAAGAGTATGCTAGAACTACGGCGATAAAAAAAACCGAGTTTTTTTTACCCTCCCACCCTTAAAAAAAATACTATATATTTTTTAAGCTGGGTTTTATTTATTTTTAGAAAAATAAATTCCTGCAACGAAAAAGTCGAAGGGGGTAAAAAATATTAAAGAGAATATCTTTTAATGTTCAAGAAATAAACCAGATTTTTTATTCATAGCGTAAAATTAACGAATATATAATAATAAGATTTTTTATTTTTTCGTTAGATATTTAAGAGCTATGAGATTCGAACTCATATTGGAGTGATTAAAAGTCACATACTTTACCGTTAAGTTAAGCTCTCTTTTTAGCGCATTACAAAAATAAAAATTTTTTTTAGGGGTAAAAAGAAAAAATGGCCGTCTAGCCATTAATTTCCATGCAATCGAACGATAAAAGCGTTTTTTTATTTTTATCGCCAGGTGACATATTTATATAAAAATATATTACACTAGTAATGAATAGACTAAAAAAAGGAGGAATGGGAAGGTTGGATACAATTAAGCCGGATTCTGTAAAGAATATAATTCTAAATTAATGCTTAATAGAGGCTTTACATCTCATAGTCAAATAATACTTTCGCTATTATATAACGCTAAGTTTTTTGACTTTTATTTTCTACTAAAGACCAAAGTTTTAACTTCATCGCTGCGCGCAGGATTTTTTTTCTATTCATATAGCTCTGGACTTTCCTATGTTATTATGTAATAATAACACTTTTAATTTTGTATCACAACCGGGGTTAATATAAGGCATTAGTTATACACTACGTATAAAAGGTTTACTGATCACCGCACGCACAAAAAATTTTTGTCGATCTTTTAATGTTAAACAAGTAAACTTTTACTAATAGCCTTTCCTCACTGCGTAATCGTAGATTAATTTATTAATGAGAGAACGGAAAAGATCCCGCCGCCAGATAAATAATAACCATCGATAGAAATTTTATCTATTTATTACATAACTAATAAATTTTATAAATGTCATTATTTATCTGGCGTCGGCTTAAATAATTAAATTTTTCAACGGAAGAGCGTTACTTTGTTTCAGGAATTTATTTTTAAGCCGTACCCCTGCGTAGCCTAAATAAATGATTGATTAATCAATCATTTATTAATGCGTAGCCTTAAAAATAAATAAAACACACTTCGACCAGAGGTAAAAATAAAACATGATATTGTCATGTAATTCTACAAGTGTTTCCATTTGAGGGTTAGCACTATATTGGGAAATAAACACCTTTGTAGACAAGTTGGGTATCTTTTCGCGGCGTTTTGTCTCCCATATTCTCTGGGTTTTTCTAAAAATTCTGGTGTCAGGTCAGCCCTTGTTTTAGCCGGGGTTTTTCTGTCGGGTTTTCTTTTCTTTTTTTTCTCTATCTCCTCAGGGGTTAGTTCTGCTAGCTTTATATATTTTTCTGAGTATTTTCATCCGTCCGCGTAAATTAAGATTAATAGTGTTCTAAATCTGGGTAAGTTTATTTTTAAAAAATCATACTTACATAATAGATAGAATAAATATAATTTACTGAATATTTAAAAGAAGATGTATATAAAAGCTATACCTTCATATATAGTTATATAAACACTGTAATACAATTTGAAGATAACAAATATAAATTCAAACCGGGGGGTTTTTTTTATTTTTTTTTTTTTTACATTAGTTCAGAGGTGGTAAAACCTCCACTTCTGGCAAGTTTCCTATTAATAAATTTATTGAAAATAAAGCATCTTGCATACGATCCAACAATACACCTATGTCTTCCAAATTTCTATAACCAGACATTCCCGTAGATATATTACAGTATGTAAAATGACTATGGCCATCAACACCTGTACGAAAAAATTTTCAAATCGTACCCTTTACTTCTATTAACGCATTAACGCACGACACGGTTTGTTCATCGATTAATAATGACCTCTCTACTAATGTTTCTAGGTATTGAATGACTAACGCAGATTTAAGTAAGAAAGGCACTAATTCACCTCTTTGGCTAGGAGTAACGGTATTAGCAGACATAGCATTGATAATATCAGTAATATTCGCATTGTGGAATCACTGGTATAGATCTAGTAAAGTCTCTCTCATAAAATGATCGGACTGTATGTAAGAAAAATTCGGGTCACCGGCCTGCGGACCGGGTATAACGAGATCCGGATTATCTAAACCAGATATCCCGGTATATATTGATACTGCCCCAAGAAGAAGACCGTATACGGTTAATATAACTACACTTCCATTCAAAGTACTAGCGGTTGTAAAAAAAATTTGCAAAATTTTTTGAAAATAAACTATATGCCAGAGCCTCGACCATAAAAAAAA
>JAHRBU010000082.1:0-17845 GCA_019677095.1 Aureobasidium sp. SLJ-2021a | reverse complement strand
CCCCCCGAATGACTTCCCCTGGTTGTTTTTATCAGAAAAGAAAGATAGAATAACGCCGTCCACCCAATACCGTGGGAATGCAAGATACGCTGCCCTGTGTCATCGTTATTGTGCCTTTCGTGTTGATGCCTTGTCGTTTCCATGCCGAGTGAAAGACAGTCCTAATCTCACTGCGGTGTATTCTCATCCACGTCATCAAGCATAGCAGCGCTCATCATGCCAGTAACATGTTGAGCTTCACCACTACCTCCAGCCCACAATGCACCGCTGTGATCGTGTGTGGTCGGTCCGCCAATCATTTGGTCAGGGTCGTTTGCCGGAGTGGAGTGAACGTCCAGATCAAGCATATGGCCGTGCACCGCAGCGTCGATGATGCCAATTCCATGGCCGTCATTAGGTGTGTCGACTCCATCGTTATCGTCTTCCATGTCTTCATCTTCAATGTCTTGGTCGTTGTGATTGTGGAAAGCTGGATTGTGCCACGTGTGGATGAGGTTGGGGTGATGCGGAGGTGGCGGTGGAGGGAGGGGAAGACCACGCAGAGTGGCGCCATCACCATCGTCGTCAGAGTCGTTGACCATGCCAGTCTCCATGCCAGGACCGCTGGCACGGTTGAGGTATTCACGAAGGCGTTGGACGCCATTGCCCGAAAAGACACAAAAGACTTCGCGCTGGTGGTCGTTGAACTCGGCAGGGGCTTCGCGGCAAAAGACTGTCAGATCGTCGCGGAGGAAGGCTTGAACGCCTGTCAAACTCAAGTGCGTCAAGCGAGGGCAATTGTTGAGCAATGTGTGGATGCCCTAGAAGACGGTCAGAATAGGAAAGCAACAGTCGACAGGGTCGAATACGTACATCAAGAGTAAGAAGGGTGCAGTAACTCAAGTGGACACGCTCCAGAGCGCTGACATTCTGTTGACGGTCACGAGGCTTCTGCATGACTCTACCACCATACGTCGCAAGAGCATGGATACTCCTGTCGGTGATACCGGCACATTTGACGAGACCAACGCGCTTAAGCTTGGGAAGGTTAGCCAATTGAGTGATGCTCTGGTCGGTGAGGTTGCTACAGCAGGCGAGATCAATGTATCGGATGCGAGTACAGCTCTTAGCCAAGGCGATGATGGATGCATCGGTGATGCGAGCGCAGTGGCCTAGATGGATGTAGTGGAGATTTCGACCGAGCTTGGTGATGGCCCACACGGCTCTGTCAGTGAGCTGTCTGCACTTGGCAAGAATCAGGTTGCGCAGCTTCGGGCACGTCTGCACAATCTTGTCAATGGCCTTGTCGGTGAGTTCTTGACAGTCGGTGAGGTCAAGAATACGCAGGGCGTCAAATGGAGCAGCCTTGGATGGCAGCTGCAAGAAAGCCTGGTCGGTGATGAGTGGACAACGGGCAAGGCGCAGTTCGCGTAGCTGGCGGCACTGGGTCAGAAGAGCGGTGATGGACTCTGACTCCAGCAATGGCAAATCGTATAGGTCAATTTCCAGCAAATGTGAGCTGTTCTGAGCGACACTCAACATGGAGACATCGGTCAGTTGAGAGCAGCTGTTGCACTTGAGACGCTTGAGTTGACGACAGTTCTGGGCTATTTGCACCAGCGACTGGTCTGTGAGACGACGACAGCCCGTCATGTTGAGGCCTTGTAGACGCACACAGTTGCGAGCGACGAGCTCGAGGGTGCGATCTGTGAGCTGGTCCAGTTGAGTGACGTCCAGGGCAATCAGGCTGCGGTTTCCGTGTATCAGACTGGTGAGACTCAAGTCGGTCAATTTGGCGCAGTTGGTCAAGGTCAGACGTTCGATGCGTTTGCACGCCGTCAAGCCCATCAAGGTGCCATCGCTGACTTGAGACGCCAGAGTGGAGAGGTTCAAGCGCTTGACCAAGTCCTGGTATGCAAAGAAGCGTTCGGTCTTGCGTATCGACTTGACGACGCTGTGTATGCTGGCCCAGTTGTTGGTTTGTGGACGGTGCCACAGCAGGGCGACGCTGTTCCGCGCCCAATCCTTGGACACGAGCATGCATGACATGAGGTCTTTTGTTGAAGCAAGACGACCGAAGATGGCGATGAGCAATTCGGCAGGCAGACGGTAGACGGGGGACAGGCGGCATCGTTCCTCGAAGTTGACGTCGTCCATGAGGTCGACCGAGGCAGCGACCGACGACTGCGAGTCGTTGGGCTGGAGCATGAACGAGTCGTTGTCGTCGTCGGCATCGCGTTCGGGCGATGTTGATGAAAGGGACGAGTTTGTGACATTGGATAGACGGCGCTGTCTTCGCGGACGGTCGGTAGCAGGCGCCATGGTGGTGGTGTTTTGTGAGTGTCGGTCGGTGTATAGCGGAGAGAGGGCGCGCGTGTTGTGATGATGATGATGACGCTGCCGCGTCGTTGGTCGTCTTGTTGGCGCCGGCTGTTTCTCGATGCCTGGCTGTGATTCCTGCTCTTTCTTGACAACAATAAGGAGAAGCGTGTTTCTCTCAAACGGACAACAATAGAGGTTAGCGAGGGCTTGTCATGTTTGTGATGCGTAAGGTGGGGGGAGCGTTTGGGGCAGTCGTCGGACTTTCGCGCAAGATCCGCCGGCTTTTGTGAAACACCAACTCTGACTTGCTCCTCCCGAAACCGTGATTATCATCAAACAGAACACAATTCTATACAAAATCTCATGTCCATGTCTTGTCCAGAACTTCTATATCACACCTCGACAGTCACAATCACTCCAACACTTATACATCTCTAACTCTCATCCCACGACGTCCACCATCTCTACTTCCACCTGTCGCCGCTATCTCCCTCTCGACCATCTCGATGCCACTCAGACTTGGGTATCTCTTGCTAAAGTCGGCTTGCCAATCATCAAAATCTGCTTGGTTGGCAAAGTCTGATTCTTGTCGCATCTCTTGCTCCATACCACTCTTGTCCCCAGCACCAACCCCTGCAACGCCTTCATTGTCGCGCGCGATCAGTGCTGCAAGGCTAGGGCCACGAGTCGCTCCTGAAGGCTGGCTGTATATCGGGCTCGTCATGCCCGAAGATGGTGGTCGACCTTGCGACACGGTTGAGCCGCCTGTCTTGAGAGCCGCTGGCTTAGCAGGTGCGCTCGGTCTTGGTGCTCCTCCTGTTCTTTGCGCAGGCGCTGATACCGAATGCTCCAGGGGATATGTGCCTGCTGCTATCGGGAATGACTGAGACTGTCTGACCTTGTGGTATCTCAGGTTCATGTCCACCTCTCCAGGTGCAGCTGCCGCTGCAGGTACAGGTGTAGCTGGCTTTCTCGCAACAGGTGGCGCTTGCCTCTTCGTCATGGGTTGAGCAGTAGGCGTTGGTCGTCGCTCGGGCTCCACTGCCTCTGTTTTTTCCGTATAGCGTCCATAGCCCTCTGCTTGCCTCTGTCGCACGGGAGATTTCTGTCCATCGTCTAACAACGACTGAACGCGCTGCTGAATCATGTTTGCTTTCGAAGGTACGGGAGGTGCGCCTCCACGACTTCTGTGCTCGGCCGCTGCGGCTGCCACACGCTTCTCTTCCTGTGCTAGTTGTAGTCTTTCCATTTCTCTACGCATTTCCGGTGGCAAATCTTCGGTTTCAATCAAGTCGCCGAGATCGGATTTGATGACTTCGGGACGTCGTGGAGTCTCATTGGTCTCGGAACCTGAGATGAGGCTCAGCAGATTGCCTTCTGTCTGCATCTGTGGGTTGGGGCTGGGAGTCCTGAATCCTGATTCAGATGCTCTGCCGCTCTTGTCGGTCTTTGCCTCTCCACCCGTTTGCTCGAATCTCTTGAACGCATCGTTAAATCTTCCAGACAGCATGTTTTTTGTCCCGCTGAAACTGAGCGAGGACAAGCTCGAGCGTTTGTTGTGAGCAGCACTCTTGCCGCTACTTCTGCGACTCAGCCCGTCGTTACCTTCCAAGCTTCGCAGATAGTCGGCGTCGCTGTCAATGTTTGCATCGTCAAAGTTGACTTCCGTGCTTCTGATCGATCGGCTCGATCTTCTGATCTCGAGTGATGGTCTCTTTCTCTCTGCCTCTTGTTCTCGCAAGTAGTCAAGATTCGAGTCCACGTATGCGGCACTAACAGGTCGTGGCTTTGAGTTGGCAGATCTTGCCCTGCTGATACCATCCTCGTATCCGAACGAGGGTCTGTGGCCCTCCAAAGAAGGTCTGGAAGAAGTCGTTTGTTTCGCCATCGTCATTGTCGCTGTTTGCGACTTGGATCTGTGAGAGTCCAACATTGCGGGTCTTTGAGCTGGCAGTGCGCTAGGTTGCAGTCTATCAGCTTCTTTTTGGGCCAGGGGCGAAGCACGCGGCTGGCTCGACGATCTGTGATCCGGATCCGGTACACGCCAGATCGGTCGCTTGTTCACATCTGGCATTTTCGCCTGGGTTGGCTGTATAGGTTGAGCTTCGGATGAAGAGGTCATGGTGCCAGTAGAGGAATAACCTGGTCTTTGAGGTGATGGCTGATGCAGCAATGTCTTGGGTTTGGGAGGTGCTTCGGCCCTCGCGCTAGCCTCAGGTTTTGTGCTAGGCTTACTGGAATTCTGAGCAGGGGCGGATTCGGGGTTTGGAGGAGGCGTGTCTCTCGCTGACGCAGGACGTGCAAATAGATCATCGGCCAACGCGCTCGTGATGGGATCGTTTCTTTGCGGCTTCGAGGAGCTGAAGTTGAAGCCCCCTGACTCATGGGCGATCGAGAATTCGTCCAGCGAGGGGTATTTGGCCGAGAGCTCATCTACAGCACGAGATCGGACAGTGTTTGAGGCAGAATCGAGAGCGGCGAAGGGATCCGAATTTTTGGCCGAGGACGCAGCTGCAGCCTGTGGTTGAGGTGCAGCGGTCGGTCTGCCACGTCTCATTGGGGCAATTTCAGGTATGTACTGTTTTTGTTTGATGGGCGACGCATGGCTGATGCCTGCTGGAGGTGGCGAGGCTACGGGAGAGGTGAGATCAGGAAGCTTTTGGTTGCGTCCAGCCTCGGATTGTGTTCGGTGTGCATAGATCTGTTCGCTGTCAGCCGGGCAACCAGGGGCAAGGTTGTACAAGTGAAACCGACATCTTTGATGGGGACAGGAGTACCGCGCATACTGCAGACTTCGCTGACGACTTGGTAGATGTTGGGTCTCAGACGGGGGTCCTCTCGCAGACAAGAGCCTGCAACATACAGATTAGTAGAGCGAGCACAGCCCAACGACAGAATACTGACCAATCAACGCCTTGAGACGAGACGAGAATGCAGGGTAGTGGGGGTATTTGAACGAGGCATTCAGGATGGCCATCTGACCGACCTCCTCGAAAGGCGTGGTGTAGTAGCAGAGTTTGTACAACAAGACGCCCAGTGCCCAAATATCACTCTTCTCGTCAATCGGCTGCCGGCGCCAGACGTCAACCATTTCGGGACTCCGGTATTGCATAGTGGTGTGACGCTGGATATCTTCCTCGATCATCCTGCCCTCGTGGGCGTTGGTAGCAGCGGGTCGTGGAGGAGCGGTACTACCAAAGTCGCAAAGCTTGTAGATGGCACCCTTTGTCGAGTTTGTGATGAGGACATTCTCGACCTTCAAGTCTCTGTGCAGGAGCGGCGGCTTGAGGTAGTGCATGGTCGCAACACCCTCGCTGACGTCGCCAAAGATGTTCAAGATCTCGGGCTCGGTCAGGCGGTGCTGCAGGCGCGTGTTCATAAAGTCAATCAGACCCCCGCCCGAGCAAAACTCCATGAGCAAAAAGACCTCGTAGCCACCGCCTTTGAGCTGGCTGGCGTGGCTGTCGATGTATGTGACAATGTGCTTGTGGCCCTGTAGCTTCTTCATCGTCTCGACCTCGGTACGCATGTTTGCGAGAGCATCTTTGTCCGGCACGGCAACTCTTTTGAGCACGGCGATGGTTGGTTTGCTCGAGGCATCTTTGGGCGGGACGCGGACGGTGTAGACGTGAGCGAAGCCTCCCTCGGAGAAGTACTTTTCGATAACGACACGGTGTGAGCCGACCTGGACCTTGGTGCCCGGGGCAAAGGTGCCCGGCGGAGCATTCGAACTCGACATGGATGGAGGGAGGGATCCCGGAGCACTTGCAGGGTATGCGGCGGCCATGACGGGGGGCTTGCGTGTCCGGGGAAAGGTAGCGGTCAAGTGTCGAGCGAGTCGGCGGTCGGACACGGCGATGCAGCGAAGGGGAAAGGAGCAGACGTGTTTCGATGGCTTCACGGCATCCGGGAAACGAGTTGGCGAGTCGATACGAGAAGTGTTGAGTGGACAATTGGCATGCGTGTCAGGAGCCAACTACTCGTGCTCCCCGCCCACACCGTCCAAGTCGTCGCCGACCATCATGCCAAGTCCGTGCGGCCCGTTGGCACCTCCGAGCACCGCCGCATGTGAAGCGTCAATCTTTTGTTTTTTCTTTTTATTCTTCTGCACTCTAGATCGCTTTCTGACCAGACAAGACACCCGACCAAGTCACTCGCACAACACAGCAATCATGCGCTCCCACCTCGACCCCAGCGAACTCGGCACCAAGCAGTAGTACGCCTCCTCAAACATTCCATCATGCGACAAGACCCTGGCTGACCGCCTTGTCCAGTTGGGACGACGCTTACGCACGTGAAATCGCAAACCACGCCCAGGATGCCCAAGACGAAGGCACAATCTGGTTCGACGACAGCGGTGCCGAAGAAAAGGTCATTGAACGTCTGGAAGCCTTGGAAGATGAAGGTCTGCTCACCAAGGACGATTCGCGCATCCTCGACCTGGGCACCGGCAACGGACACATGCTCTTCTCTCTGCTGGACGAGGACTGGGCTGGAGAGTTGGTCGGTGTCGACTACAGCGATACCAGCGTCAAGCTTGCCCGCCAAATCGCCGCTGGCCGTAGTGAAGAAGGTGCTCCTGTGACGTTCGAGGAATGGGACCTTCTGAACCACCAGCCTGGAGAATGGCTGCGCGAAGGCTTTGATGCTGTACTGGACAAGGGCACCTTCGACGCCATCTCGCTGTCTTCAGAGACGGACGCTCAAGGCCGCCGTATCTGCGAGGCCTACCGCGAACACATCACGCCCCTCATCAAGCCCGGTCGATTCTTCATCATCACCTCATGCAACTGGACCAAAGAGGAAGTCATGAACTGGTTCGTCGCGACCGATGGCGAACTGCAATTCTTCGACGAGGCCAAGTATCCCACCTTCACTTTTGCCGGCCAACAAGGCCAGAGTGTCTGCACTCTGATTTTCCAACGACGTCTTGACTGATAAATGTCGCCCTCTCCTTATCCTCTCCAAATCGCGTCGCACATCTTGGTCACTTTGACCATCTCGTCCACATCATGCACACGCACGATATCTGCTCCGCTTTGAACAGCTGCTGCCACGGTCGCAGCTGTGCCCCACGTGCGCTCCTTTGCCTCCTTCACGCCGGTAATCTTGCCGATGAAGCCCTTTCTACTGCTACCCAAGAGCCACGGGAGACCAACCAAACCAGGCCAATCCCTGAGTTCGCTCATACGTCTGAGAATCTCTAGATTTTGCTCGGTCGTCTTGGCGAATCCAATTCCTGGGTCTAAGATTATGCGCCAGCGACGGATCCCGGCTTCTTCTGCTGCTCTGACACGGTCCAATAGTTCCTTGGCTATCGTAGGGATCAAACCTTCAGGGTACGAGCAGTTTTCTGCGCTAGTCATTGTCGCCGGGGTGCCTCTCATGTGCATCAAGCATACTGTGCATCCCAGACGCCCAACCGTAGGGAGCATGTCGTCATCGAGTAGACCTCCGGAAATGTCATTGATAATGTGGGCTCCTGCCTGGATAGCAGTTTCGGCCACTGTTGCACGATACGTGTCAATGCTGATACAGGTGTTGGATCCTTCGGGCAGAGATTTGATGATCTTGATGGCGGGCAGGACACGCTGAATTTCCTCTTCCGCTGTCACATCCGGAGCGTTCGGGCGAGACGATTGTCCACCTATGTCGATAATGGTAGCACCTGCACGAATATGAGATGAGATGGTCTCTCGAAGTGCCGTTTCATCTGTAGGTGAATTGAGACCTCCATCTGAAAACGAATCGGGAGTCGTGTTGAGAATAGACATGACATGCGTAGGGCGTGTGTTTTCCAGTGCTCGAATCGAAAATGTGTCTTCTCCCATACTTGTTGTTGTTGATATGGCTGCCGAAGGAGAAGATGGTAGCCCACGCAGACTCTCTGAGAGAGGCACTCTGGTCTGGCCGATCGAAGGTATCGTATCCGGAATGATGCTGAGAATGCATGAGATACATAGGTCAACTCTGAAAGACAAAAACACTTACTCGCAAAGGGGGCGAAGCACAAATTCTCTCTCGAGCATCAAGATATGCGGTACCTTTAAGCGCTCGGTATCAATCACTAGATCCTCGTAGAGCAGGATGTCCAGGTCGATACTGCGAGGTCCTTTGTCAATGAGCTTGACACGACCCAGCTCGTTCTCGATAGCCTGTAGTCTGTCCAGTAAAGTCATTGGCTCTAGTGTGGTTTCGATCTGAGCTCAGATGTCAGTCATTCGCCTCACATGCTAGCATGAAATATTCCCAACCTCGCAAGCACCATTGAGAAACCGGGCCTGGTCCTCAACGTACATGGGTTCAGTCTCATAAAGCGAACTTGTTCGTGTGACTTTGACATCCGGGTCCTGGTCAAGGGCCAGACATGCTTTTTCAATCATGTCAAGCCTGTCGCCTACATTGCTCCCAAGAGCGATGTACGCTTTTCGATGAATCTTGGTATCAGTGGACATATCGCGACGGATCAGGGGCATTGTCGATGTCCTGGTCTGTTCTTGTTGTAAAGTCAAGCCAGTCATTCGAGGCAAAAGTGGACAACGTTGTGTTGGTACGGTCGTCCTTGAGAGCTGAGAATAGGTCCGGGTGAGAGAAAGCCTAGGAAAAGCACGATAATTGTACGCTTGGGCACATCTGCATGACAGTCTGGTCGTTGGGAAGGTATATCTCATTCCGGAACGTCGTGTCGTGTCGGTAAAAAGGGCCAAGGAGATGAGTGAAGTTTTTCCCGGTCGCTAGTCAAAAGCGGCTTGTTCTGGAAGCAAGAGATCCGATAGCGGAAGAGATCGAATCTGTTGCATCGAGTTTGATATTCTCGTCAAGTCAGAAGCAGCTCTACACACTCGGAATGTTATCAGATCTATCAAGACACAGGTTGTCAAAAGACAATCTCGAACTCGGAGCGAGAAGGAAGGTCGTTTCCAAGGTCATGTGTTTCCGAGCACGCAAGCATGTGAAAGGAGGCCCTGTCCGGCAAGCGGAACAAGAGGAGACTGATCCGAAACGCTACCCCAGACGCCCCGCTTCCAGGGCTTGTGCGCCTGGTCGGGCAACAAAAAGACTGATCTTTCGTCCAGCTCGAGAAAGATTGGTCTCTACATGATGTCGCAGTGTAGCAGTCGCTCTGACTTCGCTGAAGGCGAGGGGAGGTCCTCCTGGAGGATCGTAGAAGCTGAACATCCGCCGTGAGTCTGGTGACCGAAGATGGGTATGCATGAATCAGAATGTTGTTGCCGAGCGTGAAAGATGCCTCGGCATCTGGTGATCAACACACAAGTCCTCCTCGGTCGTGCCTGTCTTCTCCTCTCCTGCATTCATACATCTGTCTTGCGCACCCCTTGCCAGAAGGCCCACTAATTACCCAACCAAGATCACATAGCAACATAGCAACATTCAAGATGGCGTCTCCTCGTAAGAAGATCTGCCAGACAAAGCCTGACACTTGCTGACAAGATGCAGAGCAAATCAGAACCACAACGACCGATCTCTTGAAGATCAACCATCCAGTCATGCTGGCTGGTATGAACGTCGCTGCTGGCCCCAAACTTGCCGCCGCCGTCACAAACGCTGGTGGTTTGGGCGTCATTGGTGGAGTCGGCTACACGCCAGACATGTTGCGCGAGCAGATTGCAGAACTCAAGAGTTACCTGAAGGACAAGAATGCTCCGTTTGGAGTTGATCTCCTGCTTCCTCAAGTAGGTGGCAGTGCCAGAAAAACAAAGTGAGCATTCTTTTCTCTCCGTGTCCGCATCCCAGTACTCACACGAATCGCAGCTACGACTACACCAAGGGCAAACTCGATGACCTCGTCGACATCATCATCGACTCCAAAGCCTCCCTTTTCGTCTCCGCTGTTGGCGTTCCACCAAAGCACATTGTCGAGAAACTACACAAAGCCGGCGTTCTGTACATGAACATGATCGGGCACCCCAAGCATGTAAAGAAATGTCTAGAGATCGGTGTCGACATGATTTGCGCCCAGGGTGGAGAAGGAGGTGGACATACTGGTGATGTGCCTACAACCATTCTGATTCCCACCGTCGTCAAGATGTGTGAAGGTCACAAGAGTCCTTTGACTGGTAAGCCAGTGCAAGTCATCGCCGCTGGTGGTCTCTTCAATGGCCAGTCTTTGGCAGCCGCCCTCATGCTCGGTGCTACAGCCGTGTGGATCGGTACCCGCTTTGTACTCAGTGAGGAGGCTGGCGCCAGTAAGGCTCATCAAGAGGCGGTCCGCACATCTGGCTTTGACGACAATGTTCGCACCATCATCTTCACCGGACGCCCACTTCGTGTCCGAAAGAACCCATATATCGAAAAGTGGGAGAATGAGAGACAGGCCGAGATCAAGAAACTGACATCCGAGGGTGTCATCCCTGTCGAACACGATCTCGAAAGCCTGGGTGATGACCTTGACGATGATACCATGGACAATGCACGACCTTTCTTGATGGGCAAGGCTGCGGCTGTCGTCAACGAGAGAAAGTCAGCCAAGGAGATTGTTGACGAGATGGTTAGCGATGCCGTGTCATGTATTGGTAAAGGCAACAGCAGCATTGTCAGCAAGAGCAAGCTTTGAGTGACGCTGTCGTGTTTCATAATGACTTTCCGAATCGCAGGCATGATTGTGTTTTATCCTTCTCTTTTTGTTTATCTGATACAAACAGCCACCCAGTCCAATCCAACGGATTTTGAGGATACGACGAAGTGCAACGAAGAAGTGCCGCAAACGTATAAGCCACAGTGGAGTATCTCCTCCTCACCGAGGTTGATCTCTCCAGAACATGAGATGTGGCAAGCCACCTGGGGCGAAGAGGGCATTGCAGAAGCCGGATTTTCCATCTTGGTTCTATCGTCATGTTAACGCAAGAATGGCATACAGGTCATATTGATAGTATTGATAGTATTCGTTCTCGGACACGACGTTTATCGTGGCCGATCAGGAAGCGCTGGGGGTTCTCGGGATACATGTATCAGCAGGTTGCAGAAGAACTGTTGGTTATGAATGTCTACAGCGGTCTTCCATGGCCTGCTTTTCTGCACCTTGTTCTCTTACTGTCTCGATGAATGCCCTAGGTAAAGGCTTCAGTTCTGTGACGTTGGCCCGAATAAGCGCTTAACCGGGACTCAGGACAACCCGACCGACTCCCCGTCTGTCCTCCCAACTCAGGCCTAGTGAGCGGAGCATAGCTTGGTCGAGCGTGCCGGGTTTGCGCATCGCCACAACAGATGCCACAATATAAGAGGGAGGGTCTGCAGGCGCTGGCTGGTGCTAAGGTAGTGCTCTGGCGCCCTGACCAGATTCCCTCACCAAGAAACCATCAATTCTGGCATCACCAACATCCGATCCAATTCCGAGGTGATTCGTTCGCCATTCACAGTGAGTATGAGTCTGCGTCCAGCAAAACGTTCCCATAACACCAAGCCAGACAGTCCCCACAGTGTTTCTTGAACAACCAGTTCCAGCCATCTTGACAACCAGAACATTCGGAGTCGAGTCCGAAAGAAGGCTTTGTCATTTCAACCGGATATCTTTCCTCTTCTTAACAAGGCTGCCCTCTTCGAAAGCTCTCGCACATCTACCTCTTACTTCACGATTTCGTTGGTGTTTCTGGAAGAATCATATCCACAGCCCTCGGGTTGGCGTGTCGGGGCTCAAACAAACTCACGAGATCTGAGCCCGACGAAAGCGACGATTCACATCGTCGATTTGGGAACAGCTTACGGCACTTCGGGAAGAGTTATCTGGGGGAACGCCCATTGAACACTGACAATCCTCATGCACAACCAAGTACAAGATTGTCAACCCTACCGACCATACCTGGAGTCCACAATCCCACTGGCGTGTACGCTTTTTACCGCAACTCCTCATCCTCCTGGCCTCCAAGTCTCTCGCTCGCAAAATGAGCACGGATGCATCCTCGTCAACCAGACCCAAAAGACAACTTGTCAAGGCTGCATGCCAATCTTGTCAGAAGCGCAAAGTAAAGGTGAGAAACTCCCTCAAATTGACTCTTACGAAGAAGTCATGTTGACCACAAAGCATCTAGTGCAGCGGTGAGCGGCCTATGTGTATGCTCTGTCAACAAAGAGGTCAATCGTGTGTCTACGACTCGGAAGCAGGCATATCACGAGTTGAAGCAGTACGACGCCGAAACAAGGAATTAGGAGAACGAAATACCGACTATGAGCTCGTCTTCAATGCTTTGCATAGTACACCAGACAACGAAGCGCTCGACCATCTTCGCCGTCTGAGGGAGTGCCCAGATGTGGAAACCTACGCCAGAACGCTCCGCAAAGCGCGACCGACTTCAAGGAAACGACCCTCGGTTCAACTGAACGACTTTATGGAAGACGGCGCAATGTCCAATCTCTCTCCCATGTCAGCGCAATCTCACGATCAACAAGACGGCGATCAGAACATCTTCACGGATCCTCTTCCCATGGCAGACTACACAAGTCCATCTAAACCATCCGCCTTGATGATCGATCCTCGCCTTGGTCAGCAGACCTTGTACAGTTTTCCAGGCAACAACGGTTCAACTCTACAGAGCCTGTGAGTGGCGTTGTCCCTTTCTTGTCAGTCATCATCTTTATTCGGTGATGTGCAGCCTCCGCAAACGAAGCCTCTTGAAGAATTGAGCTCTGTCACCAAGGAATTGCGTAAACATCAGCATGTACAATCGCTAACTGACGTACAGGGCAGAGATCTGGCCGTTTCAGGACTCGGCTCACATCCAACAAGAAACTTTTCAAGCGAACATCCAGGACTGGGCGAAACCAGATGGTCAAGCTGGACCCTCTCAGAACCAGTACCTGTACAACGTACAGATGTCTCAGACGAACTGGGCGGAAAGGAACATCGACCCCAGAACTGGCCAACCTTTGAGTCGCAGGCAGTCGAGATTCGAAGGCTGACAGACACTGCCCACAGGGTAGCGAGAGACGGACAGCTCTATCCTCGATGAGCTACCTCAATGGAGGTCTTCTAGTTACTCGAATTCCCATACCTCAACCGACCGTATCTCACGTCGTCGTCGATAACTTGCTGTTGACTGGCACAACCGCAGGCGACCCAACAGCCCATTGCCATGGCTTCATCCCCAGCAACGAAAGCAGCGGTCCCGAACCTGTAGACAGAAGAGCGCATTGGTCAAAAGAGAGGGAAACACAAGGCACTCGATGGAATCGGTGATCAGGCACGGATCCAAAGTTCAATATGGGGAATGACTGGGCCCAGACTTTTGGGAGTCGTTCTCCGAATACTCCACCAGCGGGACACTGCGTTTATTTCGTGCGTCAACGGCATTTGACTTCCGAGAGAAAGGGCAGACGAGCCCAAAACATGCGCAACATACGCGCCGTGCCGCATGATGGAACTGCAAAGGCCCATATTTAGAGTCACTTTCCACCATTTTCCTCAAACGGTCGTCTTCGAGCTTTACCTATGCAGAACCAGTCTGGCGATACGAATACACACGTATCGTAATGCGCCAGTCGAAACGATGCGGTCGTCAATACCACATAGAAGCTCCCCGAGATAGATGGTCACAACGTGTCGAACCAAGCAATTTCTCCCATGTCTGATAGTAACTAGACGGCAGACGTCGTCAAGGGCAGGATCAAAACTGACGTTCCAGGCTCGGAGTGGACTGCCGAACCAATGGGACGTGTCACCGTTCGGTAATCGGGAGATCTAGCTCGAGTTTGTCAGATTCACCAGCATAGAATTCGATTGCTTCCATCAACATTCCGTCGTCACCCCCCGAATGTCTAGCTTCTTTCCTCATCAGATGCATTGTGTTTGCTGCTTTTTTCTCCCCCCAGCGAAATGACCCCGGCGGGAGACAAGCCTCAGAACCCTACCACTATCAATCTCATATCTTTCTGCGCATCGCAGATCCGCATCGGGTGAATCGAGGGATTGTGGTTACGCGAGGAGGGGGCTGGAACCTGGGATCGATGATAGCAGCTCTCGATGGAAATCAGATTTCGAACACTGGGCTTGCGCCAACCAAGCAACGAACAACACTAATTCGAACAGGCAGCGACAAGTGCGCATACGTACGTACGTGTCAGGTCGGATCCGAAATGGCCCAACGATAAATCTCACTGGTCGTCAGAAATTCATGTTGATGGATTGCCATACCAATCACCTTGATGGCGTAACTTCCGAGTACACACGTATGTCATATACCGCTTGATTGCTGCTCTCTGTACACTGTACAATACCATGCTCTCCACTCCTCAAATCGAAGATCAACGCGACCCCGACGCCGCGTCCGACCTTCCAGGTTCTTGATCCCAGCTCTCAGCTCAACCAAGCCACATGCAGCATCACCGCCTCGAAAACCAACAAACAGCACCCGAGCTCCCGGCGCACTACCAAAGGGTCCACGCGCTGGCTGTCAACTCCTGACCTTCTCAAAACCGCATGCATCCACCTACCCAACACGGCAGGTGCATTTTTCCCTCTGGTCATTTCATCCAAGTCAACTGCACCAAAACAAAAACTCCCCGAGACGGGTTGCTGCATCTCCCGAGGGTCCAAACTCGGGGCCATACTCGTCATAATATCGTGAACGACACGTGCAGTGCCAAGCTTTTTGTTATCTCTCCACAGTCCGCGACTCCTCCGATGTTCTCGATTCCAACATCCGATGCTTTGATGAAATCCGATGCGCGCGCTGCTGCCTTGAGAAAAAATCACAAACACTGCCCACGCACTGTTGAACAAGCAGCCCCAGGGCTGCGCTGCGCAATCATGAGAACCTGTGCTTCTCTTCGGACCATGCAATGCAAAACAGGCCTCGGCAGTTTTTGGGACTCGTGCCCCGAGCGTTTGTGCTGTGCAGATTGTTGGCACGTTTTTTTTTGACGTTTTCGCTTGCGCAAAGGGGAAATCTGAGATCTATATCTTCGATGCGAGGGCCTTGCCTCGCATTGTCGTTCCGACTTGCTGTGTTGAGGATCTGGTTTACTGATCAAACCAAGCCTTGGCTTGATCGGAGCTTACAGTTGAGTGATTGCGCGAGGAGGTTGCTGACGAGCTGGTTGCTCGCAGCAACATCAAATCTGATATGTGGTTACAGGTATGGTATGTCCATTGCATCGTTCTGGTACGTGTCAACTCCTTGTACGACGAAGATACAGTTCTCTTCTGCATTGCTCTGAGCAGCGGCTTGTCCAGGACGAGCTAGCTGCTGCCTAGAGCCTCAAGCCTCAACGACAAAACAGAGACCTTGGTGATACACCAATCTCGCTATTAGGTAACTCTCTCGCTAAGTTCTCGCTTTCGCTCTCGTGGTGCCCAGAGCGTAAAGATATTGAGACAAGCCTTTATGTAAGACTTGGAGTGATTGAGTCACTGGATATGTGCATGCAATATACTGAGGTTGGGTATAATAACTAATGAAGTATGTTTCGAGATGTTGATGAATAATTTATGTCTGTCCAATGGTTTCCAAAGGCCTCATCATATCAAGCGTTTTCTTAGACTCTATACACGACTTCTGTAACATGTTGTAAAGTTTTCTAGTCTTGTGCTTGTTAATGAGTTCTGACCTGTGTTGGTTTCACTATAAAATCCGCATTGGAAGCATATAACTTGCAACAGCATCATTAAACCCCGAGACTTGGCCTTGAATCATTCAACAACTTTTCAGAGGATCATGAAAGCCTCCCCGAGCGTCCAGCAACAGAGAATTGAGACTACAAAACTCAACATCCTCGTCATCTCTCATACCATCCACAATCAGGGTCACACCCCCATCATCACATCTTGAAAACATTTTCCGCTGTTCCATCTTCTCCCTTCCGTCCCTGCCACTTTCCATTCCTCCCAAGCGTCTCCCACTCCTCCCATCACTCCTCCACAACCCTAATCCTCGGCAACGCCTCCCTCAAGCGTTTCCTATCCTCCTCACTCGGCGTGTACCCCAATTTCTCTTCTGCGGTGTCGGCGAGAAAGAGACCGAGACACGCGTACCCGATTATGCCGCCGCCGACCATGAGGCGTGTTTTGGGGGTTAGTGAGGTGTAGTAGCTAGAATTTTGGTCAGTGGTTGTGCGAGTGGAGGGGAGGGTTGGGGAAGGAAGATAGACAGAGGATAGAAGAAAAAGAGCAGGGAGAAGGTGAAGGTGAAACGAGATGGGTGGGAAGAAGGGATTACAATGCGTGAGGGGGTTTGTGGGAGCATGGTTGAGGTGGTATGGAAAAGGAATATGTGTTTCATGAATCAGAGGTTCAGGATATAGTTTTTCTTTGTATGTGTATGTGTGCGTGTGTAGAAGATGAGTAAAGTAGGAAAAATTCACGACTTACCGCCACAGCGACATGATGGCTTTATAATACTCTTACTGAGTTTTTTTGTAGCAACTTGAGTGTTAGGGTTCGGCAGGTTGCTGTAGCATGACTTTTGTAGGGTTTCGATGTGTGGTTTGCAAGGCGCAAAGCGTGGAAGGAGGAGGAGATGGGGTTTGTGATTTTGGTTGCGCGGATCATGATCTATCGTCTTGGGGAGGATCATGTCGACGCAGACCTGACCACACTTCGCCTTTCTCATTTTGGATGTCAAAGGTATACTCAGTACATTAGAACCATATATCTGCTTCTTTAGAATCGAGTATTAGCATCTAATGCCGCGATACTATCGATAATAGCAATCTCTACTACTAGCTCATCCCTACATTACGCGACCGTCGATATCCTAACTCGACGCTCTCATTACACAAACCTCCCGCAACGACCATGATGTGTCCTCAACTTCCGTGCGGCCGTCTGTCGTAAAAAGTACTTGAACAGGCATCAGCCCTTGGGGAGTCACTTCTACAAACACTTTTGTCATTTTCATTATACACCTTCTACCGATTGATCTGCCATTCCCGGAACCAAAAGCGAGGAAGAAGTTGGCGCCGACCATCAATAATCGGAGTACATAACCCAAATATCTCTGGTCTGTCTTAGTTGAGACCGTAGGCTTATAGTTCTATAAATCTAGCTTCTTCTTTAACATTCCCTCCCTGTCTAGCAGTTGTAGAATTCACGTTAAAGTCCTAAGCCCATGCTAGAAGGATCTTCCGCAACCGAGGTTCATTAACCTAATAACTATCTAGCCACCGTCTAGGAATATCCCGAGAAAGGTAGCGTTATATATAATGCTAGAGAAGTGGTTGATCTAGGAACATGTTATGCTATAAGTGCAGAAGACCATCCTTATCCCATCTACATGGTTAGTAAAGTCATATACTATAAATATGCATAATCCTATCCCTAACACTATAATATCTACAGAAACCCCTGCCCATCATCCTCTCACCCCTGCCATCCTCTTACCCCTATCATCCTCTTTCCCCCGTCATCCTCTTATCCCTATCATCCTCTCACCCCCATCATCCTCTCTAGCCACATTCCTCTCCATCCCTCTCCTCCCTCCCAACATCCGTATATCCCCACACACTCCTCCCTAACCCCCATATCCCTCACGCAAGAAAAAGATACCCTACCATACTCCGCGAGCTCTCCTCTGGTTCTGTCCAAAGCCCTTCC
>JAHRBU010000081.1:0-19645 GCA_019677095.1 Aureobasidium sp. SLJ-2021a | reverse complement strand
TATTATATCTAACATCTTTAATAAAGGTAACTAAGCTACTTTATATAACGTAGTTCTTAAAAGGTACCTATACCTCCTAAATAGAGGTACTATTATAGCTAATAAGAAAGCTACGCTCTAAACGAGCACTATACTTATCGCTAGCGGCGCGCCTTTAAGGAGGGGTCTATATATACGCGGCGTACCCCTAGACTCTAAGGTGCTTAATAGTTAGTTTCTCCTCGTTTCCTATTAAGCATATTAGTAATTAGAGAGGTAATACCCCTTATAAAGTCTTTAAGGGCCTTCTATTAGTAAGGTAAACTACCGTCTACTACGCGTAAGGCTAGAACTTAGATAGTAGGCTAGCTTCGAGTATAAGGTAACGAGTAATGTCGTTAATAACGTATATAGTAGCCTTAGAGACTCTATTCTAGTACTACGTATAAGGAGTACTAGTTTCTAAGTAGATACTATTTAGTATATAGAAGTTAGTAAGTTTACTACCTCTAAATTTAGTACTATTATTAGTATAGATAACCTTAACCTTATAGCTAGTCTAAGTGTAAATAAGGTTAAGAAACTCTATAAGCATATCGTAAAAGGTCTTAGTTACTAACTAGTAGTACTAGCGAGCTTAAGATACGTCGTTAGTAACGATTATACCTAATTTCTCGCTATTATATCCCTTTATAGTAACGCTAATAGTATTAAGGTGTATCTTTTAAAAAGGCTAAGATACGTAGTATTACTTCTTACGACTAACCTTCTATTTAGCCTTACTACGTAAGTATAGATTATAGTTATAAGTGTCGTTTTAAGTACGTATATTACTAGTTATTTATATACTATCGACGAGGTTAGTTACTAAACTAAGCTTATTTATAGGTATATAGCCGAGCCTCTTATACTAGAGCTCTAGAGTACTAGCTAGTAGAGCTATATTAGTCTTAGTACTATAGTTAGTTATATTAGCTACTAGCGTAACATTCTCTTCTTTTATAATAAGAAGGTAAGGAAGGCCGAAGAACTTAGGATATTTAGTAAGAGGAGTATCGTCGTTATAATATATAGTCTTATACTTACTATAGTAGTAGACTCTAGATCTAGCCTTTACTATATCCTTAAAAATAATATTAGCGATATAGTTTAGCGCGTAGAGAACGTCGTAAAGTATAATGTTTAGAGGGCCTTTAATACCTTAGAATTTAACCTTAACTATGCTAATACCTTAAATAACTATCTTACCTTCGCTAACTCTAATAGTTAAGTCGTATTTATAAAGGGTTATAAATAAGGCTCTTTCTTTATATACGTAACTATTAGCTCTAGTATTATAGATCTAGGCATTCTTCTACTTAAGAAGGTAGTAATAACTAAGTAAGAAGACTACTCCTTTAGCTTATTATAGCTAACTATTCTCGAGGAGAATCACTAGTTATAGGGTTAGACTCGTAAAGAGGAGTATTAAATAAGTAGAAGAAGGTAGTATATAGTAGTATATACTAAAGGGACTATTAGAATAACTAATTAAGTTAAACGTAGGACTTCCTAGTAAAGGCCTACCTACCTATATACTTAATAGATAATAAGTGTATGCATGTTACTCTATATGCTCTATTATGCTCTACTAAGTAAAGTAGTAGAGTAGAGTAGAGTAGATGGCGTGTCTATATAGAGTGCTTTATTCTACTAAGGTACGGAGAATAATAAAGTAGGCTACGCGACCTTATTATTAGTAGGATCGTAACATAGCTCTACTAGCTCCGTTAGTCCTCTTACCGTTATAATAGATAGTTATAAGGTTAAGGTTATAGTAGCTACTAGAGGTAGTAGTAGTCTTATTATCCTTCTTATTATCTTTATTAGTACGCTTTAGTTACTTATCTAGATATAGCTTTTAGTAGTTATTAGCGACGTAGCCTATACGCTTATAATAGTCGTACTTCTTCTTCTTATTACGATTACTATTACTATTACTATTGCCTTTATTATTATAATTATTATAAAATAGACTAGCGGCTATATTTCGCGTAGATATATAATTATCGATAAATTTAGTTATAATCGCGTCGAGAGTAAGGAACTTATTATCCTTATAAATAGCTATCTTATAGAGGTAGATAAAGTTAGCGAATCTAGCTTCCTTAGCGAGGTAAATAAATAAGGAGACCTTAGTTTTATTATTAAACTTATAGCTAGCTTCCTCTATATCTTATAATAAGCGCTTAAACTTCTAATATTATTATAAGGGGTTAGAGTTATACTTAAGTTGGTATTTATATAGGATCTAATAGGTAGAGATAGTCTTATTAAGTCCTACTACGTCGTAGGTATCCTTAAGGTATTACTATGCCTCTACTATAGTCTTATTAGGTATCTTAGCGCTAATAGGCGTAGTAATAATACGAATAAGTATACCTTTAGCTATATTATTTATCTTAGACTATTCGCGGCGCTCCTTATAAGACTTAGTAGTCTTAATGCTATAATTATCGAACTCTTAATTAGGTTAGGGGTATAAGCTATTAACTACGTTAAAGTAGTTCTTCTCTAGGAGGTAACCTTATATAGTAGTCCTCTATTCCTTATAGTTATATTAGCCTTATAGCTTACGTACCGTAGCTATCTAGTTAAAGGTTATATTAGTTATAATAGCTACGTAACTAAAGGGATATTCGTATTATAAGAGGGTAATAAGAAACAACGATAGAGGTTAAGTCTTATTACGCGTAAGTAGTAGTAGTAGTTAAGACTACTATTATTATTACCTTTAAATTAGAGAAGGTAAGGAACTAATACCCTATCCTTTTAACTAGTAATAATATACCTAATAATCGTAATACTGCTAAATTTAGTATATTTAGTAGCTAGATAGCTTAGCTACTATGTTAGAACCTTATATAGGGGTTATATTAGTTAAATGTATTTATTAATTAGCTAACTAGCTAGAATACTAAAAATTAGAGATTTACCGTATGTAAGCATAGACTAAGCTACCTCGGATACCGACCCCTACTAGCTCCGTCTAACAGAAGCTCCATTCCGCGACCGCCGACCGTTTAGGCGGAAGGATTCGCTACTAGACCCATTGCCAACTTGGACGTTTGCTTTCACGGCTGCTCCTAAAGCGCCACGTCTGTTCCTCACGCGAGCTGCGAGCAAACACTTGTCAAGCAAAGGCGTAATGGTGACCTTTTTGTTTTCTGGTTTGGCCAAGTGTAGGGCTTTTTTTTTTCCGTCGTCTGCAATACGTGGTGGTGCCAGCCAATATTTGCTTGGAAGGATGAGCTGCTTGACTCACTCTTGATGATGGCGATTGTCGTGATGAGAGGTGCATGACGATCACTCGTTTGCTGCCATGTCAAAGCACGCACGATCTTGTCTCAGGATCATCATCTTCTTCAGCCCTTTGGAGGGTGCTGCCACGCAGCGTGTGCATCTCAGCACGAGCTTCCATCAAGCACGGTACGTCATGACGAAGAGCGCGATCGTGCGGGAGAGGATGATCTTTGCATGTTTGCACGGATGATGGCAAGCGTACGCGTGCAAGAGCAAAGAGACTCTCGGGTCCCATGTGACATGCAGCAGCAGCACGCTGCTGGAGCCAGGCCGAGAAAAAATAAAGGCTGCCCGGCGGCGAATCAGAGCAGGCAGCGTCGTCCCAGACCAGCAACCCAAGGCACGGAGTGGGTGGTTTCCCCGCAAAAACGGGTGTGTCGAGCTTGCCCCCGCACATGGGATTAGTCCGGGATGATCACGACGATTCTCATCCTGCAAGCCGCATACGACACTGCGGCCAGTCTTGAAGGGCGCTGACTGTGCTCAGCATGCACGCTGAGCGCTGCTCCCTGACAAGAGGATCAAGGCCCTATGCCGCCCCCGCGGCCAAGCTGGCCTGGCTAACCACTGTAGGCAGTGCATCGGCTGCCGGCGCTGTCCTTGCCCCCCCACCCCTCTGAGCTCACCATACCACTGACTCTTTCCCCGTTTCCGTTTTCCTTTTCCCTTTCTCGAGCACCATGAAGTCGTCGCGACAGATACATTATTACAAGCTCAAGTATTGTCGTCTCGCAACCCGCCAAGTTGGATCTTGACTCTATCTTAAACTCGTCCCCATATTCCATCCTACACCAACCAACGAATATTGCCCTTTTATTGTTATCGCCCTTTGCGGCTGTTGATCTCACTATTTGACGCGCGCGCGCTGCCAGCAAGAAAGCTTGCATATCCTACCGCTCAATCACTTCGCCTTGTCCTGGGCCTGCCTGCAGCCAGCCCTCTTTTTTCTTTCCCACACTTCCCTTTCTTACAGCGCTCTCCCTTTGCGCAAGCAAACAGACGTCTCATGACTCAAATACATCCTCTCCACCCCAGCAATTGTACATACCTGGACCTTGTACCTAACCCTCACGACCAGTTCAACATGTCGTAAGTTCCACACCCACATGTTTCCTTTTCCCACGCTTAAGCTTTCGATACCTTGCCATGTAGCGTCGCGCCTGTACGGCCCCATGTCATGGACCCCAGCTATACCTTGATGACTGACATGTATACCTTTCCTCCACCACACAGTAACCTGTCGCAAAACCAGCAACAAAAGCGAGGCTTACAACAACTACCTCTATCCGCGTCGCCACAGCAGTTGTCGCTGTCAGCCGGGCTACTACCTCCCTCTTCCTATGCCACAAACCCATATCATTCATCACCATACACGACAAACACGTCGCCGTTTGGCTACCACCAACCATCTCCTCTTCAACACCATCAACAACACAGTCCCTTCCAGCAACACCCTCTCGCCCCGCCACCACAACCTCAACAGATCCCTCAATCACCACTCAACCCACGAAAGCGACGTGCAAGTGAACTCGATCCTCATTCTCTGTCTGGATCTTCTCTCGGCGGCTATGGCCTCGACCAACACGGTATCTTCGGCAACCCTGACCGTCAGAACAGCGACCAGAACTATGTGCTGAGTGGACCGTCGGGCAGTGGCGCGGGACCGGGTGATCAGGGGATTCCTCGACACGACACTCCACCTGCGCGGCCAAAGAAAGGACGAACCAACACACCCTGGACGCCAGCGGAAGAGCAGAGGTTGAAGGTGATGAGAGATGCGGGTAACAGCTGGAGTGAGATTGCAAAGACGTTCCCCACACGGACTGAAGGCAGCGTCAAGAAGCATTGGTACAAGGTATGTGATTCTTAGCCCCGGCTCTCCATTTCTCCCCACGACCTTCCATGCTATCACCAAACCCTGCCATCGCTAGATATTTGGATGTCGTTTGCTAACAATTCCTTCTTCTCCATACAGGACATGCACTACGCAGAGTTTGCGGAAGACGAGGTCAGCCATTTCGTCCGCCTCTCTGATTCCTTGTATCATTATCCCTGACCAGCTAACACCCATACAGAGCGCGGCACTACTCGCTGCCATCAAAGAATACGAGCAAAGCAAGTGGAAGGTTATTGGACAAAAAGTCGGCAAACCTGCCAAGGTGAGTTTGGTACTCCCCCTTTTCGAGATCTGTCCTTGTCCTCTACGATGCCTCCTTGGCTGAGGAACTCGGTCTGTTTGTGCCACAATGCTGACAAAGGGGGTATTCATAGGCTTGCGAACAATATGCCAAAGAGCATTTCGGTACCAAGAGCTGAGACTTCCAGCCTGCTGCCTTGGAAAAGGATCCTTTATTTTGGCAAAAGCGAAAAGAAGGATTGTGCATGGATTGCTTTTTTGCCGGCAATGTGGATACAAGGACTTGAATGAAATCACGGGTCAAATGATGGAAACGACATTTTCATGTTGGGTTGAATTATCCTTTTTTTTTTTTTTCGGTTGCTGCAAGCAAAGGAGGTCACTTGGGGATCTGGGTGGATTATATCAGGAGGAGGAGGAGGAATCTTTTTCCATTCGCTTGCATCTTTCGCGGTGGGAGGACTTGGAGGCCAAATCACCAGAACTACAGCATGGGGTACTCTATTGCTTTCCCCCCTTTTTGTTTTGTTTTTTTTTTCTCTTTTTCAAACGTTTTATTTCTCCCTTCTTACTTTTTTTTTTATATCTATATTATTGCCATTTTTCTCCTTGCCCCTTTCGTAATTATTTTTTTCGATTCTTTGTTGCACTGGAAGAGGATAAAAATATTAATTCTTTGGTTGTCCTGCTCTCTATGGCTTTTTTTTGTTTCTTGGAAAGAAGAAGAAATTCCCCGGCGAGCGTTTTGGACTTTTGTGGTGAAGAGGAGCTGAGCTGAGCTGAGCTTCGTTGACGATCCAGAGGAGATTGGAGAGTGGGTGTGATTGGTGTCACTGCTCTAACGAGATTTCTAGCAAGATGAGTGCGGCGCTGTTTCCCTATCCTATCTGTGATTCAGAAGCAAGCAAAATAGCTCAAGCTCGAATGAAATGTTAATAGAGATGGTATTCTGTTCCCTGAAACTGACTATACGTCAAATTCTTCCCGAGGCTCTGTAGAAGTCGTTAAGGGATACAGATAGAGTATGGGGGGTTTTCTAGGACATCCATGGAGGTTGAGGCTTTTTTCGTAAAATTCATTAGTTCTTCCTTTTTTTTTCTTTCTGGATAATGTTAAAATGCTTGCTTGGATAATCATGACTTTGCTGCGTGGTGTGACGCGGTATTTTGTTTCTGTTGTATCCGTAGGGAGGGGGGGGTTTTTTTAACGTCTCGTATCACCAGATTGTGTTTGATGTATAGGATGAGCTGGATTGTCTATAAGGATTTCACAAATGCAGCGTCTGTATCAAGCTTTCATATCTAATCATATCACATACTCCTCTCCCCTTTCCCTTCCACGTCCTCACAACCGATACCTAAACTCCCCATTCTTCCTATCCGTAACATCCGCAAACTCAATATCCGTCTCATGTTCCCCGCCTCTTTCACCCACCACTCCATCCCTCCTCTTGTTCTCCCACTGATAGTACACCCTAAGCATCAGTGTCAAGACCACCGCAGCAGCACAGCTCACGATAATGGTGATTTTCGCAGGGATGTAGTTTGGCGCGTCTGCGGCGCGGAAGGTCAGGGGTCCGACGATGTTGCCGAGACAGAAGGAGATGAGGAGGATGGCGTTCATGGTGACCTGTGTTGTGTAGTACTGTGTTAGTGCGTGCAAGGCAAGCAAGGATGAGAAGAAGGAAGGGAGGGGAGGAAATCATACCTTTTTCGTGTGACCTGCGTAGTTCGCCCCGACCCACGAGTACAGCAATGGCAAACTCGCCCCGATACAATTGGTGAGATAATTGCCAATCAGTTTGCCAGCTTTATTGCTTTCGGGTAGGAATGCCATCAGAGCGCCTCCAAGGATACCTGGGATGAGCAAAGTAACGATATTCAAGCCTCGTTGATCGAATCTTCCGGCTAGGTATGTAGCAATCAGGATGGAAACTACACTACACACTCCAGCGGGTATCTGAAGGAGAGCGGTTTCCTTGCTGTTGTAGCCAAAGCCCTTGATCAATGTGGCTTGAAAGGAGGACACGGCGCCGTTGGGAACGGACGAGCTGATTGTGATGAGAGAAAGCAACCAGGTCTGGGGGTCGCAAAAGCATTCGGCGACCTGGTTGAGCTTGAAATGTTTGTTCTCGATTCCGGTTTGATTTGCGCGTAGTCGTTCGATGGCCCAGATCTTTTCTTGATGCGTGAGGCGAGAGGTCATTGGATTGTCTGGGAACACCAACACAACAGTGATGCCAATGCAAATGGTGAGGAGGCCAACGACCAGGAAAAGAATTTGCCAGGAGTAGAGGGAGGCGGAGTGGACATGCTGGAATGCGTAGGAAAGCAACGAGCCAATGATTGTGCCGGTGCCGGTACCCAGGTACCAGATTCCTGTGCGAGGTGGTTGTTCGTTCTTCTTGTACCACATTGTTGTGATGAGCATGAGGGAAGGCGCGACTGCTGCTTCGAAGCAGCCAAGCAAAACCCTCGTGGTGATGAGGCCGGCGTAAGAGTGGCAGGCCGCGGTAACCGTGACTATGGTTCCCCAAAGCAGTACCATCACACCAAGGTATTTGGCAGTAGGAAAGCGTTGCATACCATAACCATGAGGAAACTCAAAAGCAAGGTACGAGACATAGAAAATCCAAGCCTGCACCAGTAATCAGCAACAACTCAAGTCCCTGTCAAACCCCATCAAAAAGAAGCACTAACCAGATTCGAAAAATCAGCCTTGGTGATGTTCGCATCTTCATACAATCCCATGACAGCAGCATAGTTGATCAGAGTCTTGTCCAAGTACTGCGCAACATAACAACACCACATTAACGGCATAATCATCCAATCAATCTTCCTCACCAATCTCTTTTCATCCTCCGCCGTCATCTCTACTCCTTCTCCTTCATACCGCAAAAAGTCGAGTGCGGCATCTGCATTCTTGACATCTTTGACTTCTCCAACTTCCACTTCTGGGATTTCTTCTGGTGTGGAGTGCAACGCTTTTTCTTTGTCTTGAGCTTCAAACATGGTGTCCGATGATATGTGTGGAGAAAGGAAGATGGGTAAAAGGCAAGTAGATGGTAGATCAGAAGACTCAAATATATATCAGGGGTCTTTCTGTCTTGTCTTATCCACTATGAGTAACCCAGCCTCATTCGACGATACAGGCAAATCACCGATATGGCCGACTTGAAACCGCCTATTAGAAATGTCATTTACAGTACAACCGATAGATATGCGGGAGAGAAGAGGGGCAAGCATATCTGGAGCTGACATGCCTATCTGAGGTTATGATATGCAGTGCATGTGCATTATCGCCCTATCAGTTGGAGACACGGCAGATGGGGGTCTTGCTCCTTATCAGTGCGGGCAAGCAGAAAAGAGACACCATCCGTCCAATGACTTCCTTCCAACCAACGGAAACAGCACATGCGGATAGTTACTTCTGTCCATCATGTCTTAAATCCGCGGGAATCTCGTGGTTAAGATAAGAAGTTGCAGAGGTGATTGTTGGGGTCGGATCTTCGGAGTCGCAGCTAAGATGCGGGCGGCTCTTTGCCACGTGAAAGCTCGGAGATGCTGTTGTTGTTGTGCAAGCTAGCCAGGGAGATCTCTCGGTGATGAAAAGTACATGTTTGATGGAGGGATGTTGTATGTCTTGATTGGGAAGGCGGACTGTTGGTGATAAGCGACTTCCCAATCTTGGTGGCCAAAATGGTTGGCCAGTACTGGAATGACTTCTTCTCGATTACGATCACGTGCTATACTGATTCGAGATCTTGAATGGTTCGAGTTTTCTGCATTGATGATGGCCCTCGAAAACTGCCTCAAATAGCTTACGAGTCTCATGTTGTGTGCATGGTGAGAAGATAATGTAAGGAAGGTTATTGGTAGAACTAAGATCCACGAATGAAATCCAGTTACAACGTTGCAGAGTAAAACCTATCATGTCATTGACTTCAAAGAGAGCCTGCAGGTTAGAAGAAAGAAGATCATATGAATCTTGAACGCCTGCTGCGTATCTATCTACTCCCCTGGCCACGTCTCATTGTAGAGTGTTAGTGTAACACTTCTCATGACTTTTGCACCTGAGAATGGACGTGCCCCAATCAAACTCTTCGGAATTTGAGACGACAGCTTGCACTCTATACCATACGAATCAGAGACAGTATCAGAGTCAGATTGACAGCTGGTGTTCTGACCGGTCTTGGCACACTGAGCACAATATGGGAGGATATTGATGCAGGATTGATGCAACATTCTGCCGGCCCCGTCCTTCATCACCTCACCGACACCACCTTCGAGACGTCAGCAACTATACTAGCCTTCATCAACAGGGACGAGTGTACATCAACAGAGGTAGAGATGCATCGAATGCATCTCTCCATTCCCTCGTGACTGCCCTTGGGGATGCTTTCCCAGCCACCGTACCCTCACCCGGTCCGTTCTCTTGTGAGCGTACTCGAGTCGGTGCAGAGCCTGTTAAACAGCATCTCTAAGGTTGTCAGTGTACCTAACCCAATCTTTTCTGCATCATCTGCATCATATTGGCCGACTTTTCTGGACTTCGAACTCTGCCGACAAAGAATCGAGACTCTTGCCGGCTCTCAATGGGTGGGTGCTTGCGAGTCGCATGCTTTTTTCTTGTCTCCATGATCCTGGTCTTTGTCTATATTCCTTCTCTTTGCTTCTGTAATCCTTCTCTTCACCTTCCCAACCTTCCTCTTCATCGCTTTCAAGAACACTTGCAGCGAAAAGCCTAGCCTTCAGAAGGCACGATGATGTCGAGCCGACTCGTAGTGTCCAGAGAGACATGGGTCACTATTGTGTGGGGAGAGGCGAGATTGATGTCTCTCCGTTGATGGGCTGTCTGTTGTCATGTTGGCGGCGTGTGCTGTCGTGGTGGTTTTTGCGTTGGGCTTTACACGTCATGACCTGCTGCTGCCACTCTCCCTCTCCCTCACGTCTGCCGGATTTCATCTTGTTCCGTTCGCTCCTGCATGCTTGGTTGGTTTTGTCGATGAGGTGGGTTATCTCATCCCAAGACTCGAAACGAATATGGTTGTCGACTAGCTCCTGTCGCATTCCATTGCCCCGAGCTGCGAGATCGCTGGCCCTGTGCCGTGGTTTCTGGACCTTAGCGCTATGAGTCGATCTTTTGGAAGTGTTCGAGGCTTCTGCGGATGCGCGGACGGGTCTGTCAATGATTTCCTCTGAGAATATGATGGACTGACTTGATCGGGTGCGCTTGGAATATCTGTATGGTGTTTTCAAGTTTCGACGCTTGAGCGATGCGAAGGTTGAGCGATGACTCTTGGAACATGTGACCGCTACCCGAACCGGCTTGCGCGGACAGGGTCAGCTTGGGCAGCTTCGCGGCGATCGGCATTACCCCTAACCCAGGGCATAGCACAAGGACCCTGGACACGTATAAGATCAATTCCGAAAGTGTTCAGACGATTGGACAGGGTACCATTGTCTGTCGCGTTGGGATGTGTTTTCATCGTCTCCGGACCTCCAAGACTCTACAAAATGTAATGGAAGCCACAAGGTGTATCGCAAGTGATTTGGAACCAACAAAGTGCCTGCACTTCAAAAGACTCCAAATGTTTGCACAGATCATTGCATCAGGGGAAGAACTTGCATGGCTTCTTGTCAGAATGGAGCGGCCCAATTTCATCTCGAAAAGCGAAGTGTCTGATCATACATGGCAGTCTGCAAGATGATGTTGAGTGTTGCTATCCGTTGGAAGACGATGCAGGAAGAAGGCTGCTGCGTGGGAGAGCAAGACGCTGTGCTGCATCAAAAGGCGAGATGTAGACGCTGCACTTTACACTCGCGACGGCGAACTCCAAAAAATGGAAGGAGCTTTCTGCCTCTCAAAAGAAAGAGACAACCAAAATCAAAAGGGAAGGAGCAACATGCATTGCAGAAGGGGAAGGCGCGACCATCATCGTACCTTCGCTGCAAAGCAATCCTCTACCCTTATATACTAAAAAAAAAAGAGGACCTGTCAGCGGCAAAGCTACCTCGGGTTTCCTGGCTCGACTGTTCAACACAGTGTGGCGCAATGGTAGTTAGCTCACAACAAAAACCACGTGGCATGGCGGCGATTACAGCAATACGGGGAGGGAAACCCAAGTATTAACGCGTCACGTTGTTCTGAGAAATCAGTTTTGCACCCCTGGAGGTCTTTATTTTTTTGGCCTGGAGGGGATGATGGATATGCCATGCTCCCCAAAGGTCAAGAGGTTCTATCATTGCGTTGCTAGGTGGTGTTGGGTCTTTTACCTAGAGGCATCGAGGGTCTCGTATTTAAGAGACGCTGGTTACAGTATGGCTGTAGGCGAGGGTCTTGGTTCGATTCAGGGGCTGGGCTCGGATTACTTATGCAGAACTGGAGCTCGACAGCATCTGGACAGCGAGATGCACCCCCTCCATCTGGAAAGAGACTGTCTGTTCGCACGATCTACGACATGAAAAAGATGTTGCTCTCTACTCTTTCATCAGAGTGGAAAGGGAAATTGTTTCTGGTCAAAAAGTTGCTAGGCGGATTACAAACTCGCCGCGCTTGCCAGGCGCTCTGGGCTGTTTCCCGACTTTGCCCACACAGCGCCTTCCTTTGTCTTGCTACATCGACCAGCTCTCGCACCAAGACCACGATTCGGATTTGTTTCTTCGACTCGGCAGGAAGCGCAGCTCTGCATCCTCAAGCTTCTCCCATGCCACCTCGCCCTCTTCGCTTGTCTGCACCAGACAACAAGACACGGTCTTCGCCAGCTCATCCATCCAGTCCTTTTCCAATGACAAGCGCGTCTCGCCGTCGTGCGTCGACCTACAGCCATCGTGTCTCCGTCCCTCCAGCGCTCAACGAACACTCTCCGCTCCCGAGTCCAAAAACGCCCAGACAAAGTCACAGACGAAGAGACATTACCAGATCAATCGTCTCCCGCAAGCTGCTGTCTCGTGCGTACACCTATGAAAATGCACAGTACTTTCCACAAGCAGCACATGCCCACTGAGAGCCTCTATCTCGACAATTCTCTCTGGACACACTCTCGACCAAGAAACAATCGTGCTTTGCAATAGCTTGTCTACACATCCTGCATCACCATGGGAGTCACCTTATGCGGCACAATGTCTGCTCGATCAAAAGCACAACACGTTCTTCTAGGATACAAACAGAAAGAGTGCATACACAAGCCCAGGTTGAGTCCCTTTACCAAACTACACAAGAACGCCAAACTCCTCAATTTCACCCCCTTTACTCCGTACGCCGAATGTCCTTAGATTACCTCCATGACTTCGAGAGCGGACAGGTACCTTGAAGCTGCTCGGCCAGGCTCAAGTACCTGGCTAGCAGCTCCTTGCACCCCGCTCCTGGGGATGTACTTCCCCTCTGGCAGGCTGTCTCGAGTCTCTTCCAGCCTTTTCAGCCTCGCTTCATCAGCAGGAGACAGACTGCCACTTGGTTCGGGCGGCGAACCGGACCACGATCTGACTGGAGGCAGAGTACTTGCACTTGACCAGCCTGTCTCCGGTGACAGCTCTCCGACGCTCCTCTTGAGAAGCCGGCAAGATTCCTGAGACGAACCAGAAGAGCCAGCCACGGGAGAAGAGGAGGAAGGCACTGCGAGGGGTCTCCACAGCGCCAGGTTTGCAACGATCACCTGACCAAACTGGCTAGGTCCCTGGGGTGGACCAGCCTGACCAGCGACGGTTGACGAAGAGCGTGGAGTATCGCTCTGCCTGACTGCAGCCCCATGTTGCCTCTCAGCTCGTCGTCTTCTCTTGGCAGCCTCACCCTTACAAACGACCAGCCGTAACGACAGCTCAGAACGGCCCATGTAAGCGGCAATCTCGCGGTACCGCCATTCAGCTACACGGGCGCGCTTGAGAAACCCCCTTTGATTGGTGTCCCAAGGCTTCTTGTCGTTCTCGCGAGGCTCAGGTACGCTATGCTCGAGAATGTGTTGGATCACGCTGTTCTCAATCGTGATGTCAGACGGCATTTTAACGACTCCAAGACGGGAGATCTCGGCCCTGAGTTCCCTGACTCGTTCTGCCAGGAGGTCTTTGCGCGGGCCTTGCGCCCGAGCAGGGGCTGCTGCAGAGGCAGGGGCTGCTCCGGAGGTAGGAGCCACAACATTTATTGGTGTAAATCTGGAAGACATTTTTTGATGAAAGGTTGGTGGAGAATCTGCAAGGTAAGAGTAAGGGACTAGGTACGAGGTATGAGTAAGGCCACGTACAAGGCAAGTGTATCAAGTGTGTGAGTATGTAGTATCTTTGTGTGCTCCAGAAGTCTGGGGCAGAAAAATGAGGGACAGTTTGCAGAAACTTATATACACTCACGACAAGCAGAGATGACTCCCCCTGTCCACGCGAAGACTCGAAGGGGAACCTCCCTAACCGTTTCCGGCCAGAGTTCGAAAGATGATGAGGCTGTCTACACAAATCTTCTGACAGCGCTCAGGATACGCTTGACCGACTTGGCTCTCCATGGACTCTTCTCACTCTCGAACAACACCATGCTATTCCACAGCCATCTATACTCGTTCTCTCCTCACCGAAGCACAATTCCACCCTACCTGTTCACCAGCCCGCGACGACTCCCCCTGTAAGTTCATCCTCAACCCCCAAACCCACTGACTCACTGAGCAAATCCAGTCATCATTTCCGAAAGAGAGTTTCCAACCGAAACACCAGTTTACTCAAGAACACTAACCCGACCCAAGTCACTGAGAACATTTGCTGAACTCTGACGGCCTGCAGTCCGTAAAGAGCAAGCCCAAGGAGGCTACCTCGCAGGCATCACTGCACGATCTCACTCAGGAGGCCATGGAAGAGTCATTGGAGAGGGCAAAACTCTCGCATACCTCACACACCTCATACAGGTATCTTGCTATCTACGGTATCCAAAGGTATCCTCCGACTGCCACCTCGACATGCTTGTTTTCGTCGCCGTCGCCGTCGCTAGAGTCGTACTTGACAGCAGGCGCAGGCTTCTCGGCTGGACGGCCGCGTTTCTTTGCGATAGGCTTTGCTTCCGAGGTGTCATCAGCCTGTTGTTCATCCTTGTCTTTAGGTCTCGGAGTTAAGAGTCGGGTTCAGAGTCAGAGGCCAGAGTCAAAAGTCAGAAGTGGTCTGTCTTCTTGCCCTTCTTGGCAGTAGACTTTTTGGTGGTATTCACTTCATACAGTCATTTGTTTTATATATGGTATTTAAAGTCATTCTCGTTGTTGCTTTTGATCCATCCAAAATATTCTGATATTCAGTATATCCAAGGCATTGAACATATGAAGGGAAAACAAAAATGAAAAAAAAGATAGAAGATAAAGAGCGTTCGGTTATCTTATCATCTCACAAAGATCTGCGGATCTCTCTCCCACTGGGTTTACCCACACCCCAATCTTTGTCTACATCAACGTTGCCAACAATTTTGCTATACGAAGCTTTTTCCTCACAAGCCGCAAACTCTAACCTCTTCGTAAAAATACGAGGCGCACACCTTCCTGCCAAAAAAAAAAAAGACCAAGGCTTGGTATTGGTGTTAACAGGGTTGTGCGGAAAAGCTTGATGGTGGGGTTAGGTGTTGGAAGGGTGAGTGAGTTTACGGGATTAGTGCGGATTTCGGAGTCACGAGTAGGGGCGGCTTGGTAGGCAGCAGTAGAGGTTTGGAAGATGACTAGTCGGCTCTGAGAAGGGCTTCAAGTATTGCTTTGCGAGGAGTATGGATAGTCAGGTCATGAGATGACTGGCTCGAATGAGTAGTCATGCCGTAGCGATGTTCAGAGCACCTTCCCACTTCGTTTGAAAGCGACATGTTCTTCTTGGCCACCATGTAATGGCAAACTTCCATCGACTCGTTCATCTTTCCGGAACCGATCCGAGTTCATGTGCGATGAGGCTTGGTTTACCAGTGACTATCACCAACATCAATGTCTTTTGATGGTCCGAACACCCTTCGAAGATTGAGTATGTTCGATTCACCAACCGAGATCCTGCGCACGCGAATACGCTTTGTGTAGGCAATTGCCCGTAAGGATCGGACGGATGCGACTTCCAGAAAGATCCGGCGGCAACGATAGGTCCCGAATCCAGCGGCACGGTCCGCAAGATCCGTTGGCGTCGCGGATAACTGTTCCATGGCGGAGAGAGCACGCCAGTCAAGAAACCTCGGCCGCTGTGCTGATCAGGTCCGCAGGAGTCTCTCGATCGTGACCCGCCGAGAGCGAGCTAGACAGCAGCAGCGTGCAGTCCTAATACCGCTTTTTTCCGCATGGCCAGGTGTGTATGTCCCCCTCTTTCTCAGATCCCTTTTCTGGTCCAACTTTTCTGGTAACGTGACGGTGTCATGTCTCGGCTTCTCCCTTTGGATCCTCCTCTTCGACACCATCTCCATCTACAGTATCCTGTTGGTCGTCATCGGAACCAGAGGATGCACCATCGACTTCTCGCATATCTTCGGCCTCTATCTCTTCTGCCTTTGCTTTGCATGCAGCAGCGGAGAAGCCGCTACCGACTTTACTCGAGATGAACCGCCAGCGGTCGTTGTCGTAGTCTTGTATCGCCGTGCGAAGACGTTGTATCTGGGTAAATGTTAGCGTTCTTGCGTGGCAAAGCTTGTTGTACGGCGTTGACGGATGCCAACGTGTTCTTGTGTATCCATCCGTGAAACAAGGTCGAGGGCGTGCTGCAGCCATGTGGAGGGCATCGAGTGTCTGCATCGGCTGAGATCGGGTATGGATTGACAACAAGCTCTGTAAGTTTCGGAAGCATAACCAAATAGGAAAGAGACGAGATAGCCCCGCTGGTCAGCCTCAAAATTAGACGATCATCGTGCACCCCTTGGAAGTATTGAACCTCAGAAGTGTGCCACGAGACGAGGTTACGATACAGGACACACACGCTCGCCAGTGCGACCACCTGGTTGTCAGTAATGTGACGTATCTTCCTGTCCGAGAGTTGTCGGACCATGCTGCGGTCGGCCGGTCTTCGTTGACGCTCACAGATGTTGGTGAGGGTTCGTTGTCGTAACTCCACAGGCTCGATGTCGTCTCCAGGAAGACGCCGCAGCTGCGCATGCTGTCCAGAGGCCCGTTCCGGAGGGGTGTTGATGGAAACAAGGAAACGTGTCGCTTACCATATCGTCATTCCACAAAGTGGTCTTCGCCTTGAGTTTGGTACAGTACCTGACCTGCAAAGTACCTGCACTGCGACCTGGAAAGAACTCGGCGATCTGTTTCCAGGTCAAGTTCTTGGTCTCTTTCAACCTCACAAGTAGCGCATCGTCTTCTCGAGTGAACTTGAGCTTCGGGCCTTTTGGTCTAGGTGCAGGTTCTGGCATCCCTTCTTTTCCAACCATACTTGGTGGTCCTGGGTCGCTTGTGGAAGGAACCTCTTCGCCGTGTTTGGTTCTCTTGAGCGTGGGAGAGTGAGATGGTAGATGATGGTGATGGTGCTGCTGCTGGTTCGTGTTCAAAGCTTTGTCGGGGCTGTATGCTTGCTGTAGCTGTAGCTGCTGTGTGTCGCTCTCGGGTGATCGATCTGTAGAGGTTGCCTGTGGGAGCTGTGGAGTGCGGAACTGAAACGGAGAAACATGGTTTGAAGTTTGATGCCCATTTGACCCCATCATGGCAGAGATGTTAAGAGTCAGATCAGTATTGTAGACGGGAGACTCTTGCGTGCCCGGCTGGAAGTCATCGGCGCGGCTTCTCTTGCGTGACGGCGGCTCCGAATGGGCATACTCTGAAGGCCTCCTGGGATTTTCGTATTGAGTTGAACCACTCAGTTGGCTTGAGATCGAGGTCGCGATGCTGTTCCTCTCCTGGGTATGGCGGGGGGTGTTGGTGTTCGGCTGAGTAATCATAGTAGACTGCAGCTGTTGAGGCAGGATATGATACTCTGATTGCAGAGATAGCGGGAAGTAGGAGGGCTGTACAGTCGAGTATCCGTGATCCAGATATGTGTGTCCGTACATTGAACCTGTTGTTTGGTCCTGTTCCTGGCCGTCTTGCCCCTCCCCCGCCGACCCTCCATACTGGAACGAGTAGTTGCCGTAAGGATTCGCCAGGGCTGCGGTGGTGGTCAAGCCACTAAAGTGAAAAAGATCAGTCAAACGTGCTCCAGCTTCGTCTTCCCCTAGTGGTCGTTGAAGAAGCGCCAGAATGTCGGGTGGGAATGGTCGCTATGTCTTGCTCCTCGCCCGGATGATGTAAGTCAAGGTCTGTACAAGGAAGAGTAAATAAGGTTGAGTGCAGACATAAGGCTTGTTGGGCAGCTTGACAGCCTTAGGGGAGAGCGCCGCTCACCTTAATATTCGGGAAAGCTTGCAGACCTAGATTTCAATGCACAGCACCGGGTCAATCAAATGTGGCTAAGCGATGCAGTAATTGCCACAGTCGTGGATCATGTATATCGGCAGAGGGGTTGTGCAAAAGTGGATTGGTTGACGCGAGAAAGTAGGAGAATTGACCCTCCATATTGATACCGAGGAAGTATGCACCATGAAGTATGTGCCGACAAATTGCTTGGTTTGACGTTTGCTGGTGAGACGGCAAATCCATTTTGGACATGCGCCGCTTCTGCCCTGAACAGCGCAATGGCTAGAGGATTTTGGCTTTGCTGCTATACTCGGCACGTTGTGGCCGCTGCAAGAGTCATGCCCTCTGGCTGTCCTGGTGGAAACGTGAAACATGAGCACAAACGGGCATTGTGCTTGCTGCAACTGAGCCACGCAAGACAGCGGCTCGGTTGTGCTGCCACACGACAATCATCATGCTGTGATTCGAGAACATCGACGAGCCCAGTCCAGGTTGTTGTGGAGAAGCTTAAGAAGCGAACTGTGGCTGTGACGGTACAGAAAATAGAAAGACGAACATGCCCCTGGAAGTCGCAAACGACTAGTCCTAAAGTCCTACATGATCGGCTCGACTTGTACAATCCAGACCTCGATATCGCGGATTCCGAACCGATTGCACTCTGGCTGCTCTGACACAGTGTTTCTAACTTTCCTTGGTCGGTCGGACGGACCTGGCAGCGGTCGGCATGTACTTGCCCAGTGGTCATCGGCATAACCAAGATTGGACAAGAGGCGGAAGAGAATTGACGGTAATAATGCAGATACCCGAATCAGATCACCCTGTGTGTCGCACCGTGATCGGAGCGGGAGGATCTGAGGGCCAATGGCGCCGGAGATGGCGCCATGACGGTAGGCAACGCATCGAACTGGGAGATGCAACTTGACAAGAGGAGGTCGCTAAGTCTGGAACAGGATATGGCCCGTGATAGTTCTGTCAAGAGCGGTAATGTGGCTGCTCTGACCGCGTGGCAAAGAAGCTCTGAAGGAAACAAGGCGGGAGAGCCCCAAGTCGCGTGGCGGCCCCCGCGACTCGACGACCGTCGTCTCGCTTGGGGTTTTCCCGGCCAAATTGGCAGCTGCGATCGCAACCTTTCAACTGGCCCGAGATTATTCTCAGACACTGTTTCCTGCTGCAACCTTGCCAATGACTTCCTGGACGAACACAACAAGATACATCCCTTTCGCCACGATGTGGCAACCTAGAGTGCCTGTATGGTATCTGCCGTCGCGCATATGACAATGGATCAACGGCTGGCCTGCAGATGCAATTGATCGGGACCTTCTCCGTACGTCGTCCTGACCGTTTGCTACCTCGGCACATAATTAACACGAACGTCTCCTACGCCTGTCACCCAACCAAACCAGTGCGAATCAATTCCGCCAACAGCTCCTTCCTTTGTTGTCTCCATCATGTTCTGGAGACTGACCCTGACTCAATTTGCGCCCGCAAAGGGTTATGCGATCGACAAGACCGCGAAAGCTTACTTTTGATTAATCGAACGGGCCCAGGCACGGGCGGTTGGCTAATGATCATGTCGTGGTTCATGCGACATCGCTAGGACCTCTTCCTTCCTGCGGCTAGTGAGGTGAACGTCAAGTGCACGCGCAGGAGTCTTGTCGAAATCACCTCGTCGGTCTGCTGACAGACCTGACCAAATTTAATCTGAGCTAACGCAGAGCCATCTCGGCCACGGCAGCTACGCGTATTTCGTGTACAGTCCCTTCTCGTTATAGCAATCATCCGTACAACGATAGTCTCGATTGAGCGATTATTTTCAACACCTGAGCCAGCTTACCATACAATTATCGCTATTTCTCACCTTCTCGATATATCGCCTA
>JAHRBU010000080.1:0-21575 GCA_019677095.1 Aureobasidium sp. SLJ-2021a | reverse complement strand
GTGTAAACAAGGTAAATTGACCGTAGTAAGTGGTGTATAGTTGGAATAGCGCGAGTCATTAGCTGCTCTGAGCATCGAGTTCGAAGTTGGGGGTGGCAAATTCTAATGAATTTTGAAACCGAGAATAGCGCCTAGGCCGTCTACGCGTTTGCCGGAAATTATGCCGACTACATACTTCTACACTATACTGTGAAGCACTACACCTATACTTACATATAATACCATTATCCTTTATCTTGACCCCATTCACATTCAATAGGCAGGTTGTGTCTTGTTCTGCAACGCTTTTGCAAGCTGGCCGCATCCTTACAGAGAGCTTGTTGACGGAGTTTATTATCCGGAGCTCGCGTGTGAAACGACTCTGCGACGTCAGCGAAGTCGCATGTCGAAGTTATGCGGTAAAGTGAAGGGCTGGAATTGTGCAAGCTAAAGTTGCGAATCGAACTCGTGTTGGCCGAATTTGTGCCAATCGGACTTGTGTGCCTCGAACAACATTTTCTCTCGACTTCATGCAATCAAGTCAATGGACAATATCTAGAAGGACATGCGGATTGCACTGCGCCCATTACCTCTTCTCGCCATCCACAATCGCTCCCAAGCAAGATCGGATCTCATCAGAAAAAATTCGAACCGACATCCTTTTGGCCTGCAAGGAGTGTCTCGATGACAATCAGTCGAGAGCTGGGATTCTACGCCCGAGTTATAGGCGTCGCAAATTGTTGGCGTCAGAGGTTGTCGAGTGGTGTTGAGACTCGGCCACAGCACCTCTCACCCCCAATCTGTGGATAAGGCTGTGGAGGTCGAGTCGATTCCTCCCTGATGTCGAAAACAGAATATACGCACCTATCTAATCTTTGCTCGCTAGCAGGCCCTCTTCTTCAAGCCCAAAGTTTGCACCTCTGCTTCGAACGAGCGCGCACCCATCGCTATCCTTGTACTCATCGCCACAAGCGCCTGCCTCAGCTCGTCGTAGAGAGGTCAGAGCCTTACCGCCACTTTTAACAAGCGCTGCGTGTCGCTCGCCTCACGGTTCTCTCTACCTGCTCTATGTCTGCTGCTTTGACTTGTCCTCTCTCTCTTTTAGGTCTTCCAAATCCAACGCGACTCAACAGCTAGCAGTATGAACAACTCCAGCAACATCTTGTCGGCCTTTCTTCAGGACAACACACCAACTTGACTCTTCGCGTCACGCATTGGCTAGCTTGATTTGGATCCTTTCTTTTTCCCTGCTTCTTTCATCTTCAGACAACCCTTTAACAACGACCTCTGTGTCAATCTGTCCACGCTCTCATTGTTCGCGCGCTCCCTGCAGCGACTCGACGCGTCAGATGATGGCAGGTGAGTGCTTTGGCCTTGTTTCCGCAGACATTCAGGATGCTCTGATCGGAGTGATTCGAGTACGCTCGGCTTGAGTGAATATCAAGGCCCCATTGCCCGATAACTCGGCTCTACAAGCCGTCTACAATTCTTACCCAGCCACGCCGGCTCACCGACCCAAACCTCAATTTCATTGACAGGCTTGGTCGGCGCTCCCCGTTCTAGCCGCTGGACTCCAGTCTTGCTCAGCCATGTCACACCAAACTCCTTGGCTCTCTTCCAACCGAATTACACCATCCTTGACTTCTCTTGATCAACATCCCAATGCTTCTCCACGTTCATGCTCCTTTCGCTTCGAAACATGACATTTTCTGTCTGCGGCCTGCTAAGAGGAACCCTCCAACATGCTCTCCCGTCGGCTCCTTCACGAGACCCAGGTGTTTTGATCGTGACCCGCTTCTGTCTTCGGCTCTTTCTGTAGCCTTTACAATCGGCCCCAATTTGGTGTGCCACCGGCTGCCATCCGCTGCTCCGGGCCGTATACTCACGATCTCTAGAGATACTGCTACCTGATCGCTCCAGATCCCTTCTCCGCACATGCAAACTATTCGCCTCTTTTCCTGCCACTCTGGTCCTTCGATCCCTCTCATACCCTCTTCACCCGCCTCAACAAGCGGCATCTTCTTTCGGTCATGAGCCACAAGCCTCATCTGCGGTACTCATCCACTACCCCTCTTGTGGCCTAAGCGCTACGAGGACACTGCCATACATGATGAAGCTTGCTCATGATTCGATTGGGCTGCTACCACATCTGCGTCATCTGATTATGGATTGCACAGCCAGCCCTCGATCTGTATTCACTCATGTTACTTGTCTAATTCCGCCATCACCAATCTTCTTCTTTCTCTTCTTCTTCTTCTTCTTCTTCTTCTCTGCTAGAAGCTCACCGAGGCAGCACGCTCTTAGTCATGCAGGCATGTCCCATACTCATTCTTTGAGCTCTGTCACTACGCGTCTACTAGGTAAACACTTCCCTTTAACACCATGGCTTAACAGGCTCTACTCCTACATTCACACAACTAATTCTCCGCCTTCTTAGTCTGCTTGGTCCTAAGTTTCATCATAAGGTACACAAGCCCGTAGATGCCAAACACAAAAACCACCACCAAACCTGCGTTTCTCCATCCGAAATACTTGTCGTCTAGATTGAGCGTGCGTAAATAATCTGCCCCGGTAGTGTATTGGCACACCTGGCAAGCGGATTTGTCATTCGGGTTGAGCAGGTTTGTTGCTGCTCCCATCCCGCTTTGGTAGACTAACAGGTACTGGGCACAGGTCTGGCCGGCAGGGGGGTCGAACAGAGCAAATTCGTTGGCTCTGCAGCTAACGGGCTTGTCCCAGGTTGTGAAGACCATTAGGCTGGACATGAGGTAATTGAAAGGGTCGAGGTAGTAGAGCCTGCGAAGGACGGGCGTTAGTTGCCGCGAAGGGGCTCGGAATTGTCGGATTGAACCAAAAACTCACCAGTATCTCCAGAAAGGTTGAATCTGGCTATAAGGCACGACGACACCAGCGAAAGAGACAAGTGTCACAATCACTAGCGGGTTGATCAACGAGGCAAAGACGGCATTGGGCGCGTATGCTGCAATCGCTTGTCCGACGGCTGTGTAGAGAAACTCGTACATGACCTGCATCCATGCATGTCAGCTGGCACTCACGATATTCTCGGGAACAGGAGAGCCTTACGACAACAAAGAAGACGCTGCCAGCAGGGTACGGCGAAGTGTTTAGTCCAGGAGCAAAGTACCAGCAGACATAGTACAATAGAGCGCACACGATCAGGTATGGGAACTCTGAGATAATCAAACCAGTGACGAAGGGACCCCAGTGGTACTAAAGTGTCACAAGATTAGTGGTTGCGTCTGACAGAAAGGCAGGAAAGACGACGCACCATCTTGCTCTTCTTCTCTCTTGCCTCGAAAATATCCCTCCGATCGATAAAAAGCGGTTGGAGCTGTGCAATAACACCCGGCGATACAAAGATAAGGTTGAAAACGGTGAACAGATTCTGTTGGAGGTCGTTGAGTGAGTCTCCGATCATCCAAAACGTAGATCCATTCAGAAGAGCGAGGAGAACGTGCATGGCGAACTTATTCATCACATACTCAGTGTTGCGGTAAAGGGATATGTTCATGCGCTGCGTCACAAGCTTGGTTTGCGTCCACATCGAAGCAGCGAACTCGTTGCCATCGTCGTGAACAGTAGTGGGATCCGATGCCGCGTGCGAGATCATGTCGTCGATCTCGGTCGATAGGTGTTTGTGTTCGTCAGATTCGAGCCAGACTTGATTCCAATCCTTATCCCCTGAGCCAGTGATGACCTCGATCATATGCTCGGCCGCGTTCGCTTCTGGTAAGCAGGGTGCACCGTTGCGGCTCAGATACCCCTTGACCGTCTCGGCATTATCGCCAATATCACCAAAGTAAACGGTCTTGCCGCCCTTGGCAAGTAGGAGCAGTTTGTCAAATTGCGCAAACAGTTGAGCTGACGGCTGGTGGATGGTAACCAAGATAGCTTGACCTGCTGCTGCCAGTTTTCGAAGGAATCTTACGGTGTTAAAGGCAGCCTGTCCATCCAGGCCGGATGTAGGCTCGTCAAGGAAGATCAAGCTAGGCTTAGCAACCAATTCGACAGCGATGGTCAAGCGTTTGCGTTGCTCGATTGACAAGCCGGAGCCTGGAGAGCCGACGAGGGTGTGCTCGAGAGCAGTCAACTCAAGGAGGTTGATGATCGTGTCTACGTAGCGTAACATGTCTTCGTCAGCTGTATCGCGAGGCTGTCGCAGCCGAGCTGAAAACTCAAGAGCCTCACGAACTGTTGCTAGAGGCTCATGGACGTCGAGTTGTTCGACGTAGCCGGCGGAGCGTTGGAAAGAGATGGGAACAGGTCTCCCATCGACAAGAATGGAGCCATTGATCTTGCCTTGGGTCTTGCGTTGGGCCAAAACGTCTAATAGAGTGGTTTTGCCTGCACCTGACGAGCCCATGAGGGCACCAAGCATGCCTGGCTTGACATAACCTTGCACGTTGTCCAAGAGGACACGATCGCCGTCCGGGGCCGCTACAGTGTAGCTGAGGTTCCTCCAAGTGAAAATGCTCCTGTTGCGCATCAAATCCGGCTTAATGTTGTCGTTCGACTCGAATCCAGCATTTGTTTCCTTTTCTGAGGTTGCAGCAGCCTCCTCATCGCAAGGCTGTAAGGATTGTATCGCTTTGTTCTGTTTTTCCCGAGGAATGAGTAGCTTGCGACCTCCTTCGCCGACCTGCTTCCACCTAGAAGTGAAAAAGATCGTGACGCCGATGAAGAACACCCACCACGAGCACAGGATGCCGAAGTTACGCCAAACGTGCGAATGGGAGTATGATAGACCAGCAAGATACGAGTCACCAGAGAAGCTAGTCGCACCTGGATCAGCGCCAATCACGCCGACACAAGATTGTCCACCCGCATTTCCTCCGTACCCAGGACCATTTGGTATGAGATTTGGGCCAACACATGGTATCTGAGTGTTATGGAATTCGTTTGACATGAGTGCATCGAGAGTGTAGGCCATTGGGTTGATCCTGTTCAGCGCAAAGAGTATTCGTCAGCAACATGTCTTTAGACCTTGGTTTGGGGCGTGCATTCTCCACCTACCAATAAATCCACACAAACCACGGGTGCATCTCAGGCTTTGCGATCATGTAGCCCATGTACATGAACAACCCCACAAAGGTAAGACCAGAAACTTTTGTAGCAGCGTCGAATGTCGGAAAGGCAGCGCCGACAGCTCGAAAGTATTGTGTCATAGCTAGGGCATTCATGTAGCTGATTATGAGGAATGTGAAGAAGGCGGCAGCAGTATCTCTGAGACCAGTCAACCAGTAAAGCACGATGCTGAATTGCCCCACTTGGAACATCAAAATGGGGAGATCAGAGACAACCTGGGCAACGACGAACGCTGCGGGGTGATACAAAGCGAAAGAGCGGTGTTTTGCTAGGACGGGTCTGCCTGTAAAGGAATCGGTCACCTCGCCGAGAGCAAGCAAAGCATGGTACAGAGTTGAGAAAAAGATGGCGCCGCCTTTAATAAAAAGGCCGAGATTGTTAGCAGGAGCCGCGTAGAACAGCGATCCACCAATCAGTGCTTGCATAAGGGTCGCGACTTGCTTAATGATCATGGTGGACTTGTCTCCCCACAACAACTGGTATTGTCTGATGACTGTGATTTGCACCTGCTCGAAAAAGTTTGCAAAAACAGGCGAGTCTCGAACGCCCTGGTGCTTCTCTTTGGCGACCAAGTCTTGAAAGGCCATAGTGTCAACTCTTGCTGCTTCACTTTCCGGATAACTCTTCGCTTCTTCAAGCATGTACATCATGTTTTGAGATTGGTTGTAGGCCGCAGCGATGCCTTCACTTGTGCGAGGGAATATGTTTTCGTATCCAGAGGCAATTTCGCGCTCGGTTGGGACTGTAACGCCGGTCAAAAAGTCACCCTTGTTCGAGCCGTTTACAAAGACGAAGCCAAGGCCTTCCATGAATGGAACTGCGTCCTGGCGAGGCCCGTAGTAGATTTGCTTGCCCTTGTCAAGGACGAGTACCTTGTCGAATTGTTCGTAGATTCCGTTGCCTGCTTGGTACAATGTAACGATACTAGAGAGTCCAAGAATATTGGTCATCGCCCGAATCGCTTTGATGTACTCGAGTGCAGTGCTCGCGTCGAGGCCTCTAGTCGAGTTGTCCCAGCAGTAGATACTCGCGCGTACAGCCAAGCACTCGAGAATCGACACGCGTTTCCTCTCGCCACCAGAGACGCCGCGGATGAAAGCATCACCCACTTTGGTCCTCGCTGTGTGGGAGATGTCGACTAATTCGAGCAGGAAATCCTTGTATTCTTGCGCATACTGCACTTGCGTCTGGCATCCTGTTGGAAGATGGCGAGGAGACTTCATCCGTGTAGCAAAATCGATCGTGTTCTGGACTGATAGCGTTGGGAAGAAGACTTCTTCCTCGGCATTCCTAACGATCTGACCGCTGTATGCTCTTGCGTCCTTGGAAGACATGTTTCCGAAATTGACAGTCCCTGTGACTTCCTCGTAACCATGACGATTGTTGGCGAGGACGTTGAGTAAAGTCGTACACCCAGCGCCAGGACGGCCTAGGACTAGCAACATCTGACCAGGCTTTACACATCCGTGCGAATTGTCGACGATAGTTTTGAGATCGCGGTTGTCGCTTTTGTGAAATGGATTGAACTGAGACAGTACATTTTCGTTGAATGCTGAACCAGCGGTGATGCCCTTCACAGTGAGATTGGTCCAAGAAATGCCTAATGATCTGGGGCGTTCGTTCGTGTCTGCCTCCAGCTGCTCCAGTCTTCGTATCTCACCCGACAGATGCCATTCCGTTGTGGAGTCGGGCTTGTCTGTGCGGATGACTTTGTCGGAGTGCGCCGCCTCAGTGATGGTAGTGGCCGAGGTCACTGCCTTGTTTTCGGGTGGGTAAGTGTACTGAGTCCTTGACATCTTGGAGTGTGTGTTCAGGTCAACTTGGAGAATTCTAGAGTCGCTAGCCTGCTGCTATATACGATGTAGGATGTAGTAATAGAAACGCCTGCAGGACTTTTTTTCAGCCGGCCAGACAAGCAATCTACAATGCGTAGGAGTGCAAAAACCTTCCTGCCTCCCGTAGCGGAGGCTTTTGGGTCGATAATTAATCATCAGCGACATGTTTAGACAAGCGATGGCTGAAGACAATCACCGGTAGAGCGATACTCAGCATCTCAAAGTGCATTCAGTCGCGTCGTTGCCGGAGCCGTAGTGCTTGGGGCTCACACGGATCAACAATGCTTGCCCACTTTGGCTTGCGCGAAACCCTCCGAAGGAGCAACATCAGCCCGATGACACAGGGAGCCGCCTTCGGAGGGTTTCGAGCAACACTTGCAAGGCCTGGACGCCTCCCGATCAGCGCTGTCACACAAGGAGTCATCTCCGCTCTCGTGCACGGACCAATCCTTTTGCGTAATCCTACTCTGAGAAACCCTCCGAGGATGTTTCTTTTGTTAGATCCAGCCGTGATTGCTGCATCGATTTCTTCTACAGCCCTCCTATGCACCAGTCTGGGACCCAAGTCGAACCAACTGCGTGGCATGCGCAGCACCTGCGTAGACATCGGCGTCGGCACGCCACAGCGATCCCATCACAGCCACTGACTGCTCCGGCCGATTGGGAAGCGATATGGAAATCCACCCATCACAACGACGCTCTTCGTGCGAACTCTGCAGAAAAAACAAGGTCAAATGCCAACGCATACAGCTTGATGATCCCAAATGCGTGCGGTGTACTCTCGCCAATGTGCTCTGCGATGCGGGACAGCAGAGGAAAGTCGGAAGGCCAAAGCGAAAAGAACTTGCTTTGTCTTCTGCTGTGGAAAATCCTCCTATAACAAAACGACCAAAACAAACCACCGGAACGAGATCATTTTCGACAGGTTCCAAGGCTTCGAGAGGCCGCGAAACTTTGTCTACACGAACTCGTCCAGCTTGTACGCGAACGGAACCGGAACAAGATGGAGTCCCTCAGCGGTACCCTGGCGCTCAAGCAATGGCATCTACATCGATTCTGTTGAGTTCGGACCTGGAATGGCTGCAATGGCCTACGTTTGTGACCGATCTTTGGTCTAAGAAGATGCTTCCTCAAGCTGCTAGCGGTGATGCTCCCGCAAATTCGACTCTTGATGCAGAATGTGTCCAGCCAACGGTGCCTGCTTTGTGGGGCACCTCGAGCAGGGCTACATACTATCCTCCACGGACGTTACTAGGTCTGGCGGATCAGGCTGTCTTCCAAAGCTCACTCTCGTGGATCGATCCGGGTCCCCAAGTCGACACCGACTTGTCCTTCAACTACCATGTTGACAAGAGAAAGGATCCTCTTCCATTTGGCATCGGCAGGCAGCCTGCTTACTACGTACACGAAAACAAATTCTCATCAGATCTGGAAGAAATTGTTCTTAGCGATGTGGGCGCCGACGGCTCGGGCGCCATGGCCAGACTCACCAGTATTGTGTACGGCTTACGACTTCGTAGTACGATGGTACAAAGTAACAGAAGGAGGTTAGGTCTCGATCTACTGATACATCGGGAGGGTCCTCTATTCATGGGGAGTTATTCCCTTGCTGAATATGTCATGGCCTCGACCCAGGAGCTTGTGCAAATAGTAGCCATCCTTGTGCGGAACCCATGGACGACCTGCAAACCCGATGACCGACCATCAGCGTGCCTCATTTCAACAATAATAGACATCTACGGCCGCCTCCTTTCCTTCTTCGAATTGTTCCTCGAACACCTAACACACCGTGCCAAACGGATGCGTACCGACCCTGTGATTCCCATCCGCGGCCTCACGTATAACAACACGGTTATAACAGGGCCATGTACACAAGGCACATTGTTCACTAGCACTGTCTTCCATCTCCTAGGCAAGTTAGAGATTGTTCTCGGAGTTAATGCGACGTATGGACAGGGTCTCTTGTCAACAACTCAGATCGATGTACTTTACAACAAATTAGACGGAAGCGATAGCTTAAATCATATTAAGGGAATCATGCGGCCCACGGATGTAAGGAACCTATATAGGCAATTGTCTACCTTATTAGAACAGGTGTCGGCGAATGAATAACATCTCATCAATTGGTAGATAGAAGTAGTGCCTCTTATAGTGCTTGTAGCCATGCGATAAGCAGAGCAACGCGGCTGAGAGCTTTTACGGAACGGCGGGCTATGTGCTCGACCTCATTTACATCACTCACGAGAACTTCTATGGCGTCCGTATCGCGATAGACGACTCTTGTGATCACGTCGCTAGATGTGACGATACCATCCCAAGAAGAACGAGCTATGAGAAGTGGAATGACCGCTCCAAGCCCGTAAAATTCAGCCACGGCTCGGTCAATGGTCTCCCGCGCTGGCGCGTGCTGCTTCTAGTGTTTTGTCGCGTTGCGGAATTTTAACAGTGAGAAGGTTATCACGCTCGAGAACAGTCCAGCGTTCGCTGCTCATCTCATCCATGTGGAGGATCCAAACGTAGTATCTGTTGCTAACGGCCAGCAGTCTAATGCTTAACATTGAACCCCTAGCGGATGATCCTTACGTCGATCGCTTTGATCATTGGCAGAGCTGTAGCCGGTGCCAGCGGTGCCGGCGGTGCCGGCGGTGCTGGTATAATAGGTGGTGTTTTCATTATCATCGCAAAAAGCATACCCTTAAGTAAGCGAAGTCTATACACTAGGCTTACTAGAGCTTCGCTAGCTATTTGCTCTGTCGTTAGTCCTATTATTGCTAGTTCAAAATTCTACGGAGATAACGCGAGAGCGTTTACTAATAACCTCTCCTAGGTAGTGCTTTTACTTAATAAGTCTCGTAGCGATAGTAATTTTATAGTAAGTAGATCCCATTATTTATACGTGTTTATAAAACGCGATAAGCTTAACCTAAGGTTAGTTACTAGTAATATTATATAGAGATTAGAGATCCTAGCGAATTAAAGACTAAAGGATTATACCGGTATCGGCCCTTAGGAATATACTAAACAACTACTAATTAATAAGGACGCCTTTTTACCTAGGACCTCTACGCTTAGGAAATTAATAAGTACCCTTAATTTTTAATATACGTTATAAACATAGTCTATTCCTTCTACTTTTCTAATTTATTAGACTCGTCCTTTCTAAAGTTATCTATTTTAAGGTTAAGGTAACTATAGTATTAAGGGGTAGAGTTAAATATAATAGGTAAGACGTAGTATTATAGCTAACTATTCTTAAGGAGAATTACTAGTTATAGGATTAGACTTATAAAGAGAAGTATTAAATAAGTAGAAGAAAGTAGTATATAGTAGTATATACTAAAGGGACTATTAGAATAACTAATTAAGTTAAATATAGGACTTCCTAGTAAGTTCCTACCTACCTATATACCTAATAGATAATAAGTATATATATATTACTCTATATGCTCTATTATACTCTATTAAGTAGAGTAGTAAAGTAGAGTAGAGTAGATAGCGTATTTATATAGAGTACTCTATTCTACTAAGGTACGAGAAACTATAGAGTAGGCTACGCGACCCTATTATTAGTAGGATCGTAATAAAAGTAGTCTCTTTATAGAGTACCTATTAGGGTCTTCCCTATAAAACCTACTAACTAATAAGCTATTAGCTTTATAAATTTCCTAGTAGGGCGAGCTATTAGCTTTATAAACTTCTTAGTATAGTAAGCTATTAGCTTTATAATTTCCTAGTAGTATAGTAGCTATCTATATTTAGACAAAACTTTATAAGGAAAATAAAGCTAGAGCGCATATTATAGATAAAGTATATATTAGTATATTATATAAGGTTATGCTATCTTTTAGGTTCTCTTTAAGAAACTACGAGTGATATAATAAAGACCCGCTACCGGTATAAACGGAGACCTGTATATGTCTTTCATGTTAATTAATCTAGGATGGAGTGTGTTAGAAATTGTGGCGGGATCTTAACTATATGGCCGAACGAGGACCGTGCGTAGGAACAGAAATTCCCAATACTCCGAAAGGAATTTCGAGTGCGATGTGGATGATGATAGGATGTCTGCGATGGATATCGCGCAACGACGGAGGTTCATCACACGAGGGATATATCAAGCCCAAAATCAGGGCGCTATGTGGGTAGTGATCGATTTGAGTGAGTCTTCTATTCTTGACTTCTGCTTGTTGCTTTCTCCCCCCCTCCCCTTCTTCTGAGAGAAAATATGCTATGGATGTATGAGGCCAACATCTTCCATGGGTAGTGCGCCCTGAGATCAGTCAACCACCTCATTCCTCCCCGTTTTCCGGTTATGTCTGTCCTCTCTCCGCTCGTCCACACTCCCATGGTTGACACCATGGCAAAAAGCTTCCTTGAGTGCAATACGGACCTCATTGTGAGCGGCAGATATAACTTGGAGGTATGTCTTCATACGGTCCAGATACATGCCCCTTCGCTTTCTTCTTGGATCTCTACCCAGAGCTCTACATGTGAAGGTTGCGGCAGAATCGCAGCACGGCTTGACCATGGCTCTTCAGAAGCTTTGTTCTTGCTTCTCCAGAAGATAAAGCTTCCGTCTGGAACCGAACTCGGCCGCTTGTAGCTGGAATCAACCCTTTCCTTGACCAGGATTGTCAAAGAATTCGAATATCCCGGGTTGACACGCGGCGCGATGTTGGAATGGCATGACTACTACCTTTCGGTCAATCTCAGTACGGACAAGCTCTGGCCCTGCATTCTGACCGCATATAAATTTGGCTTGCACGCAGAGTTTCGCTTGCACACGGGAAGATACATCCTCTCGCGCTCCGGTGACCTGAGCCACAACATGGCATCTCTGCAGTCCTACCCATTATAGATTGATTGATTGATTGATTGATTGATTGATTCAATTGATTAGGCTACGAAGTGTCTACATGAAGACCCATATAAGCTGTCTCCCACTAGCTACCTCTTGTGCCACTTTGCGACCTTGTTCCATTCTAGCTTCCCCTTACTCGTCGATTCTTCTCCGCGCCACGAATCGCCCTAATTCGCAAAGAAAGTTAAGTACTGTCTTCACTACCGGGATGTTCGCTTTCCATTTCTCCCTCGGTCCATCGACCGGAAATCCAATCTGCGGATTGATCCAAGGGTTCCATCCTCCAAGGATTTAAGACAGGTCCCTCCACCTAGGTCCTATCGCCTCTATCGCCTTCTGCCTCTCCTCACTCAGCAGTTGGCACTCATATACGACATGATTGATCGTCTCTGCTTGTGCACCACACTCGCGCCTCGGCGTTTTTGACAACTTCATCCTGTATAGGCTTGCGTGTAGGTGTGAGTGGTTCGTCCTACACTGTGTCAGAATCGCTGCCTCTTCCGCGGTCAGCGAGTCGTATAGATGTGCCGTGTGGTTGCCAGGTAGAGCTCCATCTAGGTCCCAGGTATATTTCCCTCGCCATTGGCTCTCGGGTGGACGTTCTTGTCTGGCTCCTCGAAAATACTGTTCTAGCTTCGCCCGAAGGTACTTTCGGGAGACTCTAGGTGCCATTATTGCCGTACGCTCTCCTCGCCTTTGTTAATAGATGCGGTATGTCTTCATCTCCTCCCACGGGTTCGGCCCTATAATTTGGTCGGCTGCTTTCTCTTTTATGATCTTTTTGGCTTGCGTATCGGCTGCTTCATTGCCTCGGATCCCCTTATGGGCAGGCACCCATTGCAGCGTGGTGAGACCCTTCCCTCCATCATAGAGTGTCTCGATGTGTCGTCGAATGTACTAGATGATATACTGGCCCTGCGGTTTGTGACCTTCCACAATGCACCGTATTGCATCTTTGCTGTCGGTCACAATAGTAGTTGTTTTCGGTAGGGTGTTCTTTTCTTGTCGTGCTCGTAGGGCGGCTTCAATTGCGAGCAGTTCACCCGTTGTCGCATCGGGTGCCACCTGGATGGGCACTTCTCTTCTCACTATAACTCCACCTCCTCTACCTTTGACCACTGCTATTCCGCACTTGCCATTTCTTACCAGGTTTCTCCCCGTATCCTGGCTCCAGGCATGGCTTTTTCGATCCATCTAGGGTTATCGCGGGTTCGCTGTGCCTGTTCGACCGTGGCCAGGCACAGTTCCACGGTTCAAGTCTCGATACGCCGATCCAAACCACACTGCTGCCAGCAGATCGTTAATGTCCTTCGTCTCAGGAGGGAAGCTGATCCCTGGTCCCAACTCTCGCGGTTTCATCGGGGGTCTCACATCAGTGATCGGGCAAGCTGCGCATGGAGGAAAGCAAGGCGCTGAGTGGGAACGGTACTAAGCCGAGCAGCGCGAACGCCAACGTCAAAAGTCATCAAGGCGAGGAAGGGTTGGGCTTATCTCGACTCCAATTCGCACCTACAAGAAGCTGTTGGCAAAGGTCAGTCTTTCCACCTGTATGTGTTGAATCTGTGCTGACATGCATGCAGAACGTGCTATACTTGATGGTTGTAAACATGCCGTCGGAAGAAGAAATGGCGACCGCAAATGCTGCTTTCAGTTTGTAACCCTAAAACTGGCTGGAATTGCCTAGGATCGAATATATTCTCGGTGCTCATGTAAGAAGACCAAAGCCTTTCAAATCTTCTATGCCTTGTAATTATTATCTACCATGATTTGAAACACCTCCTCCAAGGCTTCACGACGAGACTTGATCCTGTAGCCATATTCCATACATTTCCTCTCCAGTTTGGTAGAGTCCATGACGCAAATAGCTCGTGGAGCCTTCAATTTAGCCAGCATATCTTCTACCTCGAAGGTCTGCCATGTTAAATCAGGGCGAATGGTCTTCTTGGCCAACTCCATGATCTCGGCGTTACTAATTTCACCCGGTGTTACCTACAAGCATTATATCAGTATCCAGAAGGTTTGAGAAAGGGCATCCAGAAAGACTCTGGGTCTTCATAGCTGTGTTGACATACCCAGTTATAGATTCCTGTCTCGCTGTGCTCGAGTAGGATGATAGCAGCGGGGATCAAGTTTGGCAAGACTGTACCGGACTTTGTGGGAAAAGGTCAGTCGATGTTTTTTGCAAGCGCAATGGGTGACTCACTCCTGTCAGATTCACGATCTTCTCATACTTCAGCAATTTCCCTATATGACTCTTAGGGTGCAAGTCTGCGGAGATTGGTATGCGAACGCGCAACAGTAGTAGGTTTGGGTAGTGGCGGATGGATAGCTCGCTGAGCAGGCGACTCCGACCATACCAACAGCCTTGGAAGAAAGGCTCGTCCGTTTCCTTGAACGGCGGACGATCGCCAGCAGTCTCGTCGCCTTCCACTGTGTAGATGCATGCGGATCCGATGTGTGTGATATGGATGCCGAGCTGGAAGCAAACATCGACCACATTGAGCGCGCCAAGAACGTTGGACCGTATGGTCTCAACTCTGTGATCTTCGCACCAGTCGGCATTGTGTAGACCACGTACTCCAGCGCAGTTTAGGACTCTGGTGGGTTTGTGTCTCACGAGTTCACTACAGCACGAATTAGTATTTAACAGATGCGATAGGGATTCATCCACGGCCTCTGCCTCCAAGGTCTTTCTAATGACAGACAGGGAAGTAACTTACCTAAAAACCTCTTCACGGCTCTCAGTCCTGGCTTTGGACCTTGATTTCGTAATCCCTTCTCAGTGAACTTTCCCAAGACACGTATATCTCCGACTTACATGATGGTTGTTTTGCCCTGTGTTGACAGAACATTTTTGATTTGGTTGGCGATGTAACCATCACCTTGATCTTGGTTAGCTTAGATTGGTCAATATCTTGTGCTAACATACCGAAAATCAAGTAAATCAGCGACGTGTTATCCGAAGATTGCATGGTGACCTTCCGAGTCATTGGAGAGCGAAGGTTCGAGGGTGAGTAGTGGGACGAACGAGTATTTCTACTGCTCGAAGTTTGGACACAAGGTCGATAGGGAAATAGGTCGAGCTTATATTAGCAACCTGGGATTGCAGAAGATAGACTCTGGTTTCGAGATAGAGCTGGCTCCAGTCCGGTATCTTGGTTATCCATCACATCCGATCGTCTGTTCTGATCATCAGTTACAAAATCTGCCGACTCCACAAAGGACGTGCATGATCAGCAACTCCGGATATACAGCTTTTCCTCACCGGTCGAGACTCTGGTATCACTGAGACCCACGCACGTGCATCGCAGGGTTATGGCGCGATGAAACTGCTGATCCACTCATGCCAAGCTTCCGACCCACACAGACTGCTGAGCCTGGAACGTCCATTCGCGTGGCCTCGGATCCATCCATAATTGGTGAATACGTCTACCGAGCATAGTGTCAGGGTCGACCAGAGTCATCCAGAGTCTTCCAGAGTCATTCAAGAAACATCGGAATGGCCCTGCAAGGAGAGTCGTAGTCGCGACGTAGGAGTTGGTGACTGCGGAGGTATCGTTTCGTGACGCTGGTACCTGACAATCCCACCTCGTACGATTGGGAGTTACGGATCTTTCGCTGGGCTTCGCTTTACTGGAGGAACCTCGGGAGGTACTTAACAATGTAGGAAAGGCCATCATCGTAATCGACAGTGGCCTAATCATATCGCAGAACACCCGAAAACTAGCCAAGCATAGTTCATCAAACATGAGCCGTCACGATTCAATCGCTGGGAGCTTGGACGACGATGACAGTTTGCGGCTCATTGGTACAACGAGGTTTGAACCTCGAAGTGATATCAAGAACATACTGATCACGGGAGGTGCGGGTTTCATGTGAGTATCTGCCTCGTCGAATTTATGTCCAACAGCGAGCTGACATGCCTTTTTTGCCAGTGGTGGTTGGGTATGTATATGCCAGGCTTTCTGCTTGCATTACTAACAGGGATATCTACAAAGATAACTCGACACATGACATTACAATATCCAGAGTACAACATCGTGTGCTTTGACAAGCTTGACGAGGTGTCGTCGCTGGCGAACATCAGTTGTTTGAAGAAACTCGACAATTTCGAATTTGTTCAGGGCAACTTAACAGACCAAGTGGCCGTGTCGAAGGTTCTCATTGAGCACAACATCGACACAATCATGCACCTTGCAGCCTATTCGCACGTCCAGAACTCATTCGAGGATCCTGGGAGCTTCACGCTCAACAATGTCGTGGCCACACAGTGCCTGCTTGATGCTGTGAGGCACCTTCCAGATAGGAAGCAAGTCAGACGATTTGTTCACATCAGCACCGATGAGGTCTATGGCGATGCAGACGTCGAATTCGTGGACGAGACCCATCAATTGATGCCCACCAATCCGTACTCGGCTTCCAAAGCCGCCGCCGAGATGTATGTTTGGGCATACTACCAAAGCTTCGAGTAAGTTGACGCACTTTGGATTTGGGACGGTTGTGCTCAAGCGTTTTCGCAGTATTCCTGTCGTGATTGTGCGAAGCAACAATGTATACGGACCATGCCAGTATCCTGAGAGTGAGTTTCGAAATTTCCGCATTTCCATATATGCCATGGACTGACATGTCGGATACTCCAGAGATCGTTCCTCGATTCTTTGCTCTATTGTCTAGTGGTCAGCCACTCACAATCCAGGGGTCAGGTCTCAATGTTCGCCGCTACCTTTACGGAGCAGATGCTGCCGATGGACTCGACACACTGCTACACAAAGGTGTGGTCGGTGAAGCTTACAACATTCAGTCAGATTTCGGTGTAACCAATCTCGAAGTCGCGGTTCGTATGCTTGAGCTGTTCGGCTATAATCCCCAGGAAGATTTCAGCCATCATTTGGCTTGGATCGCCGATCGGCCTTTCAACGATCATGATTATCGGGTAGACGGCTCCAAGCTCGAGGCCTTGGGATGGCGTCAACGTGTTCGGTTCTCGGATGGGTTAAGGGCTACTGTTGATTGGTATCGGAAGAACATTGATGTTTGGTGGCCGCATGTTGAGAAGACAATTGGTGTGATATCAACAGCCACTGACCACGATATTCTCAAGCTAATGGGCTGTCATGACAGCAAGGATGAGGGATTTAAGGTACACGTCGCAGAGATCTCGGAAAGCAGCAGTCCTGCTGTCACCGACTGAACATTCCATCTGTATTTAGTTTGTCGAAATGCTTCTTGAACTGCAGTCTTTGACTTATCTGCACGCGGCTTTCACTTTTCTCCAACTCATACCGCCTTCGGATGTTTGGTCAATACGGAGTCAAACTTAAATAAGTATACAATTGTTGACATCTCGAACTGTCCATCGTAAGCAAGATTATCGGCACTGGCCTAATGCGGCTACTAAATATGTCGTCTAGCGATGCGTGTAAGGCATACTAAGCTTATAAGAAGGCGGATAAGGTACACGAAGATTATATAGGGAAGAAGAGAGGGGGGCATCGGAAGCAGCTCGGCGTTAGGGACACATCGACGTTAGAAGCCTGTCGGAAACCCTCGGCAAAGCCTCTATCTAGATAATCTACTATCTTATCTAATGTTAAAGGGGCAGCCCTAGCCCTGTTAATTAACCTAGTAAATTATAAGTATTACATAATATCTTCTAATCGAATAGTTAATTAATAGACCTACTCTCGATCGTTCGTCTTAACTAAATATTATTACTAGTTATTATCCACCTTACTAGGCTCTACTATTCGTAGAGTAGAGTCTCGCTTTATATAATTGTCTTATAACTAATTATTATAAGCTATAACCATTAATAACACGTAAATCAGTTCTAGTATATAGTATAACTCTATAGAAAGATAATAAATATAGTATGTCGAGTTCTTCTATCGTTTTATATATAGCTATATGTTCTTACCTTAACCCGTATTATCCATCTACTAAACCTACGAGCTTAGCTTATAAGTCGTACTTTAAGCGTTACCTTATTATCGTCTGCCATCTATCTAGAACTCTCTAATATAGCCGCATCTATTAAATGACTTATAAGTTTTTTTGACTTCCTTCTTCGAGCCGTAATTAAATATTTAACTATCCCTTTATCCCTAATACTAGTCTCTCGATCGCTATCTCCCCTATCTACATTTAAGCTAGCTATATTATATGCACCCGTTTCATCTACATTGTACCCTAGGAACTGTAAATTGCTTTTGCTAGCAAACTCCTAGCCTCTAATGTCGATTCCGTATCTTGGCTCGTAGCCTACGGTGCCTTTTATTATGTCCTATAGTCTCGATCGATCTAGAAACGGATCTTAAGGCCGGACTAGGTCTTGTTCGACCTACGGAGTCATTACTCTTGCTATTGCTAGTGCTCCTATAAAGTAGTGCTATGTGTCCCCTCTTCCTAGCTGGCTAGAGATTAATGTGCCATGATCTTCTAACATCGATGGACTGTCGAGAAGAATTGTTGGAGAAGAAGCCGCTAGACATGGTATGGATGGGTGGTGGATCAAGGTGAAAATCTCGTAAGGTCTTAACGTCGCCAAAATAGATGAGCATGTCATTTACGCCAGTGGAAGGCGGAAACGGTGTATTGCTTCCACTGGAGAGTCCCGACCGTGGAATCTGCTGTACGAATCTATCACTGCTCGAGTGTGCGGCTTGCTGGCTCATGTCTCGTCGTTTCTGGCGTCGCAAAAGTAATGAATACCTGTTTTTTAGAGCTAAGGAAGACCGATTCTCGAAAAAGGTGTCGGCGAGAAATTTCCAGTTGCGGCCGCAAGATTCCACGAGGCTCAGAAGGCGCTGTTCCTATTTTGATCGATTTGGTCAACTGATGATTCAAAATGTATATATATCTCTGCTTGAAGTCTGATCGCCCGGCGAGAGCTGTGTAGAGTCGATGGTTTGTTGGATTTCTGACAGAAAACCAAGGGCAACAAACACACTGAGGTGGATTGAAACGAGTTCTCAAGAGGGCCTATCAAGAGATGTTGATATGACTCACCTCTCCAGGTGTCCACGAACCGTGGTTCAAGACTGGATTCAACTTCTCATTCCAGCGCTTCATACACTGATCTCCGTTGCGGGTTTTCACATCGGCCGCCACATGGACCCAGCGGCTGCCATATTTCAAGGTGGCTTCGCGAAGACGTTGATCTTCTTCTGGCAGCCATGTACCGGTGTTAACATGTTTCGGTCGATGTTCGGTTGATGACTGTGATAATGCTCGTGAGGACTGGGGAGAATGGTGCTGAGGCCTTGTAGTATCGAATCCCTCCATTTCGCATTTTGACCCATAAATGATCTCTATTCAATCTTTCGTCAGTTGGTCAATCTGTTTGAGGTCGGCTGTTTTGATAGTTCTCCAAGACCGACTCACGAATACATACAATCACAAAGTGGCGTTGTCTTTCAAATACGGAGTGCTGTTGCCTTGTTCTTAAGCTATATGTTCTCTCGTCGAGTCCAGGTTGGTCTCGCTTATCAGGCCATTTAGCTATGAATTATACCTATCTGTTCTTACTCACTGGTGATAGGGTGTGTGGAAGGATTTGGAGGATTTAGTTGAGACGCTACCATTTTAGTGACTCTATTGCTCGCCATGAGGATTCCTTTGTTGTAATTTCGAATAATTCGACTATGGTGTCATCAGCTGATGATGTGGATCCAGGGCAGCGTTAGACAAATTGTCTTCTCTGTGTGTCTGGTAGCATTGGACAAATGGTCTCCTTGTTGAACACATGATCCCCTCGATGTGTTTGATATAGCATTGAGAGTCCTCTGTTCTCGGTATCATGGTAGATATATATTCAAGAGCTATTGCGATAGCTGTGGATTCACGGAATCCGTTCTGCAAGCGTGATAGTCAAGCACCGCTTACAAAGCTGTTTCGTATCCGGCATCTGGTCTGAGAATTCCAATTTTGACCCAGAGCAAAGATACCTGCAGCTACTGCCTCGTGTTTTGCAGATCAACATCGTGCTATACGCGTCCGCTCCGGAGTCGTCTTGTCTAGTTATGGCTTGCAACGAACGCATCTTCGGGGAAGTCTCCCGGCGACAAAGTGGATGATCATCCGCTTCGCTTAAGCTCGTTGTTCCGGATATACTGTGGTCGATGACTCTGTCTCACTGTGTAAGGGGAGCGTTTATAGAGAACGGATTGCGGCCGAGTCTCGGGACGGATTCGCGCGTCCTCCCTCCCAAAGCAGCGTCCCCCATACTAATTTCTGAGTACTATGCACAGGCGGATATAGTGCCTTGGTGTTGATTTTATATGCAAGAAAGGATTAAGGAGTCAGCGTCAGGGACAAAACCCCTCGGCCGGGTCGGCCAGATTAATGTTGGTTCCCCACCTGGTCAACGCGGCCGGCGAATTTGATCCTCCATAGTAGCACCGTGTGCACTCGCCGTGGTGGAGTCTTATCAGACAAGCCCTCGGGTGATTCCTAAGCGATTGTACTTCTCCATTCAGATCACCTTCCACATAACAGATACTGGAACAATTTGGACAAAACCAGAAGCCAGGCGGAGAAAATTTCCAAAAATCATTTTTAATCGACCTGGTCAAATCTCAATCCTAGAAACTCTCATGAGCGAGGTTGTTGTAACCGACTCACGCGATGATTTCTGCCCAAGACCCATGTGAATGGTCGAGTTTGAAGTTGCGTACTTAGCGTCCTGCATATCAATGTTCTGTCCCGGTATGGAGGATCGCATATCGTAGGTGGTTCGTGTCCCAGCTCAATCACCATCTCTTAGGGTTTGTAATCATCTTGGTTTGTAATCATCGTGGTTTGTCAGTGATCTTTTGCTGCTCCTGATGTTCGAAATCGCTGAATGTTGTCCAAAGGATGATTGTTGCTTTTCTTATATCAGAGGGTCATCATCTCGTCAAGTCCAACAGGGTACACTTTTTCTCATCAGTCGGAAAACATGCAATCTTATCTACAGTACCGCCGTCTGCGGAGGGACGTCCAGGAGGATCTTGTCGGCAATCAACGGCGTATGAAATCGAACGACCTTTCCGAAGATGCTTGCGTAGGCACCTCGACGCCAGAGACGGAGAAGGCATCGACAACCGCAAAGATTTGCACCAATCAGCCGCAGGTTCCAGGTGTCACTGTGTCACAAATCGAGGGAAGCGGTGGCAGCGTGGTGTTTATTGTCGGCTGGAAAGATAATGACTCGAACAATCCCCAATGTTGGTCATTGGTCAGAAAATGGACTGTCATGGTTACTTGCTGCGTTATTGCTATGGCTCTCACTATCCCGAGCTCCGTCGAGGGTCCTGTGCAAGATGCTTTCGATGATTACTTCCATGTTAACGCCATGGCTGGATCGATGTCTACTGGTAAGATGGATGTTTCAGTATGTGACTGAGAAATCTGACACGTATCATCAGGCATTTTCCTCATTGGCATCGGCGTAGGCTCTCTCTTCTCTGGACCCTTCTCAGAGGCGTTTGGTCGCAATGCCATCTACTTCACTGCCATGATTTTGGTTATGCTGTTCATCATGGCAAAAGCCCTCGCGCCAAACTACGGCGCTGCTCTCGTCTTCCGCTTTCTATGTGCACTGTTCGCAGCTACCCCTATGACGGTAGCTGGTGGCACTGTCGGAGATGTATGGACTCCGATGCAGATACCTTTCGGTCAGCCGTTCCTAGGGTTAGGGTTAGGGTTAGGGTTAGGGTTAGGGTTAGGGTTAGGGTTAGGGTTAGGGTTAGGGTTAGGGTTAGGGTTAGGGTTAGGGTTAGGGTTAGGGTTAGGGTTAGGGTTAGGGTTAGGGT
>JAHRBU010000008.1:334159-709607 GCA_019677095.1 Aureobasidium sp. SLJ-2021a | reverse complement strand
AGCGCAAGCCGTGATGGCGGCGCTGAAAAAGGGGGATGTGGGTGATGCTGATAGGTTGATGGGAAAACAGGAAAAGTATGATAGTTTGGTACCTGGTGAGTATTTTTTTTTTTTTTTTTTCCTGACGAGTTGTGGTGGTGAGTGTGGGTGAGAGGGTGTGGCTGATGAGTGTGTGTGAGGGATAGGGATTGCGAAGCTCAAGAACAAGTTCCTTGGGAGTAAGAAGGAGGAGAAGAAGGTTTAGATGGGGTTATTGTGCTTTGGTTGAGTTTACACTCAAGCTATACCTCAATCTATGTCTCTTGTCTGTTTTGTTTGCACACTACAAGTACATCAGGCGCCTGCATAAGGCTGGTGGTTATGAGTCCTGGCTATGGTTTCTGTGGTTGCTTCTGACGATGGGGGGTTTAATGCGCTCGAACGAACAAAGTAACACATGTCCAGTCTTGATTCATCACCACCGCCTTTGGACGGGCTTGTATTCGAGCGAGAATGGCTACAGGAAGTTCGAGAGTCGATTCGGCACAGTCAGGTAAAGCGCTACTCCTATCTGACTGCAAAACTCGACTTCGTCACCATCCAAACACTGGCTGTGCTCGTACCATCAGTCTCACAGGTTTGGCTGCCACACCAAACGAAACTCTCAGATCATCGGGTCTTGGGTTGTTGTCACGACCACTGGACTGGAAGGAAAAATCAAACCTTCCTACTAGAGCAGCAAGTAGAATCATCATCTCGTCCCGAGCAAATCCCTCCGCAATGCAGCATCGAGGTCCTCGTCCAAAGGGCATGAACGAACACTGCATTCTCGCCCCTCCCTTCTTGTCTGACAACCAACGCGTCATGTCCCAAGTCGATGGAATTTGGACAGGTCATATGAGAGGCGCCTGAGGCTTCGTCTGATGTTTCTCCACCTCGCCAGTATATCGGTGACTTCTGAATCGCCCATGGTGAGACGGTAAGTATTGTACCTACTGGTATAACTTGGTTGGATCCAGACAATAGCGTATCAGTCCGCGCCTCTCTATATGTCAAGGCCACCAAAGGAGAAAATCGCAAGGTTTCGTTGCAGACAGCTGTGAGGACAGGCATGTTTTGCAACAGGTCGGATTTGAAAGGTGGAGCGCCAGCTTGGTCGGGTGCAGGAAAGCTTGCGCGGACTTCTGTGCGTAACAAGGCTTGCACACCAGGTCTGGTTGAGAGGTGGTAAATGGCCCAAGTGACTGCAACGGAGACTGTCTTGTAACCTGTGGCCAGAAAGGTTGTACACAAATCCAGAATCTCTTCATCGCTAAGATCTTCTGACTTTAGCGCAGTATCTAGGATGTTCTTGTCAGGCAGAGTACGAGAAGCAGGTGTGTACTACAAAGTCAAAGATGAAGTCAGCGATCGTGTTGAATAACAATGCTCATAGTGATGTAAAGCAGTGTCGAACAACGCTGGAAGCACGACGCACGTACCTCGGATTTTCTCTGTGCGATCTGTTTTCGACAAAAGCTTTTTATACCATGCATAGACTTTTTTGTCTTTCGTAAGTCGTCCACCGGTATAAGCCCGAAGAACAGATGTGATGGAAGAATTGTCTCCCAGGCCATCTCCGCTTGTGCAGATAATCCTGATGATATTGAAAACGCATCTCGAAACTCTCTTAGCAGATCTTCTAGCGAAGAGTGGTCGTTGGTCGCCACCGATCCAAAGAAGGCAACAAACACGATCTGGAATGCGGTTCCCTCGAGCCATCCAAGGACTTCGATAGCGCTGCCTGGGCCGGATATTTGACTCTGGGCGCCAGGACTGTGAGCTGTCATTTCTTCAACGAGCGAGCAGGCGCTCTTCTAGAACATGGGACAAAGCTCAGCGATATGCTTCGAATAGAAATCCGAGTTCACGTTCTTCCTGCAACGTATGTGGTCTGCCCCATCGCTCACGACCAAGCTGTTTTTGCCCAAGATTGGGGATAGCAGGCGACGGATGAGATACGAACGACCAAACTCGTAAGCTTCCGAATCCATGATTTGTTTGATGTCCCTCGGGTCCATGAGAAGCAACCGCTCAGCGTTCAGCACGCCAAAGTATCGAATGATCTGACTGGCAGGAGCTTGTCCATGGAATCTTGCGAGTTCATCGCCAGTCGGTTCCTTGAGCAGTCTCGTCCAGATTGGCTCTTGCTCGGCTGCGGGGAGGTTGTGGAGGCTGCTGAAGAAGAAGGGCTGGACGAACATCGCATCGACGATGGCGCAAAGGCTGGAAAATATCGCGAAACAATGAGCAAGGAGGATGGCATGAAGCCAAGAGTAGGGATGGCGAAAGGCGATGTTGGCTAGAATAGGGGTAGATGACGCGAAGAGGATAAATTGAACGTAATCGGACATATTGAGATAGTTGCACTAGGTGATGTCTGTCAATAGATTGTGATAAAGAGATGCTGTTCTTTCGAGCTGCATCAACAGCTGAGGATAGAAAAAGCTTCGCGTCATCGACTTCGGACGCGCCTTCCCCAACCGAACCCCGATTTGTGTACCCGCGAAAGATAGTGCTGTAGGGATCCGAGTGTATTATTGAACGAATGAGGCGTTGAAGCAAGTTTGATATCGGGTCCTTTTCTATGGCCTTTTCCCAGAAAATCTAGCTCCTCTACTTTTTCTTTCTATAACGCGTGAAGATGAAAATCTTTGCAACAAACGACGAAGTTTACTTTGCCCAGACGAGAACACCAGGCTTAGTCTCGTGCTCCACAACGAAGTGATGGTTTGTCCAAGCCTTCCAGAGAGCCTTGAGGAATGAAGTGTTGTCACGAATGTACTTCTTGCCAAGCATAGGCTGGATGGCACCAGTAGCCTCCTCAGCATGGTAGAATGGAATGCGACTGTTGCGAGCTGTCAGTTCTTTTGCCTCAAATCGAATAGTTGGAATTTGTGAACTTACGGGAAGAGGTGGTGGACAACGTGGAACTCGATAATACCATGGAACAGCTCACGGCCAACAAAGCCGAAGTCTCTGTCAACAGTGGCCAAGGCACCCTTCTCGAAAGTCCAGGTACCCTGCTCGAAGTGCTCGGCCTCGCCGTGGTTGTGGTGAAGGTAGGTAATGGCGACTACACCTCGTTAGTGACAGTCTTCGAGAAGGCTTCGTTTGGATTAAGAACTTACCAAGCCAGTGGTTAACCCAAAGGTAAGGAAGACCGTAGAGCAATGCAACTTGAGTCAAGCCCATAACCTGAGTGGCGTAGTAAAGACCGTAGCCAACAGCAAGAAGACCGAGATCAGAAACCAGAATAGCCAAGCGCTGAGAAGGGAGGTAAATTGGAGACATGGGGGAGTAGTGACTGAGGTTGGAAGTAGTGCGAGGGTCCTTGGAGAGTGCCAGACTCTTGTTACCAGAAGAGGCGTAGATGAACATGTAAGTTTGCCAGCCGATCAATTGGTGTCCAATGAGGAAGATCAAGCTAACGATAGGTGCATCCTCAGTCATGTGGAAGATTTCCTTAACCTTCTCCTGGACTTTAGTCATGATTTGAGAGCCTTCGTCCTTTTTCGCGGGCACAAATGCAGTGTCCTTCTCCATGTGGTTGGTGTATCTGTGATGTCTAGCGTGGCTGTATTTCTTTGAGTGGGTTAGTAATGTTGTTCAAAGACATAGAAAACCATGAGTTTGTTCTAGAGAAAAGCCACGACTCATCAAAAGACCAAAACCAGCCTTTTGGTGAGAAACCAGCACAATCCCAAAAGTCATGGAATTCATTTCGAGAATCACGTACCCATGAGAAGTAAGGAACACCCAAGAAGCTGTGCATGATGAGACCGAATGTGTCGTTGGCGGCGCCGCTGTCGAACATGGCTTGGTGACCGCACTCATGAGCCAGAATCCAGATACCGACAAAGACGAATCCCTGGAAGACACTGTAAAGAGCCCACAGGGCGCATCTCAGGGCGAACGATGGTGCGTATTGAATCTGAGTTCCCATGTAGAACACCGTGCAGACAAGAGCGATGTCTCGCACGATGTAGCTCATGGAAGTTGTCGTCGACTTCTGGAAGCAGTGCTTGGGGATTGCAGCTCTCAGCGAGTCAATAGACGTGCTGTTGGCCTTGGGCTCGGTTGTTGCTTGAGCACCCATGTTTGCTGACTTGAAGATGGTACAAATGAGTGACTGGTCGAGCAATATCGTCAACTGCGAGCTGTTGATGCAAGAAAGTTCGCACAGAAAAGAACTTCGAGATGGACCCTTTTTCTTCGATTTGACAGATCCCCTTTATCCAATCTTGTTGAGCGTCGAGAACGTGGCCCACAGATAAAGCATTGGCGAAAATTTCGGTAGCACCACCGATTGGTAGATGAATCGGTCTCAGGGTCTGAGCAACCCTGATCGTCGGCATCCAAAGCACGACTCAGCCCTCAAAAATCCACTTCATCCCGCGTTTCTGCGTCGCGCATAACTTCACTCATTTGTTTGAGCTTTGCACAGCTGTGTTTTCCTTGTTCTCCTCTCTCCAAGGGCTTGGTATTCATGCCAAAACTGTCGTGGCGGAGCTGTGACATTCTCCCCTTTCATCTTGTTTCATCTTGCCAACGTGCCCTCTCCTTTCGATTTCATCTTTCCTTTTTCTCACTGGAACAAAGTCTCCAATAGCACATTATTAAAGACAACGTGTCCGCAGTATGCAACCAAAACTGGAAATAGTTAGGAGAGATCAGCATGTCTCCTGCCGTTTCATCGCCAAGGGATTCCACCTCCCCGGTATTCGCCGCATGCACCATTGATGTCAAACCTACACGAGAGACGGCTCCTAGCTGAATCTTGACAAGGTCTCTGCTTGCTATTTATCCATCTTGGCTGTCCGAGGTTCGGAGTCCAGGTGTGTCTCCTCGAAGCTAAATATATGCAATCAAAGTTTTGTGCACAAGTAGGCAGTGCCCCCTAGACTTGGTACTCCACTCTGTTTGAAGCACAGGAAGGTATCGTGAAAGATCAGAATTCCAGATCCTTGTCTTTTATTACCACAGGCAATAATGTCGACCATCGCAGAGCAGATGCACTCGGAGCATCATCGATGTCCGTTGCTCTCGAGTCCAAGCCTGTGCGAAATTTGATCCTCTTCCACTTTGCGTGTTATGATGGAGGCAACGACATTCAATATCTTGTGACCAAGTCTCAGGACGAAGGCTTTCTCTGCGTGATCGTTGATGGTTGGGGTAACGACGACTTAGGAACAACGAGATACCGTGGTAGGCTTTCCAATGAAATGATCTCGGAATGCATCAGATCATCCACGAACTCGCTCAGAACAGAGGAAGTGTTCGTCTGTAGTGCAAATGGGAGTCCATGAACTAATTAACGATTTAACAGATCATCAGCTTGTCCACTTCTGGGTGTTCTCCTCAAGCTGAAGCTGGTATGTGTTTAGGAGACCGCCTTTATCAACCACACTCACCTGCAACCCAATTGCGAATTCTTGCCATTGAGATGATACACCTAGTCCAACTCCCAGTCGAGTTCGCGCCCAGGCCAGAGAGACGAACAACAGCTACAGCTAAACCCGGTCGTCAGTTGGTTGGAAGAATGTACACTGCCACTGGACCTGGATCTCTGCGGGATGCAAAGCCTTAATTTCGGATCAAGTACGTCGTTGCTGTTGAAACGAGAAATGTCGTTTGGATGGTCCGCATGTACGTCCTCATGAGTCCGGAATTTAGATATCTCGAGCTCTCTTAACATGCAAAGCCATTCCCACTAACTCGTGCCGGATGGAATGGTATGCTCAAGGAGGAGTTACATTGATAGTCTCGAAAGCGAGATTGAAAGATTTGCTCATGAACAGCAGTCAACAAAATGCTTTGGTTCCGCAAAGTAGCGGTCCTCATGATGGGTAGATTCGTCTTTAAGCTTCATGCCCCAGATCGTGACTTCATCGTCTGGGCGTTTCCTGAAACATCACGATTATCTACTCCATGCATGTTCTCTTTGTTCCATCCTCACCTGCGTCCCAGGGGCTCGTGTAACATCACCAAGCGGATATTCCCGTAGAAGCAAAGCAAAAGAAAATATCGTGGCCGTGAAATTCCAAACGGCGCAGTAATTTCCGGACGATGTCACCACCGCTTGGCGACGCCAATACCTATACCAAGATCGCAAAGAGTGCTTGGTTGTATGGACAAGCAAATGTCGAGATGCAGCCAACTGCTCTTTCTCTTCCCGCTCTCATCTCATCCGTCAGCGATCCCATCCAAGCCCTCATGTACAACGAGGGATAATAGCTGCAGTACACTGGTGATTGGGTTGGCCTCGGAGTCCAGATTGACACAGCCACAAGCCTTGGCCGATCGTGCACATGCCAGCGAATCATGCCCTGGCAGAGACTGCTGCTGATTCTAAAGCAAGCTCTGGAAACAAGAAAAGCGCGCTGAAGACGTGCGAGGCGCTCTGTCTCCTGAGTTAAAGTGACGACCTACTCACAAATACTCCGCTTCCCTCGACCATTGACTCGCGATTTACATACCTATCCCAAACTCACCTCGGTCCGCTGCGGTGCTGCTGGGTGTGAACATAAGCAGAGACATCGGCCAGAAAGCAACACAATCTACGAGGCGTCATGACAACTCGACCCAAGCCCCGTCGCGGAAGCCGTCAATCGACAAGCCCGTACACACACGAACCGAAACCCCAGCAAGAGCGCGAAAATGGCGGACTACCGGAATACAACACCAATGGCCATGCTGTGACCCCGGGAATCAAACCTAACGGCGAGAGTGGGAGAAAGGGTTTCCACCCTCTGCATTTCTTCAAAGTATGCTGGGCCAGCTCGTGCACTGCTTCCAAGTATGTAAACGTCTTGTGGCCATTTGTCCCTGCCGCAATTGGCTTGGTAAGTCAACCATCTCGAGCACCTCGTTGCTTCCGTCCTGCTGACGCCGTCGTGCCAGCACTTCGCCAGACCCCACCAACACCTCTGGATCTTCATCTTGTCTTACATCGCCATGGTCCCGGCAGCAAACCTGGTGGGTTTCGGAGGGCAAGAACTAGCCCGTAAGTTACCAACTGTTCTGGGTGTTGTACTCGAGACCACATTGGGCTCCCTGGTCGAGATGGTCCTCTTCATTGTGCTTCTGGTGAACAATGGGAGAGAAGGTGTTCCTATCGTCCAAGCGGCAATCCTTGGCAGTATTCTGGCAAACTTGCTGCTCTGTATGGGCCTCTGCTTTTTCTTTGGAGGCCTGCGCCGCCACGAACAATCCTTCCACGACGTCGTCAGCGATACTGGAAGCAATCTCATGCTGGTTGCCGGCTTCGCTCTTGTCATCCCCGTCACTTATTCCAACGCCCTTGCCGGTCGTGAGAACCTGTCAGCCGAAAAACTCGAGTTGGAAGTCGTCAGGATCTCTCGGGCTACTGCTATCGTGCTTCTTCTAGCCTTTGCAGTCTACACCTTCTTCCAGATGAAGTCACATCACGGCATCTACGATGACATTCTCGAAGAGGACGAGCAGAATGATACTGACCGTCACCGTGATCTGGCCAAACCGAAGCTCACTCTCACCGAGTCCGTCATCGCTCTCGCTATTGCTATCACGTTCGTCTCAATGATGGCTGTTTTCCTCGTCCAAAACATTGAGCCCATAGTAGAACGTGGTATATCGGATGCATTCCTAGGTCTCATCTTAGTCCCTCTTGTCGAAAAGGCTGCCGAGCACATCACCGCAATCGATGAAGCATGGGACAACCAGATGAACTTTGCACTGTCACACATCCTTGGTGCTTCTGTTCAGACTGCATTGCTAAACACTCCTCTTGCAGTTATCGTGGGCTGGGGGCTGGTACGTCAGACCCATATTCATTGAGAGGAATCAACTCGATCGCTAACAAGATCGCAGGGCGTACACATGTCTCTCAACTTTGAGATGTTTGATGCTGTCGTCCTCATTCTAGCTATTCTCGTGGTTGGCCAGTTCTTGCGTGACGGCAAGTCTAACTATCTCGAAGGAGTCTTGTGCTTCTTTGTATATGTGCTCATCGCGGTTGCTGCCTTCTACTACCCTGACCCAGTCCATGGTCATGAAACCGCTGGCAGCAGTGTATCTGCCGAGGAGAGCGCTCACAAGTTCAGATGACTGGGGTGGTATCGACATTGTTTGTTTCTTAGCGTTACCATGGCAGTTGAGTTTTCCCACTCAGAATTGACGTTTAACATAACTCAGCTCGCCCTGTGGCTTAGTGCACGGAATGTGACATGGGTTCCATCGGCGGTTCCGAAGGAGGAGTCTCGTCGTCGTTCTCGGCTTCAGTTGACTACATTCCTCGTGTCTCCGAGATAACCGGCACCTTAGTAAACATTTCCGGGCCGAACACACAACTTACATCTTCAGGGCATGGTCCCGATGGTTTGTCTGGCTATCTATGACTACTTGTGTTCTATGCTTGCTTTTTTATGATTTTCATCATGACACACATTCACTTTATTGCCAGATCTTACTCAAAGGCAGCTCTACTTTGCCTGATCACTCTCTTAACGTGTTTCACAAAGGCGCAAAACGCCTGCAATATATATCGCCCCGCTAGCCAAAGCGTTGTATACCAGCAGGCTGTGTCCGTGAATACTTTTGTCCAGTCAAACACTACTTTCTTTCCCATTCCCGAGGCACAAGCGATCACAGTAACAAATGCACCGACCTCGTTTAACCTTATCACAATGCTCTCTTGGACCAAAACGCTCTCCCACACGGCTTCCACTTCCACCTTTGCCAGTGCCGCGGTTCCAACAACAACAACGGATTCTGCTTTCATTCCTTTCGTCAGGTCGGACACGAGGCTGCATCAAAAGCGTCAGAGCGGTCTCTACATGAATGCCAACGGAACAGTCAGCAACGATTGTTCGAGTGCACCTATATATGCAATCAGGAACGGCGTTCTAACAGCAACCATAAACAACGTCCTCTACTACTACTCGACAGATTCAGGAGTTGCATATGCTCAGTTCGTCCCTTCCCAAAGCCCTGGATCAATTGAGACATCGTTCTCAGCCGGAAGTGGTGGTCAACTGTCTTGGTTCAACTCACAGTTCTACAACGGACAGGCACAGTTTTGCTCGCTCAGTAATGGTACTGTGTATGCAGTATTTCAACAGGATGTGGCACCTTCTGGCTGCATGTTCATTCAACTTTCTCTCTTTTCGGTGTCTTCGTGTGCGGCGTTAGCTATGAGTTCTGGCCCGAGGTATGTTCTGTTGTTCATAGCATCCATAGGCACAGGCTGATGAGTATATAGTGGTCCGTCTGGTGAGTCAAAACGAGGCGTCCATCTGACGAAGCTCATACTCTCCTGGGAACGCTCATTTTGGCATTTCCTGTTGCCAGCGGTTCTTATCTGTTATGGTTCATGTTTAATCAAGATTAGGATCTGACTAACCACCTCTTTGTATAGGGCCGAGTGTAAGAATTATACGAGTTTACATACCATTGTTCATGTTTTGACCTTGACCAGGGAGCAAGTGGACAACCAGGTGCTACGGTAAGACTCCACCAAACATGCTTCTCTGAAGCTGTTGATGATCACTCACGCTGACTCGATCAATCTTTATAGGGAAGTCAAGGACCAGCCGGTTAGTCGTTTCTTCTTAACATCTCCATGATTGAAAATTGCTGATCTATGATTTTACACAACAGGACCTCAAGTATGTGTCTCCTCGATACATATGGCTGACTACCAGACTTATAACTCGATAACTAGGGTGCTCAAGGCATTCAAGGTGTCCAGGGCGCACAGGGTGTTAGCGGTCAAGTAGGAGCTACGGTATGTTCCATCCGTGCTCCCAACGAAACAGACAGGTTTTGCTGACCAAGACTTGTTCTTCTCTAGGGTTCGACAGGTGAGTGACTTCTGAATGTAATCTTACTAAAGAGCAATTGGTGATTTTACTCTTCTTCATGTAGGGCCGCAGGTATGAGTTCATTGGCATCTTGAACGGAGGTGCCTTTTTCTGATATCTAGCAGGGTTTGCCAGGCAGCATAGGGCCGACAGGTCCTACAGGCTCCACAGGTCCGACAGGTCCTACCGGTCCCACCGGCCCCACAGGCTCCACGGGCCCAACTGGTTCAACAGGTCCGACAGGCCCAAGCGGTCCAAGCGGTCATCCAGGCCCTACAGGTCTGATAGGTTCTACGGGTCCCAGTGGTCCCTCAGGCCCCGTAGGCTCTACAGGTGTACAAGTGAGTAGCCCCATTCATCGACGAGAGAATCCAACATCTCTGGCTCCAGCTTTATGGTGCACGATTGCTCTCAACAACGAACTCCAATCGCTTTTCAAAACCATACTGACAATCTCCAAGGACCATCAGGGTAACGCCTCCACCCTCCCCTCCACCTTTCTCACTCGACTAACACCAGCCCCCACCCGAACAGACCCCCAGGCCCCATAGCAACAGGCATTCTCTACGGCTACCGAGGCTGCTACATCCAAACCGGCTCCAGCACCGTCACCACCGGCCGCGCCCTATTCACCTACCAAGGCACCTTCACCAGCCAAGCAAACTCCCGCTGCAGCGCCGCCTGCCTCTCCCTCAATTTCGTCTACTTTGGCACCGTGAACCAAGGCACCGCGTCGGTGGATTGCTGGTGTGGGAACGCGATTACATATGTGACCATCATGAGTGGATTGCTGGGTGGTACGAGTACGACCGGAGAGGCTGGGGAGAATAATTGTTATTTGTGCAATGAGGGTGCTTTGCCGGGAGGTATGCCTGGTGCGTGTGGCAATTCTTCGACCAACACGATTGCTATATTCGCTCGTTCGTTCTGAGGGTTGTGAGGGAAGGGATGGAAAGGAAAGTGCTTCTGGCGTTGGAGAGGGGTTTGTACCATTAAGGTGGTCGGTCGGTCGTTCCTTTCTGCCACGAGTCTTCTGTGTGCCATCTTGTCTATTTTCGTATGTCACTTTTGGTATTTTGTATGGTTGAGTCGTGGAAGGTTTGCACCAACCCCATCTTGATTCTATCCAAGACTCTTGTTGCAGCAAAGAACAACATAATCCTCGACCTTGCTTGACTATCAGATCCGTGATCGCAGTAGGGTCTGGAGTCTGTCAATTGTACTTATTGAGCTAAGATTGCTAAAAAAGCACGTACGGCCACAGTCAGCTGAAAACTGGGCATCCCGTCCGCTCTGCCATACATAAGCAGTTGAACGGCAGATTAGTACTACGGTGGGTGACCACGTGGGAATCCCTGCTGCTGTACGTTTTGTTTTTGTATCGTATCATTGACAAAGTACTCTTTTTGTTGTTTTGCGCGCTCGCTGAGGAAGCGACGGCCCATACCTACGAAACCAGCTTTATGCAGGATCGATTGACATCTTATCAACGTCAATACCATCATCGAGTTCGAGATCCAACAACGAACAACAAAATATTAGAATGGAAGTTTCATAAATCCGCTCAAATGGACACACCTATACCACATGTCCATTTAGCCTAAGTATACACAACATTACAACAAATTACTCGTGACTGCCGTGGTATCAGCCTCAATCCATAAACTGCCACAACGACCTTCATATCATCATGTCATAAAAAAGTTCCTGACACAAATCTATGCCGAGTATCTCTCCTTCTCCTCCTTGGCCTTCTTCCTGTCACTAGCACCCTTGATGAAAGTGCTGAGGTCACCGACGGGAAGCTGGAAGGGAAAATCGAGAGCGGCGAGCATGATGGCGAAGAAGATCCACCAACCGCACATGTCGGTGACGAATGTGAGTGCTCCAGCGGCAACGAGACATCTCGTAGCGGTTGCAGCATGGGCGGCCCTGGCGGCTGATGTAGCAGGGTTGCCGTAAGCGATGGCAAGGTTCCAGTAAGCACCAGTCAAGCAGCCGAAGGCGAGCACGAGGGTGAAGAAAATCATGGCGAAGACGACATTGGTTCGGAGGGAGCAGATGAAGTACACCAGGCAGAGCATGCCCATAAAGACGAGGAAGAAGCCTGTGATAGAGTGTTAGTGGGCTGTAGATACAATACCAACTGGTGGTACGAACCAAAACTGGCATTGAACTCAACAGTCGCTAACCCTTCGCCAGGAGCGGCGGGATCCGGCGAGAAGGCACCGTATGCGTTGTAGAATGGTTGAAGAGTAGCAGCAAAGGTCAACCAGAAAGCACCGAATGAGCCGAAGACGACGAAGGGGAACGTGTTGCCGATCAACCACTATCAATATGTTAGTAAGAAGAACCAATCCTTCTATTCATAACAACTTGCCTCGCCAATGGAACCGAGAATCATCAGCAGACCTCCAAAGAAGAAGTAAGCACCAACATCAGAGGCGCCAGTGTTCGAAGCACCTCGCCATCCCATCAACATGCAGCTCAGGGGCGTCAAGCTGAGAAGGAATCCAACCAAAGCGCTGGACGTACTGTTAGTAAGGATCTCTGTACAACTTCGAAAGACCGTACAGTGGTGTAGGGTTACCAAAAGTCTTTCTCAATTCACCAGCAACCTTATTCTGAGGAGATAGGTACATCTTCTCAAACAGCTCAGGTGAAATCGAGATGCTACCAGCTGTACGAATTCTTTGGAGTGCCGTTTCGCTGTCGACATCATTTCCGATGCTGTTGTTGCCAAAGTCTAGTACAAGGTCAGCCTACGCTCGCTACACCTGCATTGTAGCTACTTACCATGACTGAAATCCTTCTCCATGGGCGGACTAGGCATATTGTGCAATTGATTCTCGGTCGCGTTGTAGTTGGCCTCGTTTGCCATGTTGATGAAGTTTAAAGATATACTTGGGAAGAATAACAGATATGGATAAATAGGAAAGGAATGATTGCCGTCACAACAGAGGACACCTGCATATATACCTTCCGCAATGCAGCTCTCGACGCGCGGCTGCACCACATCCGAGGACCCCGTCTCGAAGAGCACAACAACCACCAAACTCGAGGAAGTTCAGAGCATGGAGGAGCCATACCCCGCCGTACAGATCACGAACGGCTCATGATCTCCTGACTTTGTGTACACAGTACAGGGTTCCAATTGATCGACCAGACGCACGCCGCTGAAACTTACCCCAGACGCCTCCTTCCGGTTGAGCGGTTGGCTTGATTGTTGCAGAGCTAGTGTTTGGCAACGATAGACTCGTTCTAACTTGAGGAGCTCGGACAGATTACCATGCGATGATGCGAGATGGCTGACACGGTAACCAGCATGCGTTGATTGATGTCCTCAATGCAGTACAAGGCATATCAGATGTGTGTTACAGGTAATCCAAAAACAATCCATAGCATTCCTAGAAACATCCGGGCATGCGGATACTCGAGTAACCATAAAACTGTAGAAGGTTAGCGCGATGGGAGGACAGCTTCCCCGCAATTCTGGGGAGGACATCTGGGGAGTCGATCTGGGGGCGGGTCTTGGAGTCGCGTGGCGATCTGGTGATTTGAATCGGTTGTTGCTTGGACAGCGATTACTCGTTGTAGGTGGTAGGTGTTGGATCAAACCTCTGTTGCTTGTGTGGTATACACCAGAGCAGTGTCAGATCTCGTCTTACCTTGTCCTCCATGTACATAAACTGTAGGTGAGCTGCCAGTAACCTGTCCCTCTCGGCATCACGGATTCCCTGGGCCAGTCCAGAGCTGTTTTGTATCGGGATCATCGTGACATGGTACAACGCAAAAGGCTTTCGGCCATAGGCAAGGCACCGCGATGCGATTGGATGTGTTCTTGGTATGTAGACGACCCCGCGCGGAAACGAGGGGGAAACGACCGCCATACCAAGCGCCCAAGGCCACCGGGCATGCGGCTAGTGTTGATCTCATTGCACGACCAGGCAGGGAAATTTTGTCCTCCCTTGGTTGCAGAGATCTCCGACGGTCACGAGTTGTGCAAAGATGTCTTTTGCAAGCAGAGAAGGGGACGTGAAGTTGGAAAAGCAGGAAGCTGCGAGAGGAGAACGGAAGAGTGACATCATGCTCAGAATATTTAGATAAATGGCAGGCGCAAACCTGCCTACGATTTGTGTAGAAGTCATTGTGTCAAAACCGGCTAGCAGCATCCTCGTACCATCAGGATCGGCTTGCCTTTTCGTTGGTCTACCGTGGATATCTTGTGTCGCAACTTGCAGACCTGTCAAGGCAATATTGCACAGAATCAAGCTTACGTCGAGTATGACGATAATGCTTAGTATGCAGCACGAAAGCTCGTTCGACAGACCGCAAAGTAAAGAGAAAAATGTACTCGAGTACAAGGTCATTATAATACATGCGTTACAACGTAAAACCCACCAATTCATCATCACCGAGAAATGAAATCAGAAACCAACGCCCATTTATCGTGCATCTATCCCAAAGGTTGGAACAAGAGGTGCAAGCCGTTCAAATCATCTGTGGAAGAGTCTTTTGACTGCCACAGTTGCGTCTCCAGCTTTATCGCTGATCCACGTACCACTCCCATCGAGGAAGCTGAAGGATGGGATCTTGCTGCGCCAGCCATATCGTCTTCTCGAAGCAGTCTTACTACCTGTGGAGCTGCGATCGCTGAACTTCAGCTTGCCTTCCAGGATCGAATGAACAGCATTGATGAGGAGGAAAGTTGAAGAGCCGATGGCACGGAACAAGGCCAGAACAGCAACCGCCCACAAAATGAACTTGAGGTAGACGTTGTTGGCAATGCCAGTCTCACCATATGCTCCACTGACGGCCATGGCAAGAATGGCATTGGTAGACATCCAGATTGTCACCATGTATGTTCTGACTCCACGGTAGTAATCCTCTTGCTGCTGTGCTGCGCTTGTGGGTGGTTCAACGACCTCGACACGGTCACGGAGATTGCGAAGAGCAGTATCGTAGCCACTATCAATATCAAGCTGCTCGCTTGGCATTTCAAGTTCGACAGTGCCGCCCTTGGAGGCTTTCGCAGCGCCCAAGTCAGTACTGACGGTGTTGTCACCCTTTGTGCCCCAAGAGATATCATGCGCATTGCAGAAAGCGAAAATTTGCAGTGTGCAGATGTAGCTAGGTAGCATACCAAAGTACTGAGCGGAACTGGTGAACATATGCCAAGGATCCAGATAGAGGAAGGACATCATGAAGTAGAGTCCAATGGTGCTGAGGGTGCTGACAATGAAGTTCGTGAAGAGGTTGTTTCCAAGGTGCATCTTGCCTCCACTGAATTCCTTCACTACAATCCATACTGAAGCAAAGGTGGTATAAGCCATGACGATTCCATAGATGACCATTGAGCCGAAGAACATCTTCTTCGATCCTTGTGGTCGATTGCCCATGCTCAGGATGAAGTTCATGGCGATGGTCAGGATGCAAGCATATCGTAAGAGGGTGAAAACATATTTGCAGAAATTGACCTTTGCTCCAGTAGGGTCAATCTTCGGATCTGAGAGGGAACCAGCAACAAAGTAGAATGTCAGATAGAAGTTGCCCAGCGAGAACCAGGTGAATAAGAGTTGAATGAACTGATAAATGAACTCAATGTGGAGTAGAGCTTTTCGGATCGGGGAATGTGACGTGGACCAGATCTGCTTGAAATGCAGAAGAGAGTAGACTGCAGCGAAGAATGCACCGTTCAGCCATCTTCGGCGCTGAGAGATGAATTCCGGAACGGCATCTGGACGAGTCAGCAAAATTCGGAAGTCTGGTTCTCGGACAATCACTTACCAGGAACATCGGTTTCACCAGTGGCTTGTCTGACATACTTCAACACCCAAGATTCGTTGCGCTTGGCGACCAGTTCCCAACAAAGGATGCGATCCTCTGCAAGATACATGTTGGCGGTGAAAACATCTGCATCCTGACCGTGTAGCGTCTCTCCCTTGAAGTATTGGCTGAGAGGCCCGTGTCCAGTCTCATCGTTTTGAAGTGCATGGAAGCGGTAAGCACTCAGAGCGCCAGGCAAGACAGTAATGTAACCAAAGACAGATTCGAGTGGCTTGTCCAGAATGTTGGACATTTTGTACTCGAAGTTTTGAGATGCCACGAGTGGGTTGAACAGGCCGAGCCAATTCTTTCCCTTGCCGGCCTTGATCTCGCCAGCAGCGCCTGCAACATTTGAATCATTGTCAAACGCCTTCCAAAGGTGGTACAACGAAGTGTCTCCTGGTCTTGTACCAACATCGAGCAAGATGCAAACGTTGGGCTTCAATGCCTGTCCAAACGCGTTGAAGAACCAGCGATGACTGTTGAGCTTCTTTGCGTTCTTCTCTTTCATACAAAAGATCATCTGACATGGCACAATGCCTTTTTCGGCACCCTTGAACTTGAGGTCGGGATCGAGAGATACCTGTGTGGTGTACTCGTAGACGTGGCCAGTGACTTCGCGTTGATTCACAGAGTTCTTTGCAATGCCATCTTGGTACACACCCATGGCAGCAAGAGCATCCAAAGTTCGAGGGTGGACTTTCTTGCGGCCGTCGGCGATGATGCAAATGACAATCTTCTTCCAGCCATCCTTGCCCCAGGTTCTAGACTTTTGCCTGCTGCAGAAATGGGCGACATTGCGCATAACACCATGCATGGTGCGGGTGAAGTCGAGCTCGTTTTCGTTGTACATGGTGACGCAGATGAGCAGCTCGGTCTCGCGGGTTGTGTTTCCAATCTGCTGGCGGAGCTTGTATCCACGCTCGACGAATTCATTGGGATCGCATGTGACGGCCGTGTAACGCATATGCGTGAATTCGACATCGTCGCGGCGCGGCAAGAAAGAGTACAGGATGGTGGGAATCTTGCACTCGAGAATCAGTTCGCCGTTGATGAGTTTGACCTCTTTCCTGGACATGACTGCGGGCCTTGCGCCACGACGTTCTTGCTTTCCATCTGGGGCGGGCTCGTAATTGCCCTTCTCGTCGTAGTCGTCCTCGTTGTAGGTCGAGTCCGACACGAACGAGTCGGTTTTGAGAAGACCCGGTCGCTCGTCGTCGCTGAATGGGTCATTGTCATCGTCAATGGGTATGGCTGTCATGTCGGAAAGGTCCTTGTCGCCGTCGGACGAATTGGGGCGCACGCCAGCAAACAGCGGAGCTGGCGGAAGGGGGCGTTGCGAGCTGCCACCATATTTGCTAGAGGGTGAGCCAGGTCTCGGGGCGCCGTTGATGTCGGCGGGTTCGTAGGGCGCGTTGTAGGAAGGCGGGACGGTGTAATCGAGGGAAGTGCGGGTAGGAGACCACGAGCGCGAGGGAGAGTGGGAGGAGCGGGACGAAGGTCGATCGTAGTAGAAGGGCGGGGCGTCCGAGGGCGGTGGGAGGTTGGGTGCTCCGTCGACGATCGAAACGGCTCGTGAGGGCGGGCGCGAAGGGTGGTATGGGACAAAGGTAGCGGGCATGGGCGGGAGCTCCTCGGCGGCTTCTCTAGACGACTTTGTTAAGTTGTGGTTCTTCTTGTCTTTGTTGTTTGTCGACAGCGACGTCTGCGCCTCTTCGAGGAGGTCTTGGATGGCATTGCGCTCTTTCGGTTGCTTTCTAGACACGCTGAATCTCGAGCGACTGTTTTGCTCTGGCGTGGAGTCGACTGGGACCGACTTCTGGGGCTGAGAAGGTTGCTGCACATACTCTTCAAACGGACTTTCATCGATGTGGGTGAGCAGCCGCATGGTTGACGCGTTGCGCGAACCAGACGTGCCCTCGTTGTCGCTGTAGACAGACGAGTCGCCGTAGCGAGAGCCCATGTTGGCGGCGGGTATAGCGAGTGACGGCGCGACAGGCGAGGAATGCAAAGCTGTATCTGCTTCCAATCACGCCATGTGCATACTAGAAAAAGACGCTTGTGAGTTCAGAGGTCAGAAAATCAAAACGGCGGTCAGGCAGAGCTCAGATATGACGAAGCAAAATGTGGTGGATTAAGATTAACTCTGTGTCAGGCGCACCGTCTTTCCTGATACCTAATACCGCCTGAGAGATGGACCATGTTGTTTGTTTCGCGTGGAGAAGTTGGCGTGGAAACAGTCGCTCGGGCGCTTCGGACGCCGATCCTTCCGCCAAACAATCAATTGTCCAGACCAACTCATGCCTTGCCTTCGGCCTTTGCATAGTCAGGCCCAAACTCGTTGTACCATCTGAAAGTAATTAGCTCTGTCCCCTAAGGTCTCCAAGACATGATGCCTGAACTCACCTGTCGACCACTTTTTGGCTCATGCCAGCTCCGATGCAGTCGCGGTCCTCCTGCCATCCCTTCTTCAGCTCATCCATGAACTCCTCAACAGACAGAGCACTGGCGTTCTTGTCTTTCTTGTTGTCGTCCGGGTCTTCTCTTTCTCTATGCAAGTCGGTTCCAACCGACGGTGGTGCAATCTCGATCACCTTGATGGATGATCCCGCCTGCTCCAGCTGGGATCTCAGGTTCATCGTGTTGAAATGCACGAAAGCCTTGGTGCCATTGTAAACTGGGTTGATGATACTAAAGGGGATGAAGCCAAGGACCGATGAGACGTTCATGATGACGGCTGACTTCTTAGACTTGAAGTGAGGCAGGAAACCGACGGCCAGATGCATAGGTCCCCGGATGTTGATGTTAATCTCGTTATCAGCCTTCTCGAGAAACTCTTCAGCCGACATGTCGTTCACGTTGAGAGGTCTCTGAACGCCAGCATTATTTACAAGGCAGTCCAGCTCCGGGTGATCCTTTGTAATTTTCTGAACGAAGCTTGGGATGGACTTGACATCTCCAGTGTCCAAGACATAATAGTCGGCGCCAATTTCTTTGCTTGTCGATTGTAGCTTGGACTCTGTGCGGCCCACGATGATGACCTTCTTTCCTTCTGAGATGAAGTATTCGGCGATTGCTCTTCCGATACCTCCAGCACCACCCGTGACCAGGGCACAGTTGAAAGCCAAGGATCTAGGCGACATGTTCTTGTGAGGTTTGCGGAGTACCAGTATGAGGTGTTGAATGGGTTGTGCGGTTGCAGAAGTGTTCGTCTCTTCAAAGAATCAATGGCAATCACCAGGGTAATCATGACGTGCGTCCAAACTTAACTCCGGCACTTCATCCGAGCTCCTCATACGTCCCGTCGACCTTCACATCCATACTTCAACGTCGCCATTCCTATTACTCCAGATCAAATTCCATTGTCACATCAACATGAGCGAGCCGGTCCAGGACAAGGCATTCATGTGCGATTGCATCGGCTATCATGCACTACGCCAACATCTCATGCAGCTAGACGCCAAAGCTCGAACTCGTGCAATCGAGCAGACTCGCAACTTGCTACTCGACCCGTCAATGTTCGGTTTCTAGGAGAAGGTCCGTGTACCTGCCACGCCCGATGTAGCAAGTGTCATACGAGCCGGCGACCGGTTGTTGATCAAAGTCATTGGTACGCTCTCTTGAACATCTGGACCCAACAGCCCTGACACTTTATCTCAGTCCATGCCTGGATCCTTCTTTCTACCAGTCCGCTGCCGCAGAGAGATATGTCCAGATATACTTATGGCCGCCTTTTCAACCTCACACTGCACGATTTGCTTGTCCAAATCGCACCCGTGCCGAAACTGGATTGGCTGCCAGGCAACAACAGAGTCAACTATTTTGCAAGAGTCATCTTGAATATGGGCGACAACACCACGATCGTCGCTGGTGAACCGGCTGGCGACAAGCTCTCAGCCTTGAACATACTTCTCTGGAGTATCCAGGCCAGAATCGCCCTGAAGTTCATTATCACGCCTAGAGTTACCACCAGCTTGTCGTAGTACGCCGCAGAGCTCTCCTTCAGTTCAGAAAGGCATCGGCTCGCCTTGTCAGTCCCAGCGTTGCGTCGAGCCTTTGGTTGTGATGTAAAAACCGGCACTATTCAGCTCCTGATGCGGGCCAAGTTCCCTTCCCAACAAGATGTTCTCGCCGTACGGGTGAACTCCCAAGCTTGTCAAAAATGCTGTTACTGCGATGAATGCGAGGATTAGATCTTCGCCCAGACATTCGTTGTGTCAACTAGAAACAATATCAGTCATTTTCTTTGCTCGCCACTTTCTCACCTGCTGAGGTTTATCGAATGCATTTCTCTTCCGATGTTGTTTCCACATGTGCTAAAGTCGGTCGCGCCTCTAGCCAGCTGTAGTCAGTAACTCACTCCGGGAGATATGGCGAGCAATGGTCATGCAACAACCTCATGGGGTAAGTTCGGGCCCTCGTCGATCACCAGAAAAAGTAATGGAGATCTTACGCACATCAGATCTACATCCGCTGGACGTCATACCAGATCGACACTAGGTGTGGGCGATGGTTGATTTATCAACATGCGAAGCCGACAAGCAAGAGTTGAGCTGAGTTTCCTGTCGAAGAAAGCTCTACAGCAGCCATGAGTGGCCAAGCCTTACAAACCCAAAGCTCCCACGAGCACTCCAAAACTCACGTACTGTACCTAGATCCAGCCGAGAATCCTAGGAACTGGCCACAATGGAAGACATGGCTCATCGTCGGTGTTATAATTCTGGTTGACTTGACGGTATCCTGGGGAGCCTCAGGATTCAGCCCGGCATCGACCAAGTTTGCAGAAGACTTTGGGGTGTCGAGCGAGATCGGAACTTTGGGCTTGAGCATGTATGTTGCAGGTTTGGCTTTAGGACCCATGTCTCTCGCACCACTGTCAGAAGTATGCCTCCTCATCTCATGTCGATACGATCTGTTTGGACAGAACTAACGCTTGACAGTACTTTGGACGAACACCATTATATGTCATTCCATACGGATTTTTCCTCCTCTTTCTCCTTGGCACAGCTCTGGTACAGAACCTAGGAGGGTTTCTCGTCCTCCGTTTCCTGTCAGGCTTCTTCTCATCAGTCACCATTGCAAACTTCGGAGGCACTATCGCGGATCTGTGGGACGTCAGAGACACTGGAATTGCCATGTCTCTGTTCCTATGGGCGGCGACATGTGGATCGCCGTCTGGCTATTTCCTAATGTCTTGGATCGCTCAATATCGGGGCTGGCGAGATGTCTTCTGGGCTCTGTTGGGCATCTGTGGTGGATCCTGGCTCGTCATGTCCATCACCTTGATCTTCTGCGGTGAGACAAGACACAGTATCCTTCTTCTACGTCGCGTCAAAGCTGAGAGATGCCGGACTGGCCGAGATGATATCGATGTCCCCGAAGAGATGAAGCGTCGCGGCATTCGACAACTGTTCCGGACCGCCTTGACAAGGCCTTTTCGATTTCTGTTTTCCGAAGCTATTGTCATCTTCGCAGCTCTGTACAACGGTTATCTCTACGGATTGAGTTTCTTGTTCAACGGTGCATTCAGTGTCATCTTTGGACCTTCTGGCAAAGGCTTTGAGACGTACCAATTCGGACTCACATTCCTCGGCATATGCGTCGGGATCTCTCTGGGGCCGTTGACAAATCTTTGGCAAGAGCGATACTATCAGAGAAGAATCCACCGTGCTGGCGGCAAAAGTATCCCAGAAGCGCGCGTACAGCTTGGCCAAATCGCCGCTGTGATATTTCCGATCAGCTTGTTCATATTTGCCTTTACTTCGTATGTCTGGTTGAGCTGGGTGGGTCCTGTCATCTCTAGTGGACTGTGGGGATGGAGCTTTTACGTTCTCATTCTGATGACCTATACGTATATCGAGGACAGCTATGGCGAGTACAGCGCAAGCGCCCTCGCAGCAGTGGGATTGGCTAGAAATCTGGCAGGTGCTGGATTTCCTTTGTTTGGACGACAGTGCGTATCAGTCTATAAACTATGCTTGTGATATCATGCTAACCGTATCTTCGCTCTAGGATGTTTGTCAACGAAGGCTACCAATACGCAGGTCTTATCTTGGCTTGTTTGGCTCTTATTCTGATGCCCATACCATTCATCCTGGGTAGATATGGTCTCAAGTTACGACAGAAGAGTCCTTGGGCCAGAAAAATGATGGAGCATGAAGGACAGCCAACAACCAAATCTGACGAGGAGGCAGTTGAAGACGAGGAGAAGGTCGGTCGTTGAGGCAAGGGTGTAGTTCAGGGGCAACGCGACGTCGTATTTTTGTCAACTCGCAGATTGGATAATAAGGCACAATTCACGAATTGAGTTACCATTCAATCCCGATCTCATGTCTGGCGAATGTGCTTTTAGAAATGCTTCTGGACCTGGATGATGGTTTGCACGCTCGGCTGATATGAGTAATCGGTCTCTTTAACCGAGCTTCCTTCTTCCACCCCGCTACTCTCCTCCACAACCCATCATCGCACGTCAGTTCTGCAGAGACGAGAGTACGGCTAATATTATTACAACAATGATGCATCCTCATCTACCCCGGCTCCTGCCCCAGGCTCCTCATCCCGCCACTGCAATGCGAGAAGTGTTACCGGTGCACGTCTCAAGTTCGTGGCTTTGGGTAACGTCAAGCCTCACCGACCTGCTGCTTGAACATGTTTGGGAGCAATCATCTCACCCAAGAAGAAAATCCGGACGCTCCTGAGGGATCGTCTAGCTCTATTGGTAACAGGAAGAGAAGAAGACGAGAAGATACGAGCTTTCAATGCCCTCAATGCCACCGGATTTTTGGAAGAATTGAGCACCTTAGACGACATGCCAATAGTCATGGTGAGGCTCGATCTTTCATGTGCGCGGCATGCAACAAAGGGTTCAATCGACTGTATGTCACGTTTGCGGCTTATGTGCTGTACGGATCAACTGAGTAGGCTGACATATAATCTGTAGGGACACACTTCAACGACATGAACTGATACATCAGAAAGACCCTGGAGTTTCGAAACTCAAAGGAGCAAGAGCATGCAAGGAGTGTGCAAGTAGCAAGGTCCGCTGCAACGGGACTGTTCCCTGCGAAAGGTGCAGCTCCAAGAATGTCGATTGCGTATATCCGAGTGCCGCGAGTCCAGCTCAGGCTCTGGACTCTCCATCGTCTGCTATATCAGACTACGCGTCTACACCCGGAACATCGGAAAATATTTCGTCCTCGGTACTCGAGTCCACGGCGTTCCCTCGACATCTGGAGCAGTCATTGCCATATGTTGATCATATCGCGCCGTATCCAGAACAACAAATCACCAGTATTACAGAACCATGGAGCTACAAATCACATCCGGGAATAGCACCCCAGGCTCCCCTTCTCATCCCAGGATCACTTCCAGCATACTCTCAAAGTCTATTGTCACATGATACTAATGCGCCACAATCCGCTTTGTCACCGTTTGAAGGATCATATTCTGGCACAGAAGCCTCGTTCGAAATACCCTACAGCTCGCCATTCCCTAGAGATCGGCATGCAAGTATGGATCAGTTGTCCAGAAGGCCTCAACTCGTACCCAGTCTGAGGTCGAAGACTGCCATTTTGGACTCTGACAGTCCCAACTCACAGCTTACACTTGCCAGCCTCCGGGAAGAGCCTGGCTTCAATCGTCCAGATATCCGCGGATCGTTCCACAGGTCCTTTACTCCTGCAACCAGCTACCTGAGTCGAAGGCGTCGATTCAACTTTCCGTTATCTGGGGATGTTCTACCGACTTTTCAAGACGATAGCTACGTTAGCTTCAACATGTTGTCTGAACAAACATACTCTAGTATCCACAGATCCTTTACAAGCGTATGTACTGGTTTGATGGCTTACCAACCACCATATGGGTCAAGCTGTTTCCCGTCACTGAAGACCTTGAACGCCCTAGTCAAGCTATATCTGGATCGGTTTCATCCTGTGATGCCTATACTCCATCCCCCAACATTGGATCTCAACGGAAGCCATTGGATCCTTAGCTTGGCTGTTGTGACGATTGGAAGCCACATGTCGAATTTCGAACAGTCTGAAGAATATTCTTTGTGTTTTGATGAGTTTTTGCGTCGAGCAATCTCATCGTTGGTATGTGGCTAGTCTCCGAAGAATTGGATCTGGGCAGTACTGATTGTTCCAGGATCCTCACGAAACAATCGATCGCATCACACTTTGTCAAGCAAAGTTACTAGCTTGCATCAACCAGATCTACAGCGGAGAGGAAAGTTGGCAGGAGTCGGCTTACAACGAGTTTTCAACGGACTTGATTTCGTTTTGCCAACTTGAATGGAAGATGTCAGAGACTGGTTTCACTACTTACGCTCCGGAGGGTCAAGAATCCGAGTTTTGGAAACGATGGGTACAGCTGGAGTCTTGTCGACGTACAGGATATGCGATATGGGTAAGTGTTATCGTCAGCAGCGTCTATACATACACTAACGGTCAAAGATGCTCGATACCATGTGGGCTTATCAGTTTCTAGTGCAGCCGAAACTTACACTAGAAGATGGAAGAATGCCCCTACCATGCCAAGAGGTGCTTTGGGAAGCGAAGACGGCCTTGCAATGGCATCACATCTTTCAATTCTCGCCTTGTACGTCGCTGCAAGATTCTTGATTCCTGAACCTGGCTAACAGATTAGCAAACATAACACTCTTGTCATCCTTGCAGACCTTACAACACGAGAAGACGCTGCAGAGCACAATGGGCGAATTCAGCCGTATAATCCTGCTCCATGGCTTCTACCATCAATGCTGGGAGATGGAAAAGGTCGAGATACAATCTCAACCACGACCTCACCAGATATCCATGTACACGCTCTGGAGAAACTCAGTTTCAGAGTCACTTGAGGTGCTCGAGTGGAGCGCCAAAAATGTGGTTAATGCAGCATCTGGCATGGAACATCCGACTTTGCTACACCTCCATCTGGCAAGGATTGTGCTATTTGCACCGTTTCAGAGCATCAGCGATCTGGCATATGGAATGACAAAAGAGGACAGCAGCATAAGCTCGGCACAGATGACGGAGCTGCGTGCAGCGATACGCAAATGGGTCATCGAGGATGCAAGCAAAGCTAGGCTTGCAGCTCTACACGCAGGAGCATTGTTACGACATTTGCACGCCTTTCACACAAACAGCTTCTACGAACCGTCAGCGGCCTTACTCGCAACACTAACTCTCTGGGCATACGGGGCATTTGCGACAACAGCAATAAGCACCAGCTCATCGACACAACGACGATTTTCAGATACGCAGAGGCATCCGATCAGCATCGCAATAGATCAGCCACTGGAGCCGGAACTGGCACGCTCTTTTATCAACAACGGTAGGGCCATGGTACCGACTCTCAGGGGTGTAGGAAGCATTCGCGGTGCTGGCGGTCCTGAACGAGTCCTTTTGGAGGGGGCCAAGTTGGTGTCAGAAATAGGTAGGTGGGGTAGCGGGCGTAAAGTTACGCGGATCCTGAACAACCTGTCGTTATGCCGCAGTATATAGGTGGTATACATGTCATGTATTTTATGCTATCCGCTGTTGAAATGGGCGTACGAAACACGAGCCTCTCCCCGGCAGACTCCCTTCCCAATCTGGATGCGGAGATCGGTCTTGTCGGAGTTAATGCCCCACATTCACATGCTACTTTGGAAAGCGCGATTCTCGGAGAGTCACCCTGCCAGGCCAGCCCATGTTCTGTCTTTTCACAGTCGTAGACGCCGACGCAGACGCGGTCGTGGCAGGCGCGAGACCGCTCATGTTCACATCCCAAATTCTCAGTTCTGCCTGACCATCACGCAAACTTTCCGACCATGCACTGAGCACCCGTCCCTCGAATCCGTCACGTCGCCAACGCGTCAAGATGAACTACAATGATTTGACCGTAGCAGGGCTACGAGAGGAACTTAAGACTCGCGGTCTGTCTAGTACCGGCATCAAACTTAAGAAAGACTTGATCGCTCGCTTACAGCAAGACGACACTGACAAAGCCGATGCCGACGCGTCATCTCCTGTCAAGGCAGAAGCCAACATCGATTCCTCGTCTGCCACGATACAAGCAGAAGCCAACACGGATCCCTCGCCCGTCCCAGTCAAGACCGAGGCACCGTATGTACCGCCGCCACCCCGCGAGCCTTCAGAGTACGGCTCCGACGATCTGTTCGATGAGCTCGACGCCGACGCTCTAGTCAGTGCGAGTCAACAGTCCCAGTCGGCCTTTCCCAACCCCAAATCGTTCTTTGCTGTCCCGCCAACACCCACACTCAAACGTCCTCTCCCGAACAACCAAGATGAAGACGACTTCTCTGGCGATGACATGTTCAACGACCCCGGCATCGAAGAGATATGGACCTCGTCGCAGCAGGAGAGACGCAACGCTCCACCACCCCCAGACAAGCCCGAGCATGTCGCTCTCATACGCAGACTGCTCAAGGAGAAGTTTGGCTATCCCGCTTTCCGCCATGAACAAGAGAAGGCTATACTGTCCATCTTGAGAGGCGAAAACACTCTGGCCGTCTTCCCTACCGGTGCAGGGAAATCCCTCTGCTACCAGATCCCAGCCATTGCCTTTCCACTCATGGACAAGATGAGTGGTAATGAGCGGCCACATGGAGCCGGCATCACCCTCGTCGTTTCGCCTCTTATCGCCTTGATGAAGGATCAGACCGATGCCTTGAAGAAAAGAGGCATCACTGCCGATTGCTCAGACTCGACAAAGACGTATGAGCAGCATCAACAAATCCATGCCGACATCCACTCTGGCAAGTTACGTCTACTCTATGTGTCGCCTGAGAAATTATCGAACGAAGCCTTTGTTGCAAGCATGAAGCACGTCGCTGGAGGAGTCCGCTTGGTTGCCGTCGATGAAGCTCACTGTATCTCCGAATGGGGACATTCCTTCCGTCCAACGTATCTGATGGTCGAGCGCTTCACAAAGGAAATCAAGGCCGAGAGAGTCATCTGCTTGACTGCAACTGCCACCCCCAAAGTCGCCGAGGACGTACGCACGGCATTCGACATCATAGAGCGCAACGAGTTCCGCACAAGTCCCTATCGCCCCAACCTTAAACTGGAAGCGGTCGCTACGGACTCACAGGAAGCAAAACTCGCGCTCTTGTTCAAGTGGCTCAGGGAACACCCCGGCTGTATCATAGTCTACGTGAGTCTTCAGCAACAAGCCGAGGACTTGTGCAAGGTGCTGCGCTCAAAGTCATTCAATGCTGCCTTCTACCATGCCGGCATGAAACCAGAGGAGAAGACGGCTGTGCAGGACAGCTTCATGGCCGATGAGATCAGAATCGTGGTTGCAACCATCGCTTTTGGTATGGGTATCGACAAGTCAGATATCAGAGGAGTCGTCCATCTTGACCTTGCTTCTACGGTGGAAGAGTACAGTCAGCAAATTGGTCGCGCGGGCAGAGATGGAGAGCCCGGTTACTGCATCATGTTCATCTGCCACGCGGACATCTATTTGCGTCAAAACTTCAGTCTCGGTGACCTGCCCTCTCGCAATTCATTGCTACGCATGCTCAAAGATGTGTTTGGACGCGAACGCACACCAGACGCCGAAGGAGAGGTGATCAAGCTGGCACACCGCGAACTCTCGACTCTTTACGATATTCGCCTGAGCCCGCTTGGTGTCGTTTTCGCTGCGCTCGAATTGAGGTTTGGTCTCTTGCGTGCCATCACACCGGAGTACACCAACTACCAATTCGAAGACAAGGGCCGTTACCACCCAGTAGCGTCTAGCGACCACTCGCCAGAAGCTAGAGCCATCTATTCTATGTCGACCAAGGCCCTCAAGAACTTCACGTTCGACATGAACGCAGCTACCAGAAGAGGTCTCATGCGCGCAGATCTCGTTAGAAAACTGGACAGCTGGAACGCTACAGGAGTCATCATGTTGAAGACTTCAGGAGTCATGAACCGCTACCGAGTCTTGAGTCCCCCGCCCACAGCCGAGGAAGAAATCCAGGCTTTAGCCGACGATCTCTATGCAGACATGGCCCAGCGCGAGAAGGACGCTCTTGGTCGTATCGATCAGATGGTGGGTCTTATCACAGGAAAAGGTTGCCTTGCGCTTGGTCTTGCACAGCACTTTGGTATGGAGCTACCGGACCGCAGGAAGTCGTGCGGACACTGCACTTACTGCGCCTGGGGAGAAGCAGCAACCTTGTCACCAAAACCTGCTCCGCCATTGAATGTGGAAGGCGTCAAGCTAGTTCTGGCCGCTTGTCCTCACGACGACCCCAGGCTTCTGGCGCGTGTTGCTTTCGGAATCAAGAGCCCGAGGATTACTCAGCTCAAGCTCGACAAGGACCCAGTGTTTGAGTCATTGGCTGATCATGAGTTTAGCGTGAGTTACCTCGGCAGCAATTATGCCGTCGATCGTACTAACTCTTGTTACAGACTCTCCTGAGGGAGTTCGAGGCAGCATGTAGAACCGCTGCCCATGGGCCTTTGGATGTGATGCCGACTCCACCAAAGGCTAAGAGCTCATCGAGAACGACATGGAGCGCAGGCCACTCTGGCGCAACCAGCAGTTCTAGGGGTCGCGGAGGAATTAGCAGTTACAGCCGCGGAGGAAGCAGCAGCAGAGGTGGTTACAAGAGAGGTCGAGGAACATATGGTTCCTACTCGTACCGTTGAGCGCAAGGGGTACAAGGTCAACACGGGCCATGCTTGATTGGAAGTGATTGCTTACCTATACATATTGCTGTTCACACAGACACAAATAACGAGAACATGCATAATGACAACGAACTGCAACGAATTTATTGAGTGTGCTGGATCTCCTGTGGAAAAAATGGGTGATCGGATTGCTTTTTGAGATTTTGTCTCAGTATGATGGGTTCCTCCTGTGTTTCCACTATTGGAACTAGACAAGTGACTATTCGAGCTTATGTGACCGACTGCTTGCTAATGACAGAAGAGTGTTTGTGTAGAGAAAAAGTCCTCGAGACGTTCAGGTTGATACGGACAGGGTTGTCCTGCCAGCGTTGCCGCCTTTCGATCATCCTGGGCCGAGTTTGTTATAACCTTTAGTTCGGAGCACGGAAGAGCAGATAACGAACATATCTGTCATCGGAATAGTGATGAATAGTCTTTATGTGGTATCTCTATCCTTGGGTTTACTAAGATGCACTTGAGTATCAGGTAGACATGTTCTCTTTCTCCTCTCCTCTGCTCTAGTGGTATTTTGTTGCTTGGAACGTCGATCGATATCACGAAACGAGGGACTTTCTGGCATGCGAACCACGGAATCTAGCTATCGGAACAAGCATTGCCAGACAGAGCTTAGTTCTACATCCTGCAGGCGAACGAGAGAAACATCAAGCCTTTGTGATGCGAGTCGGGACTTGGGTTGTCCCGCGAGCCTCTCTGCTCCGTTTATCTCCGTTTATACCCGCATATCATCCCATCCGTCTTGCATTCCCTTTCGATAGTCGCGGCCGATTATTGGTGCAGGTACCTGTTTCGATGACTCTATGACTTGCTGACGGAGGCTCGCGCGAATATGCGACTGCTTTTGTGTGTCGGGGCGGTGTAATTGTGATATACCCCAGGGCAAATACAAATGCCTCGGGAGAGTAGATAAGTAGCTGTAGAAGCCCTGGCATTGTGCTGGGCTATCTCACACCGAAAACCAAAAGCCTCGGACACATAACGCAAATGCCTGCCAACCGAGCCGCCTGGGTAGTGACTCAAGGAGAACCTCTGGAGGTCAAGGAAGCACCGTACACTCCACCCGGTCCCGACGAAATCGTTGTCAAGAATGCTGCCGTAGCTATCAACCCGGTGGATTGGCTACTCCCAAACGTGGTCAGCATGTTTACTCCGCAAGTCAAGCTTCCATTCATCTTTGGCGATGATTGTGCCGGTACAGTCGTCGAAGTTGGACAAGGTGTGAATACACTCAAAGTCGGCGATCGCGTTCTCGGGTTAGCAGTCAGCTTTGACAAGCGTTCCAACAAGGCCAGTGAAGGTGCTTTCCAGGAATACACTGTTCTGAGAACAAACCTTACAAGCAAGATCCCGGACTGGATGTCGTTCGAGTCTGCGTCTGTCATACCGCTCGGTCTCGCGACTGCAGCCTGTGGACTGTTTCTCGAAGACTTCGTCGGCCTTCAGCTTCCCACCGCACCCAAGCCGCAGCAGCCCACTGGAGAGACTGTAATCATCTGGGGAGGAAGCACGAGCGTCGGGCATGCAGAACCACGGACAGCAAAGTCTGTTGACCTCACTAACAAGCTCACAGGTGCAATGCCATTCAGCTCGCCGTCGCGGCTGGATACGAAGTCATATCCACCGCCTCCCCTCGAAACCACGAGTACTTGAAGAGTCTGGGAGCCACCGAAGTGTACGACTACAACAGCCCGACCGTGGTGCAAGACATTGTGGCCACCATGAACAACAAGCACAGAATCTCTGCGGGCGCCTACGCGATCGGTGTCGGATCCCTGACGGCCTGCATCGACATTCTCAGCCAAACCAAGGGCAAGAAGTTTGTCGCTCAGGCCAGTCACGATATCCCCTTGAAGGAGTTTCCAACAAACATGCTCGCCATAATGTGGAAGATGGGATCTAGCTTCGTGGGTTGGAAGCTCAAAGGTCTCACAAAGGGCGTCGCGTACAAGTTTGTCTGGTCAACAGAAGTCATGGCGAACAAGCTCGGCTCCGAGATGTATGAGAAGTTTTTGCCGGTTGGATTGGCGGAAAGATCGTTCTTGCCAGCTCCGGAGCCTCAGGTGGCAGGTAAAGGCCTCGAGGGGATCGAGGAGGCGTTCGCAGTTGCTAAGGAGGGAGTCAGTGCAAAGAAGATTGTGGTTAGTCTTTGATTGTTGTCCAGGACAAGCGTGAATGCGGAATAGAAGGATAACGACATTGTAACTTTCACCATATCCTATCGAACAGTAATCATGATGCATGCACAAGACCTTGCGATTCATGACCATAGGAATCCAGGAAGTTGAAGCAACGGTGCAATCTTCACATGCAAGGAGTGTGCCCAAAGGCGGGAGTGAGCACAGACCAAGTTGATTGCCGCTTTCTCCAGGACTCGTCTGACCAAGGCAGGCGCGTTCGCTTTGAACTTGTCGCATACCTTCTTCTTCTCTTCCATCACATCAACCCCTTGATAACCGTTTCTCTCCCATCGAAAAACCACAACAACCGCAGCCATGTCGGAACGCAAAGTGCTCCAGAAATACTTTCCGCCGGACTTTGATCCGTCAAAGATGGTCCGGCAGAAGGGGCCTAAGAAGACTGGTCCCCTGTTGCAGACTGTCAGACTCATGGCACCCTACTCTATGAAGGCAAGTCTCTAGACCTCCATCTCACATGAAGATGGGCAAGGCTAACATGGACTGCAACAGTGCACCGCCTGTGGAGAGTTCATTTACAAGGGTCGCAAGTTCAACGCCCGCAAAGAGACGACAGACGAAAAGTATTACGCCATCACCATCTACCGCTTCTACATCAAGTGCACCCGCTGCTCCCAGGAAATCACCTTCAAGACCGATCCCAAGAACATGGACTACGAAGCCGAGAAAGGCGCCAAACGCAACTTCGAACCCTGGAGGGAGGCCAAGCTGGCAGAAGAGACGGAAGAGGAGAGACTGGACAGACTGGAGCGTGAAGAGGCTGAGCGCGACGCCATGAAGGAACTCGAAACAAAGACTCTGGACGCAAAGACCGAGATGCAAATCGCAGACGCCCTGGACGAGATTCGCACCCGCAACGCCCGTAACGAACGCACCGCCAAGGAGGGCGCAGAGGTGACGGTCGTGGACAAGGTTGATGACGAAAGAGAGAGACAAGAAGCAGAAGACGCCGAAGCAGCAAGACTGGCTTTCCTGGCAGGCACGGGTGAAAAGGTCAGAAGACTGGTCGAGGATGCTGAGGAAGAAGGGACTGGTACCGCTCCTACATCGACTAGTGCTACAGCAAGTACAAGTGCGCCCATGGGTCCCCCGCCCATCCCAACATTTACCCGCAAACCAAAGAAAAAGACGGACTTCAGCGCAAAACTGGGTATCAAAAAGAAATCACTCGTCTGATGCACGCCACCTGTGTCGCCTCCTTCCTGACCCCGACCCGGATCTGACTGATCCTTCACCCCGCTCGCTCGTCTGGCTCTGGTAATCCTCGGCTACCCTCATGACTTCCTGCAGCTTGCGTTCCGTCTCTTCCGGATCATCATTACCTCTCACACGCCTGACTATACGATAACTCTTACGACCTGACGAATTCGATTTTTTATCTTCCTCATCGTTGTCGTGGGTTTTTCTTCTGACCGCTGCATTGTCGTTGGCGTAGTTGAACCTTTCATTCGCATTGCGTTCTGATGTAGTGTTGCTGCGAGTCTCCGATAGGATATCCGATTTCGGTGCGTCGATTGGAGATATGTTGCTCGATCCATAGGCCGAATCGCGGAAATTGGTGCTGGAGTCGAAGCGCAATCGACTCGGGCCCCGCGTGGAACGAGGGGGTTTGTTGTTCATCGTGGAGCCACTGATAGGGACGGACGAATGAGGTAGAACCTGCACTGCCCTCTCCGCATCTCTGCTTCTAGATGAAGATGCCCTGCTCGGTGTGCCTGATGATGACGGAATGGTATCTCTGGTGGTGAGCGCTGCAGCAGCACCAGAGTCCTGAGGAGGTGTGGGACGCTTTGGCGCGGGTACGAGAGTCGGCGGCATAGAAGGTGGCGGCGATCTTCTGTGTGACCGATGCACGGGTGCAGGTGGCGGCATGGGAGCCTCAGGCATTACCTCCTCTGAGGTCCACCCCTCACCATCTCCACATCTCCCGCGAGATCCAGATCCAGATCCAGATCCACCATCGTCCAACCTGCGAAGACTGAACCTGGGCGATCTCCAACCTCTGAACCTAACACCGATTTCACTAGAATACCGGCGTTCCTGTCGAGGTTCTTGCCGCTGAGGAAAAGTGTTTTGGTGCAGCACAACTTGGTTGTTCCTCGAGGACGAAGGACGAAGTGCCACTTGTGAGGATGTACGAGGCACGCGTTTTATGGCTTCATCTACCCTAGTGTTATCGCATGCTCGGATTCTGTCGGAGTTGTTGCAGGGTATGAGGGTTTCCGTGGTGTCTTGGCGGCCGTCTGAGTAGATGGTCGTCACTCTTTTGATCAGACACATGATTGCGAGGATCCCTTGGCTCTTTTGGAGAAAGTGCTGCGACCTTGCCTAGGTGAGAGGTCCGGGCGAACCGGCAGGAGGGTTGGACGGAAAGCCCAGTAGAGGTTGTACTGTCAGTGGCAAGGGGTATATGCTCTATTCCGAGGGGCGGCGGTATCCAAGAAGCGTCTTTGGTATATACCGGTATCCAAGAAGAAAGTCGTTTGCCTCGGAGAGAGAAAGAACAGAGATGTGAAAGATGTCGAGTTCAAGTCAAGTGCAAGAAAGGTCTCGTGTATGTATCCCAGTCAGAAATGTCTCAGTACCAAGAATGCCCCACGCGGATCAGGCAGAAGACGCAAAGATGTCTCAGCGAAAAGGATGAAAGAAAGCAAGCAGAAAGGTGAAGTAAAGTCCAAAGACGAACGGAAGCAGCAAAGAAGAGCTTGGACTGTGAGTTCTTAATGCAACGATCCGCCGTGCGTGCATCTGGCAGTCTTCCCGCCAAACAAAACATCATAGGTGCACGGAGAGCAAAGGTAGAGGTAGCTATTCTAGTGGCTGTAAGGCTGCAGCGGCAGAAGGTTCCCTCCCCCATGCGCCTCCACCAACAAAGCTGCCAAAGCCACAGGACACCGCTGCGCATTTGGGGGGTGCGCTGAGCGTGCACACATCGCATCTGCGGTGTCGACTCTCAGCTTTTTTCCTTTCGTATCCCCTGTCGTCGCGAATATTCAGAGAGGTTGGTAGAGGGTGTGGGTGAGAAGAGAGAGGGCGAAACGTGACTACGCGCAGAGAGAGATGCAGAAGGTGTTGGTTGTTGCCTGTGTGGGTGCATGGATGTCCGTCTGCCTTTTGCTTGCACACGCTTCGTCGCATCTGCTGCAGCAAAGGGTAGCGTGGGGTGTCCGAGATGCAGATGATGTAAGGTTTTTGGATACCAGTCATTCATTCCGTACTCAAGCTTCTCACTGGAGATGAAATCCATTCGCTCATGTGTCTTTTGATGATCTACTCAAGAACCCGGGGATATGGTACTCCCACGCGCATATTTGCATCAGACAGACGCGCGCTGCGCGCTCGCTGCCTGGACTACATCGTCTACCTATCGTTATGCGCGATCAAACTGTACATGCTTTGCTCTCATCGCTTGTATTCTTTCCTTTTCAAACCCCCGGTGTTTCTGACACCAACACCAGCCAACGGGTACAAAGGGCATCTCGTGTAAACCCTACCCTACCATACTCGGAGTACCTTTCGGCAGGCGCAAGTTCCGGACAGAGAATAGACAAAAATCCGGTCATTTGACAATCGCGGGCGGGCTTAGCATGGTGTGTGCAATGGTGTGCAGATTGGGTGGATGACAAGCACCCAGGAACCAAGACGCAAAAAGCGCTGATACTGTAGAGTGAACGGCAAAGGTTGTGTCAAACAGGTGGTGGGCTTGCGCGCAGCGCGCGTGGGGCTGTGACGATCTCCGAGCAGCGGCAGCGGTCCGTTTCGCATGGCTTGCTTTGCTTTGCTTTGCTTGCCCTTGCCCTTTCATCCAACCATTTCCTCTCGCTTGGCTGTGAGATCTTGTGTGTTTGACAAGTCTCAAGTTTTGTTTTCTCACTGGCCGACCCAAACCCAAGAGGAACTTCTATATAGTCATCAATGTAAAGAGTGCAGCAGAAGTGTCAAACAGCCGTGCAGCGCATCACTGCTCGCGGGATTACATCAAGGTTCGCGTCCGGGGCTGGCTGGCTGGCTGGCAGCCTGAGGCTGTGCTTGTGCTGTGCTGGTGCTGGGCTTCTTCTTTCCTTCAGGAAAAAAACAAGGATACTCCTAGAAGAAAAGGTGTACTTTCTGATACCAAAGAAAACACAGCCTCGTCGTTTCAGCTGCTGTCTGTCCATCCTCTACGTAATGTGACAAGCGATGAAAAGACGTATCGTTTCTGCCTTGTGGCCCTGGTAAGAAAAAACAGCAAGGCTGACCATCCCATCCCATCCTGTTTTTTCAGGCAACCAAAGTATATGCACGTAGAGCAAGCAGCGCAGGCAAGCGAGGTACCCAGACATGCTGCATGTTGCATGCTGCTGACCTGTGGCTGAACATAGCACTCCGTCGTGTTGCATGAGCCACTTGTGGCTGCTGACCAAAATAATGATATATTGACTTAAACCCGGGAGGAGTCAAAGGATGGATGAGAGGAATTTGTGGATTGTTGGTCTTTTGCGCCTTTTCCACCGCCGTAAAAAGAATTATCCAGACTCTAGTATAGACAAAGTCGACAAAAAAAAAGTTACATCCGTGAATAGATGTTCAAAGGCTGCCTGCCCAGCCAATATATACACCTCGTGCCAAACGCCAGGCAGCCCGAAATTAAAACTGTTCCAGCCATAATCAACGCCAGATGCTCTGTTGATCCATATTTTGTTCTTCATCATCTCGAAACATTCGTTAAGGAGGGCATAACTCATTCTGCAAAAGTCGTAATCATGCTCCAATAGCAGCTTCGGGTAACAGTCTGGTTGGGAGTCGCATGATGAAGCCTTCACTGAGGCGTCGCCTGACGGATAGACCTTGACGGGCAGTGCTCTGCAGCAGCCACATGGAACGCTGCAGATCCTCAGGCCTTAGGAAAAGGTCAAAGTTGAGCAGATAGCAGAAACTAATCTCGAGCTTCCTAAGCTCATTTATGCTTATACCACCCAAGCGGGCAATGCGTTCTTGGGTCCATTTGTTGTCTTCGAGTGACTTGCTGGCTATCCGGATGGCGGCCAGTGCTAAGCGATGTACCGTGCGAGGGGTGGCTGGCACCATGGTCTCGACAACACAGAGACGGTGTATATACGATGCTGCAGCCAGGTAAACACCAGGCGAGTGCGGGCTGAACTTGTGGATACGAAGGAGGTAGTCGGTGATGGAGAATGGCGGAGCAGCCTTGAGGAAGAAGCGTCGCGAGACGGCGGCAAGCTGCAGGGCGTTGGCTTCGGCGACGTCTGGCTCTGGTGAGTAGTCGGCTGGCGGAGCGATTGGCTCGTCGCGTTTGGCCTCGGGGACGCCGATGTGGTGGACGGGCACGCAGTGATGCGGAGCGAGTGTTGGTGAGCCCTCCAACTCTGGTGTATGAGCGGGCGGTGTAAGCGAGTCGGGAGATGGCGGGTTCGAGCTCTCGGGTATGGTTGTTTGCGGCTTGAACATTTGTTGCCTCTGGTATACGGGGGTTGTGCACACGACATCTCCGGTGATGTTGGACAGCGACTGCAGGGCCTGCGCCAGCATCTGCACAGCCGCAACACCCGATACCGAGTAGAGGTCCCAGTTCTCGTCCTTGAGCATCAGCGGCTCGTTGGTCTGCTCAATGTCGACGTGGTAGTCATGCGGAAGGCGTCCGCTATCCTGGTGCGGATTTGGCTTGGGTGGGGCCTGTATGCTGGTCGAGTCCATGTTGGCGGTCATGATACAGAAGGGAGAAGGGGCGATCCGGAAAGTGTTGTGAGATAAGGAAGGGAAAATTGCAATACAGCGTAGTACTGCCGACGGATACTCGGAGATTTGTTTGGAGCTTCCAACTTCCAAGAACGGCACTTTTGTACCCTGACTCGGTGTGATTGTCTGCGAGGCTATTGGAACAAAACAGACCGGTATGCGCGTGAGGTGGTTGGGGGGTTATAAAGGGCGAGTCGAGGAGGCCGCTGGGCTACAGGCAATAATAACAAGAAATCGAGGCTATCGAGAAAGGATAGCGGGGCACCCATGGCGTGTTTTGAGAACGTCGACGCTGCCCGCATCATGCGCGCTTTCTCCCTTGGGCACCTTGATTTGCGCCTAATAACCCATGTTTCACTTTTCGCTGTCATATTGCGACAACCGTTTGAGAACGACTTCCTTTTTGTCCGCTGCTTTTTCCATCTTCGAACACATCACACTTCCCTGTCCTGGACGGCGACAACATCGACTTCGTCATTCATAACATCACCCCCGTCAGCAGCTGCCCGAAAGTCCCTTGGACCGTTCCTGCAGGTATTCGTGTAGCTCTCCCGCTGACCGCCTTTGATTGGTCTCGAAGCAGTTTAACCGTGCAGCTCTGAGTCTGGTCAATTCAGGCAGCATCACATGTGAACACAAACAGTTGCTCCTGTCCGCGACAGGTGTCGTCTGGCTGCCTAACGGTGGTCCTCCGCTCATCTTCACTCCTCCACATTCCGAGATTGTGTGTTGTTAGTAAATGTAAGGGAACAACTTGTATGGCACCTCCTTCTTGACCTCTTTCCAATGCTCTCCGTACTAGATTTGTATCAGCTCATGTCTCAAGGGTCCATTCGATCGATCTTACCTTTCTTGCTAGGTACGTCTCCAACAAAGGTATGGCTCTCTGGGAAAAATCCCCAGCCAGGAAGACGAACATACCCATTCCCCAAGGAAGCCCAGCGCAGACAATGCTGTAGCCCGCTCTCCACAGAGTATAACCGCCATAGTTGATGTTGCGTGCCAGCCCGAACAGACCCTCGGTGCAAAGCTTGCCCTTGTTGGCTGGGTTTTGCTTGAATTGCTTGCGCTGCACCTCACACCACCACTCGGTGAATAGTCCAATTCCATATAGTCCGGCACCAATTGCGACACTTGGCCGGCCCATAAACAACTCGCTCCAAGTATCGGCAACTGCAGGACGGTTGGATGTGACAGCCCAGAGCGTGAGCAGAGTGTTGAGTGTGTTCAGAACGGTGTTGTAAGCGGCAATCATGGTGGAAAAGCCAGGGTCGAATTTGTTGTCTGCCACACCCAGACACCAGTAAATCTGCTTAGCAGCACTGCCGACAGCGAGACCAAACACAAGGGAGTGGTATGGCGAAAGGCCGATTGCCGTGGCTGGTGACGTGACTGCATTCGAGATGGTTGTGCCGCCCAACTTGTGTACAAGTCTCAATCCCAAGCCGGAGGACAGTAGATAGTACTGTAGAGGCAGGTCTGCGAGTCGCAGGATTGTAAAGAGTGCATTTCCTGCCACACTCACACCCTTCTTGCGCGTCTCTGCGAACCACGCGGGAAGGTCTTGCTGTGTGTTGCCCTTCTCCATAGTTATCTGCGGCAAGACGAGTCAATCGCAATGAGAACAGAGGCCGTTCAACGGGTATATATGAAGATCGAACAGCCGGGTTCTGTATACAGGTCGCAGTGATCAAGGAGACTTCCGTCGTGTCACCTCTGACGTACTCCATACCCCACACTGCTGTATGGGTACGGATAACCCGCAACCGAGAACCTGCTTCGGAAACAAGAATCTTGAGGTACAGCAAGACTAATCGTGCAAAGAACGTGATAGAAATTCATCATATAATCCATAGCCATTTGTTCCAAGAGCCCCACAGTCCATCATGAATCCCGTAATCGTGTACCTAAAAACCCAAGGCTCATCATAAAAATTGCTGCTCCCATATGTACATAGCTCGTACCCATCTCACTTTGTCATCCCCGGACCTCTTTGAAACGAAACAAGATCCATCTAGTAGACATAGAAAGTCGTGACCTCGTCTTCCGACTCTCTGAGCCTCTGGTTACGGCGCTTCATGATGATCTTGACAATCCAAGCAACCATTGCGGTACCGGCAGAGAAGGCAGCGCTCGAGAACATGGCAGGCTGGTACTGGGGTGCATCGTTGGGGTCCCAAAGATAAGGTGTCCAGATGAATGAGGCGTTCATGATCGTGGTGACGATGGAGATGGCCGCCGCCTTCTTCTCCGTGCTCTGTCCGCAGGTGGAACCGACCCAACCGAGGATGAGAGAGTTGACAGCATAGGTGCCGATCGTGAAGACGACCATGGCAAAGTACTTGACGCCAGTGTTCATCACGACGGCACCGACGATAAATCCAATAATGGCAACTGATTTCGAAGCAGTGATGTGCCATGTGCGTTCGTTCATTCTACCAGAAGACCACGACACCAGAAGTGTGGAAGCGCCGGCGATGAGGTAAGGCGGGCAGGTCAGAACAAGAGTGATGGTGGTGTTGAAGCCCAGAGTCTTGACCACGGTAGGGAACTTGAGAGCTCATTAGACTAAAAATTGAAACACGCGAGTGGCGGAGACTTACGAAGTTCTTGAATCCGTTGGCAGCCAAGTGGAGGTGAGCCATGAGCGCGAAAAGCCAAACGACAGGATCCGAACCAGCCTGTCTGAGACCGTGCCAAACACTAGTGTCTCCCTTCTTCTCAACAGTATCGACGGCAATACGGTGGTGAGCGAGTTGTCTTTCCTCGGGGGTGAGCCATCTGGTGGTTAAGGGGGTGTCTGGGAGGCAGAAGAATCCGACCACAGCGATGACAAAGGTGACCGCTCCTTGAAGGATGAACAGCCATTGCCATCCGGCCAGTCCAGCAGAGCCGTCCATGCCGTGGAAGACACCAGCAGCAATGAGACCTGCGAATGCAGTGGCAAGAATGTTGCCAGTGTAGAGGATGGCGATACGAGTAGCAATCTCCTTGCGGTTGTAAAAGATACTGAGGAGGTAGACAGCACCGGGATAGTATGGCGCTTCTGTCACACCGAGGAAGCTGGCTTTCGTGTTAGTCGTAATTGTGTACGAAAATTGAGATCATGCTTCTTACAAGCGAACCAAAAGAAGACCGACAAAGTTGTTGCAGAGAGCAGTCAAAGCTGACACGACAGCCCACAGAGCCATACAGCATCCCATGTAGTGGCTGGGTTTCGTTCTAGTGAGAAACATGTTCTAGGGTATGTTAGACTCAACATTTCTATACATCTAAAGAGATCAGGGGCTTACCGAAGGGATTTGTCCGAGAAGGTAACCGACGAAGAGAATGCTGACACAGGTAAGGTATTCTGCTTGTAATTAGTGCTGTGTCCCACTATTTGCGGTTGAAGCCTGTGACATACGAGTCGGCGTCAGGTTGAGATCTTCCTCCAGGTCGTTGAGACGGGCCAGAGCGATGGCGTTGCGGTCGAGGTAATTGAGCCAATACATGGACCACAGCATGGGCATGATCCATCTGTCGAGCTTCTTCACGAGGGCTATCTCAGCCGGATCTGTTTTGGCTGCCACTCCTGAATAGTCCTTCTTGACTTGGGGCTTGTTGAGATCATCATCGTTGCCGATGTCTTCAACCATCATGACTGATGGCTTCTCGTCGATATCTTTCTGCATGATTGGAAATGTTCTGAAGGAGATAGAAAAGGATGAATTGGAATCGTACTGGTCCAGAGAAGAGGAAGGCTTCGAACAAGGATTTATATATCTCGACCAGCTCAGGGAGGACACAGTCCTTTCCTCGGATCTTACATCTGATCTAGCCTTCAGCCCCAGATTTCCCCACGCTGTCTTCAATCCCCATACTATTGCTCCACAATCGAACGAACGTGCTGCGAGGGATGCTGCAAGACCGTCCGTGTGATTCCGATGTCAAGAACAACCAAGCCAGCCAAGAGGACAGCAAAGGTAGGCGGAAGCGGCACGAGTCGAGAATGCGGTGGTGAAGATGGGGCGTTGTTGGCATATCGAAACTTACAGTGGGAGGCGAAAGCCAGACATGGTGCATTCAGTAGCAAAAACAAACGAAACCAAGAACTTGGCCTCTTGGATTGTATCTTGAGTATTGGAGGAACGTCGATTTTGGCAGATTGAGAGCCGACTAGTTTTCGTCTGCCCAGGTCGGATGTCTTTGTGAAATTTGTTCTGGCTCCCCACTGAGGCTGACTCTTTGGAACGACAAGGTCTTGGTATACGGTGTTCCTACCGGACGGTGAATGTGGCTTCGGCGGGTTTTCCCAGTATCGATGTCTACCAAGACCAGGAGATTCAACAAGGGGTTGGGTATTTGTTCTTAGGCAATAAGAGATGGTGGTCATACAGTATCGCCACCATGACTGAAAATACACATATCGGCGAGAAGAGCGGAAGCAGTACTGGTGTGTTGGTGATGCTGGTCAAGAGTTTGGTAGAGCCAAGGAGGTCATGATGTGAAACAAGACAAAGGCTTGCATAAACCTGAGTCGCAGAGACGGCTAAAGATATGTCACGTGCAGAGGCCAAGCTGCGGAGAGAGGCTGTGCAACGGCTTGGCACACGTGCGCGGAGATGGCCGAGGGCATTCAATGGGAGACGGGACAATCGTTGTATCAAGATGTGGTGGCACGTATCCTGCGAGTAGATTGCCGTAGATTGCGTGCATGCACGAGTAGAAGGGTGCCAATGACGAGGCCTGTCTTGGAGGCAATCCAGACAGATATATAGCAAGAGGGGAGCGAGGTCGAGCTGGACTCACGAAGGTTTGGCCTCTCCCCCGAGCGGTTCGGGCAAGGCACGGGGTCTTTGCTTTTGCAGAGGCTGGAACATTCGGTCGCGACTTCTCCAAAACTCGAGCAACAAGATGCGCCTGCCCGCTCAGCGCTGCGATTCTCCACCGAACAATTGACACGACCTGACGACAAGTGACATTGCGTTACTATGAGCGAGCCCACACCCCAGCAAAAGGCCAACCTGGCGCGCATCCGGTAGGCGAGCAAATTAGCAGCGACAGGCCCTAGGAAAAGGCTAATTTCAGTGCCCTACCGCAGTGACAACCAGCGAAGATCGCGCGCCCGCCGCAAGGAATATCTGCAGGAGCTCGAAACAAAGTACCGGTCGTGCGAGGCCGTCGGCGCAGAGGCCTCTGCAGAGATCCAAGCTGCCGCGCGAAAGGTCCTCGACGAGAACAAGCGCCTGCGCCGACTGCTACGACACCAGGGCTTCAGCGATGCCGACATTGACGGCCCCGAGCACGACGAGTATGCATCGTCGCCCTCGGCTGCCGAGATCCTAGACGTCATGTTGGTTACGCGGAAGCCGTGCAGGTTGTCTTCAGCCCCGGCCTGTGGCGACAGCCAGATGTGCAAGACCGAGGACGACGACGACGACGACGACATGGACTCGAGGCGACAGAGCGTAGTCTCGGCCGCCACCGCTCCAACATCTGCCACTGCTGCTGCTCAACCGCAGAGACAGCTTCGACCCATCGCTCTTGCTCCTGCGCCCGCGCCCGCACCCGCCTCTGCCTCTGCACCTGCCCCTGCTCCAGTCGTCAGACCCCAATCCCACGAGTCTCAGACCCAACCCCAACAACTTTCACAGCAGCAGCCTCATCAACAACCCCAGCAACAACCACACCAACCCTTCCAGCCGGCGAGCCAGCAGCATATGCAGTTCCAGCCTCACCCTCAACATCAACAACAACAACAGTTCTTCATGTCGCCCCCGTCACATGCTTCTGCGCCCTTGGTACCTCACCAAAACGTCAATAACTCTCCCGGAACTTTCGTCCAAGAGTACCCCATCTACGCGCCACAGCCTTTTGGCTACCCGGTACCTCAATCTCAACTGCTGGACTGGGACATGGCTGCTGCCGAAGCCATTCCACAGCCTGGAAGTTACCCGCCTCAAGGGCAGTACACCTCGCCTACATCCAACTTCCCGCCCCCAGCGTCATATGCGTCACCTACACATACCAACACTGCCGCTTACAACCCTCAAGCCAACACGTCGTCTTGCTTTGCAGCCGCCGGTGCGATCCGCGCCTTGCACGAGGAAGCAGGTGATGAGGTCGAGTCTGTACTTGGCTGCCGCGCCGGCGGAAAGGATTGTCGTGTTGACAATACCATGGTCTTCGATCTGATGGACCGTTACGCTGGCGTCCAAGGCCAACAAGGCGGCATGTGAAGAGGAGGAGAAAGCATAAAAATTAGACATTTTACGATAGAGACGGCCCTGTTGGGTGCATGTGTACACACCCCACTACACACTGTTGGAACTACTCCGACACCTTACGAAATAATGTATATACATAGAGACGACAATGTCACACCCGCGTTTTTGCCACTTTACCAACCACATCAAGTCTATAATGACTGTTCTCCAAAGACCTAGAGATGGCAAGATGACAGATTTGCAGAGACGAAGACAGAAAAAAGTAACACATGTGTTTTACAGAACTGGAAGATTTGGAGCAAGAAACAAATATTATTTGCAGGAGAATCCAACTAGATGTCACCGACATCTTCCAAGAAGCGCATCATGTGCTCCATCATGTACTTATGGCTCGGGTGTCGCGGCGAGTCGTGTCGGTCCACGATGCCTCTGCCTTCAATGTCCTCTTCAGCCTCTTCGCTCAGCACACTTCTCGGAGGGTCTACAAAGACCATCGGCTTCGGGACCTCGTTCGGAAGATATGTCATGCGTGCGCGGAACGAGGTTCTCGCACCGAGCTTGCGTTGTGGTTTGAGCGCCAGAGCCCCATTTCTCTGCGCCGTGTCCCAGAAGTCTTGGGTGAAGAGCGAGCGTATCCAGTCCATCGGCACGGCGTAAAAGGTGGTCCAAGGGGCGACTCTTCCCCAATCGCGACGTTTGACGCCGAGACGATGGGGTTGGGAGTGTTCTGGCAGACCTGCTGGCCACCGATAGGTTGTTACACCGTACGAGCTCCCGAAGTTCGTTCCGATATTGTCAAATCGACCTCCGAACAGCTCTCTTTCCCATTGGCATCCCAGTTCTGCAATGCGTGTGTCGACGTAAAACGGCTCGGCAATATCACTGGTACCATAGGGGCCCCAAGTGCCTTTTAAGCCGCCAAGCGCATGTATGGCCTCATGACACAACGTGACGGCACACATCACACTGCACCTCAACTTTGCCGACTCCTCATCAGTGCCCGGAAACCAAGGTTGCGCAAAGCTTGCTGCTGGACGACCGTTGGCTAGTATGTCGATGTATGCAGGGTTGATCTCCACGCTCAAATCGACCAACACCCTGAGCCCTGGTTGACTAATATGGTCGGCAAATGAATACCAAGTTCTTCCATGTAGTCCAACCATCTCTGCTGCGTTTCCTGCTTTCCAAGTGATCTGTCTCGCCATTTCTTCCAACGCAATGAATATGCTTCGTCGGTCTTCGATGCTGACATAACTCGGGACACGGAACCAGTGTGGATTGCTGTTCGGCTTTGCGAGACTCGGATCAATTCTGCCGTAGTTCGCCTTGTCGAGATATGCAAACATGTAGCAAATTGTTGCATCACACTGCAACAGTCGCGAAGCAAGTCGCAGAGTTGGTAGAAAAGCTTCCCAATCCGTATAATCGAGATTGCGCAACCACCTGCCCTTTTGGAAGATTGAGTGTATCTCATTCTCTCCCGAGTCCCTGAATGACTGGTCAATGGAGGCGTCTTGCCGGTTGATATAACCTCTTTCGTCCAGCTCCGGCAAGCCGATCTGAGTGAGAAGAGGATCGCAGTTCATCCAGGTTGGGTGTTGTGGCTGGGTAGCCATTGAGCAAGGGCGGAGGTAGGCGGATAGTAAGCAAACCCGCGACGACCTGGGAGGATTGGCTGGGACAGCTAGGATCCGAGTCCATCTTGGTCATATTTCTGACTTTTTACGCAAGCGTCTTGGTCGTGATTGAGCCGGATTCGGTGAAATGATGAGTAGAGAACAAAGAGAAGGTCTGATAGACCACCTTCCCTAGGTACTCTTTGTTAGCTTGGGGACGGTAAAGCGGAATGCAGTCGCACCTTACGTATTCCTACACAAGCCACATTCCTCAATCGTGCAGCTGCGCTCATCCTTCCAAATCGCTCGGACGCTCGCTTGCTTTGACACCCCAACCGTCCTCCAACAACTTCTTGACCTGTTCGAGTTCGAGATTCATGGTTTCGGGAAAGCATCTCCACACCCAGATGTATCCGACCAAGCACACGAACACATAGACGAGAAAGGTGACGCTGGGTCCAAGCACATGCATCATAGGCAAGAATGTAGCTCCGACAATGAAGTTGCTAGTCCAGTTTGTTGCTGTTGCCAGACCAGAGCCCATGCTTCGCACGGAAAGGCTGAAGAGTTCGCTCTGTTGCCATGGAACGCAGCCCAAGCCACTTGCGTATGCGGCCACATAGAAGATGAGTGAGAACAGGAGGACCAGCGACCAAGGGTTTGAAGCATTATTAGATGCAATTGAAGAAGGTGCCACCGACTCTGAGGGTGAAGCATCGATATGCATGAATGCCAGAGCGCAGCTGGCAAGTCCAAGGATCATGAATGGAATCGAATAGAGCAGTATGCGACGTCGCCCTACCCTGTCAATAATCGCGAACGCCAGCAGGGTAAATACAAAGTTGGAGACCGAGATACATAATGATGTTCCAATGGGTGAAGTGAAGCCAACCAAGGCGAATATGACAGCAGAGAAGTACATCAGCGAGTTGAATCCAGATAGTTGTTGCAGAGCTTGAAGTCCAGCAGCAATAGTCAAGGCACGTCGATTCGCCGGTACGACGATGAGCTCATTGAGCATGCTTCCACTAGCGCTGAGTCGTTCTTCCTTGACTTCATGCTTCACTTGGGCTACAATGTGACTGCAATCATCATGACCGAGCCGGGCAAAGACTGCAGCGGCTTCATCGTCTCTGCCTTCCAGAACCAACCAGCGGGGCGACTCGGGCATACCAACGAGCAGTGCCGCCTGGATCAATGCAGGGACGCTTCCGAAGCCAACAGACCATCTCCAGCGTCCCATGACTGCCCAGCCGGCTACGTAGGCTACAACCTGCCCTCCAGTGATGAACAGGCTCTGAACAGATACGAGTTGTCCTCTTCGATCTGCTGGTGCAATCTCTGCAATGTACAAGGGTACCACAGCACTAGCCGAGCCTACAGCGACACCAACAACAGACCGACCGAGGACCATAGTCCATACATTGGTCGCAGCCGATTGGAATAGGGCGCCAAAGATGAACAGTCCACACGCAGCTGCGATAACCGGGCGACGGCCTAAGACATCCGCAAAGTGCCCTGCCAGCGGTGATGCAAGCAATGCTAGTAAAGACGTGCTGCTTGTTATAGCCGACAAATCGAAGGTTGATAATGGGCGTCCCAAGTCTTCATGTATCGAGACAAGAGTAGAACTTATAACACCAGTGCTACTCGAGAACTCAGTAAAGACTTTTCAAACGGCCTTGGAATTCCATCATAACTCACTCATAACCGAACAGTAAACCACTGAGGCCTGCACTCAAGGTTAATAGCCATATCAGACGGTGCGCTTCTCGTTTTGTGACTTCTGGATGAGCGATCGCGTCGTTGTCGTCTTCATCGACAATCAGCGGTTGTTGAGACTCGTCGCCAGTGGTTTCGCGCATGTTTTCGAGTTCGAAATCTTCTGTGGTATGTTGGGAAAGGGAGAAGATCCCGAATGAATGATTGTTGTCCATCAAGGAGTTCAGGGATATTGCAAGGTCAGAAGCCGACATTCCAAAGGCCGAGGTCCGGATTCGCGGAGGTGGCTTGTGATCGACTCTCCAGGGCCTGACGATCACACCTTAATTTAGAGCACCGTCACATGGGATGGGGAGCGCAAAATAGCACATGAGGGTTTGATGTTTGCGTTTTACAATCATAGTGAATCTTCACTAGCTAGGTATCCACCCCAACAATCTCGTCATCCATTTTCCTATCTGCCAATACCGAAGCCGGAGCAAATCTCAACAAGCTCACTTCCATATTGACAATTCTCTTCTTCCTGCCAATCTGTTCTTCCTTGGCCTCAGATAACTATACAGTCTTGATCGACCTTTTTACCCGACGAGATGGTTCTGCGTCTGGTACCGGATGATGCAGTCATATCACATGACTGGTCATCCTCGCAGTCTATTTGGTTCCTGGCGCTGTAGGAGAAATACTCGGTGGCTACTGAGATCCCATCTCTCCTGAGGCGTGGTCACGTTGTCTCAAACAGCTCGCTGTGCCATCGTGACATGACAACTGTAGTGCTGACTCATTTGCCCTCGTCTCCTGGACCAGCAGGATGCATTGGTGGCATCCCGGGACTGGGGCCTTGTTGGGGAGCGGCGTGGTGTTGACGAGGAGTCATCTGGTTGTGGTTGTATCCCTGGTTTGACATGGCACGGTGCTGCATGGGGTATCCGTGCTGACCCTGAGGGCCACCTGGATATTGACCCTGGGGGAAGTTTCTCATTTGCTGCACTGTGAACATGTTAGATGACTGTATTAGGGGAGGAAGCTTTCTACGAAGGACTTACTCTGTCCCGGGTGCTGCTGCATCATCATGGGTGCAGCGGGTGGCATTTGCATATACATCTGTCCAGGGTGTCCTTGCTGGGAGCCCTGGTGGCTCATGGGATGTCCGCGTCCGAAACCTGGGCCGGGCTGGGCAGTGGGGTGGCCGGGGAAGTGAGGCTGTACATGACCGGGAACTGGTGAGGCGTACATGGGTACCTGCTGAGCCATCGCCCCGTTCATGAATGGTCCATTAGACGATTGCTGAACCATCATGTGACCACCCATGGGCGGACCTTGCGGGCTGCCAAATTGCTGAGGTCGCATCATACCGTAGGGAGGCATGCCTGCAGGGAAGTGCTGCATCTGGTGGTTCATTTGTGGACCGTAAGCCATTGCATGGGGCAGACGAGGAGACGGCTGAACAGAAGGGGTGTTTGAACCATACTGCATGCGATGTTCGTCGTAGTGTTGGCCGGGGTGATGAGGTTGAGGAGGGTAGAAGCGAGGAGTTTGGTTGGCAGGAGGACCGTTCTGCAGATGAGGAGGAAGCTGGTGAGAGTGTGCCATGACACTGTTGGTAGGAGTGTGCATATGCGGAATAGCAACGACTGGACTTTGAGCAAACATATCGCGGTACGTCTTGTCTTTGTTGGCATCAGCGACCTCCCACGTGGGCGGGGTGCGGAATGGTTGTGGGATTCCACCATTTGAGGCAAAGGTCTCAGTCTTGCCCTCAGCCGCAGTGGTTTCCAGCATGTACTTGACGGGGTTGAAGGCATCTTTCAGAGGAGTACGTTCAGACAAGGGCTTTTCACTCTTGCGAGAGAAGAACTTGGCGGGCGACGAAGCGGAAATGCTGGGACGCTTAGCAGGCTGGGGGCTTGTCTTGGTAGGTGATGTGGGAGTGAAAGTGCTTGCTGAGGGATTGGGCCTGAACTCCATGGCTTTGACGTTGAGTCTGGCGGAAGCAGTTGTAGGGCTGACAATGTCGCGAGAGGCAGGTCCGGTGGGGGGAGAACGAATCTCGGGAGGCGGTATGGGAGTGGGAATCTGCATGTTGGCCATGGGAGCCCTGTACTGCTGTGTCTGTCTGGGTGAAACACCGTGAGACATGCCAGGTCCACGTGGGGGCATTGGTTGATTCTGACGCATGTTCTGACCCATACGCTGTCTTTGATTTAGTGGAGAGCTAGGCTCGTTGTTGGTGGCTTCGGGACGTCTCGCGGGTTGGTTTGCTGGCTGTGCTTGGTTGACCTCAGACGTAGTGACCTCAGGCTTGGGAGGTGCGGCGCGAGCAGGGCTAGCTTCAGCAGATGTGACCTTTTGCTCCTTCTCTCGCGCCTGCAGCTCAGCCTTTGTGACGATGAGGTTCTGTTTTTCCTTTGTTTTGGCAAGGATAGGTACAAGATCTTCAGGGACGCGTGAGTACAGCTTGAAGTTCTCAGCAAACTTCTTGAGGTCGTTCAGTTTGACCGATTTCTCTTGACGGGCACTAGCACGTTGACGCTCCTGCACAACACGTTGGTGTTGCTGAACGCGGAGCTTCTCATTGTTAGAGAACTGCTTGAACGAGTCCAGAACCTTGCGCTCAACACCTTCAGTAGCACCTTTACCAGCGTTGATGGAGGGTACCGGCTTTGAGGTTGGTGCAGCAGCGGCTGGGGCAGGCTTGGTAGCAGTGACCGATGCTTCTCCAGAAGGGGCTGTCACGGTGGGCAAAGAGGGAACAGGTGCTGCTGCCGGTGTTGGAGCTTCCTTTGCATCTTGTGATTTCTGCTCTTGTTGCTTAGACAAGGCAGCTTGAGAGTCCGAATTCGTGGCTGGAGATGGACTGGGGCGCGCGACCGAGACGATAGCTGGGTCGAACGGCGCGCCTGGCACGGTAGGCTGACTGGTGATTGGTCTTCTCGATGGAGGAACATAAGCGTTGGGTGCGCTTTGCTTGAGAAGCGAGGTAATGTTAGGCTCGCGACGGACACCACTGTATCTGTGAGGCGTGTTAGTCACATGCTGTAGAACGAGCCAGATGCTCGACTTACTTCTCTTCTTCGTCCAGGCCACCGTCCTTCTCGGCGTTCATACGACGCTCCTCGGCGACATGGGAGTTTACAGGAGCGCTGCGTTCGATCTCACGAGCGATTCTTTCGGCTTCAGCTGCTTTGCGTCTGTAGTCTGGGTCGGATCTGTCAATGGCAGTGGTGTAAAGGTTCTCGTCGTAATCACTTCGGACGTTATAGAGTGCTTCGTTGGCAGCGAACTGGTCCCACTCTCCTGGCCGCGAGTTGTCTTCGAGCGACATGTCGATGGCGGTGTCGGCGCTGGGCTGCCAGCGCTGGAGCTCGCGCTCACGGATGTTGAGGTTGCCTGAGATCTCAACATCGGTACGGAAGGCAGGAGCGTTGGCTTGTTGGCTTCTCGTTTCGGAAGCGGCCAGATGTAGGTTGCTGACCGAAAGGTCTACAACATCTTGCAGGCTGAAGGTCACAACGTGATCTTGTCCCTCGCCAATGTACTCGTCGGTCTGGTCAGTGGTGCCGTTAACTTGCTGGCTCGTCTTCTTGGCGAACTTTAAAGTGATACGAGGATCGGCAGATTCGAGAGAAGCAGCAGAGAAGACACCGCTAAACTTCTCTCCGTTTCTCAGGAAGACAGCAACTTCCATACCCTGCAGCATATATTAGGGTTAGCTGAACATGGCCGACACGAGTCTGTGGGTGGTCCGTACGGTGTAGTTTGCGAGCAGAAACAACAACCTGTCTGTGGCATGCTTGCCTGATGTGCCGTTCTCTTGTTGGGATCTGGGTTGGTTTCTGGGGGTGCCATTCGCTAGGCCGTTGGTAGTGGGAGTGGAAGCATTGGAGCGTTGTGTGATGGGGTTGGTGCCCTGAGACCAGGCCTTGGGCACGGGAGATTTCCTGATGGATTGGGGTTAGAGGTTGTCGAGGAGTGGTATAGTGTCGCATGCTTGACCTACCTCGAAGCGGCATCCGCGGGGCTTGCGAGCTGCCTACGAGCACCATCCAATGTCTTTCCGAGCGAGTTCGTCTTGAATTGCTGTTTCGAGGAATTCGAGTTCTGCTGGTTTGCAAAAGATGTGTTTGCACCGTTCATGGCGGAGGGTTGAGCGGACATGGTCGACGCAGTCAGGGGACGGACAGGAGGCTTGGGGTCGGGGTGTTGGAGCTCGCACGCGCAACCAGAACAACCGAATGCCTGATAACGTAGTCGGGACTCGCAGTGTCGCGTGCCGGTCTAATGCAGCAGCGAGGTGAAGCCAAGTAACAGGTCGGCGAGTAGCCCGACAACTGATTAGTTGATTGAGGACAGACTACGAGTGCAGCTGGGTAGATGTCGTGTTTCACTCAACTGCGATGGGGAGCTTGGCAGGCCGCTCGGAAGCTGATCCGACCCAAGGGTAGGGCTGACCGGTACGCGTAGACTTTTGGTATGAGAGATGCAAGGTATCACCTGAATGGCCTGCCGGGTTCGCAGTATCAGTAACCTTGCCAGCTGGGGAGGCAACGAGGCAGAGAGGCACAATCAGAGTGGCAGCATAGAATCGTGTCCCGATGGGAAAGACAGGAATCAAGGCGGCACCGCTTGTGTCGCCAATGTTGGGCTTCGGCTGGCACGTGAAGATGGCCAGACACTTTTGGACAGCTGCTGAGGAAGCCGCGCGCCTTGTCGACGACCAAACGCGCTGGTCTGGACCGCTGAGCAAGCAATAAGCCGCCTCGTGCAAGAATGCGTCGTGGTCTGAGAAGAGAAGAAGGCAGCTAGTTGGCCTGCAACCGTGACTGACCTTGCTACGACTTGCAAGAGAGGCACGTCCGGAGTAGAAGCACAAGTCGCAGGTCGAGGCTTCGACTCGGCCAAGAAGCTTCAGAACCCAATCGTCCTCCAAAGTATGTAACGCTTGTAGCTATAAAAATACACGATAGTCTCAAGACATAGGGTAACATGCACTGAGAGGGAAAAACCCATCGGCACTCTGTGATTACACTCCTGGCTCGAAAACGCTCGTGTCTTTTTACAGCAGCCACATGGCTCTATGACTTTGTGGAAGAGGGTGGGAGGTACAGACTTTAGCACACGGGGGAGGGTGCATCGAGAGCTTCTATCAAGTAGAAAGCCAGAAGTGGTATCGGGCGAAACGTCTTGTCCTCTATTCGGCGCTGGGTGACCTGTAGGCTGCTGGGCATACTCTTTGTCCATTCGCGTTGTTTTCTGGCCTTGTCGCATTGCTGTTCTGCCTGTCCTCGGATCTGAGGCGCCACGCGAGCCCATCCCCCTTCTTTGAGCAACAGCCCCTTTAGGCGCCGCGTTTCCAAGCAGCACCCGCCGTCAATCGTCCACCCACTGTCGAGTGCCAAACGCCATGGCCAACGAAGACCCGAGTGTCAGGAGCAGCTCTGGCTCTCGATCCTCTGTCGCCCGCTCCTCGACGCGCCAGTCGTCGCAGCCGCAGCAGCTGTCGACCATCGAGAAGAGCGTCACACACCTGCTCGTCGCTACCAAGCAGCTGCTCGAAACCTTGACCCAGTGGTCCCGCAATGCCGCCAGCGAGAGCGAGGTCTCGGACGTTTACGTGCGCCTGGGCTACGAGTTCAACATTGCCTGCCGCGCCTTCAACGGCATCGGTGTCGATACCCAGGACCTTGGCCCCGTGCCCGACCTTCTGCGCGCCATCCTCGAGGAAACCCTCAGCCAGGAAGCCAGCCAGCAGAGTCTCGACCGCTTCCTCCCGCGAATCCGCGACATCATTATCAACCTCCTGCATGGCCTTAAGAAGAAGCAGCAGCGCTTGCGCCAGCGCACTAGCAGCGGCAGCCAGAGCTCTAAGCAGGCCAGTGCCGCAGAGTCGGCCGCCGACGACCTCCTCGCTCGCCAGTCTGCCAGTCGCACACAGTCACAACGAGTCGCCAACGATCTCCCTGCCCATGACCTCCCTCCACGCTCGGCCTCGATGCAGGGCGGCAGGTCGTCACCGAGAAAGGAAAGCTTCACTCCTGCTGCCTCGACACATCATGCTCGCGATCCGAGTCGCGATACCACAAACTCCGACTCTTCGTCCATGTCGAGCGGCGCCATGCAGAACATCCCCGTCATTGCCCCGTACCCTCAGGAAGACACGATGCCTGCTCAGCCACCAGCACAGTACGGGAATGAACCTGCTCCGGTAGCCTATCAGCAAGAGTCGCCACGACCACCCTATACCGAACACAATCTGCCACTGCCTCCTCCGCCTCCGCCTCCGAAACAACAAGATGCGCTGGCTGCCTTGCAACGTGGTGGAGAGCTCGAGAGGAGAGCCTCGAGACGTTTCTCGGCTTACCAGATTTCAAAGCATCTGGGCTCCAGCAACGGAGTGCCCATGATACCTGTGGCCCAGAACAGCCCAATCCCCAATCGAGGTCAAGACACACGCGAGTCGATGAAAGCTGTCCGCACCCGAAGCTACCTCCACAACAGGCAAAAGTCGGCTCAAAAAATCGTTCAAGACTCGCCCAGCAGGAGGGAACGGCCAGAGGAGCAAACAACTACAGAGACAATAGACACAGATGTGGCCGAGCTGCCAGCGACCGCGGGTCTGGAGAGTGCTAGTCCCATGCCCAAGACACCCGAGGATAAACTGCGAGCCTACCCGTTCCCTGCGCAACAATCACCAGAAGAGGCCGACATGGGTGCCACCGTCAACGGGCCGGTCCCCGAGACGATCGTCGAACCGACCCCCGAAGAGTCAGCTGGTGGGGAGTTGCAGCGTCGCAAGTCTAGGATACAGCGGCAAACCACTCCTCCCCCACCTGCTGAAAAGGCTTCTTCACAACAACAATTTGTTCCCGAATCCTCACCACAACCTGGCAAGGAATTGACTCTTTTCCTTCAATACAAGAGCAAGATCAAGAAGTTTGTGCTGTCTGATGGTGGTGACCTGTCTATAGCCAGGCTTCAGCTTGCTTTCATCGAAAAGTTCGCCTGGAATACGCACAACAACGGTAACGACCTTCCTGAAATCTACTTACAAGACCCCGTTTCAGGAGTTCGTCACGAGCTGGAGGACTTGGCTGACATCAAGGATCGCTCTGTTCTCGTACTCAATGTCGAACAGCTCGACGAAGTCAAGAAGCACTTTGATGACAGCATTGGAGGTATCAAGAGCATGATCGAAGGTCTGAAGGCAGCCGTAGACGACCAGCAGTCCGCTATCCATCGAGTGTCCGAGCGACAACAAGAGGCTGCAAAGGAGATGGCCACTCTGGTGACTGCACCTCCACGCGCTCCCACACCAAATGCAACACCTCCACCCCTCCAAACCGCATCCTCCAAAGGCACGCCTGCACAACTCACCGAAGTTCAATCCCTTCGTCGCGAGCTTGCTGTTGTCCGTCAAACTTACACATCGTTCGTTGACGACATCAACTCCTCCATGTCTACTATCCGAACAAAGGCTGCCACGGTCAAGTCTGCTGCAAACAAAGCGCGTGTTCCGTCCATGTCTGCCGGCTCTGGTCGAACCTATGTCAATGGGGGCAAGAAGTCGCTCTCAGACGATAGTGAGAAGCTTGTGACCCAAGTGGATGATCTGCAGGATACTGTGGAAGACCTTCGCAAAGATGTCGTCCAACGCGGAGTCCGACCTCTACCTCGCCAACTGGATGTTGTCAGCAAAGACATCTCCACGGCGACATCCGGCCTCAAGAAACTGCAAGAGTTCCTCAAACGCGAGAAGCCCATCTGGACCAAGATCTGGGAGAAGGAGCTGCAAGTCGTCTGTGAGGACAGAGATTTGCTCACCATGCAAGAAGAGCTCTGCATCGATCTGGAGGATGACCTTGAGAAGGCAGCCGAGACATTCGCCCTCGTCGAGCAAGCCACAAGACAACAGAACCTGCAAAACACACCTCGTTCCTCGTCTCGCACACTCAATCCCGTAGCTCTCGACCGTGGCGGTGACCCAGCAAAAGCCCGCACAGGTGTCCTAGGCGAAGTACGCGCCCTTCAACCAAACCACGAGTCCCGTCTCGAAGCCATCGAACGCGCCGAAAAAGCACGTCAACGCGAGCTGGAAGAACGGCGCGATGGCGAATTCCAAAAAGAACTTAGCAGTTTCGTCGAGGAAGGGAAGCTCAAGAAGAGCGGCGGCGTGGAAGAGGCGGAGCGCTTGCGCAAACTCAAGGATGAAAGGAGCAGGAAGGAGAATTATGAGCTGCTCCAGCAGAGGGAAAGGGACAGAGCTGCGAAGAGGGCTGCCGATGCTGCTGCCAAGGCCGCCGCGGCCGAGAGTGCTGCTGCTGAACCAGAAGCTGCCACTGAAGCTTTAGAAGGCGCTGCCGAGAGCACCGCAGAGGACAAAGATGCGCCAGCTGCGGAGACGACGGAAGAGAGCACCGAAGAGACACTCGCATCAACCGAACCCGGCGATGCGGATCCAACAGCCCCGACCCCCGCAGAAGACGAAAACACACAACCTGATGCTCAATCATCCCTCGAACCACCGCCTTCTTCAGACGGTGCAGTAGGTTTTGACGAACCGAGCCCGGCCGTCGAGTTCGTCGATGCGCGGGAGATTCCACCCACGCCTGCTGCAGAGTAGAAATCATGGTTGGCTTTTTGAGAATAGCACAGGTCTCTCTTTTCTATATAGTTCTTTGTTTGGTTTGATCGAACAAAGGGAATGATAATATTTATTTTTTCTCTGCTGAGAAGCTTTGGATATATTCTTCTTTGGACATTTCTTGTGATCTTGATATCTTGGTGGATTCTTCTAGGTGGTGTTGATGGGGGTGTTGGTGTAGGAAGTGTGAGAGCAGGGGGTCATGTAGATGCACCTGATGAGGCCCCTCTCTGTATCTCGAAGCTTGTGTGTTAGTAGTACTCTGATCATACACGATGCTATTGATTATCATGACAGTATTCAGAGAAACTGCTCAAAGGTCCAATTCTCTCTGAAGATTGCTTCCACCTCAAAACAAGTTTTATATCATTACAGATATACCAAAGCATCACATCATTACAAGAAAAAGCAACACAGTCACAGATCACCACAGGCACACATTGACACGACAAGGGGGTTTGCAGAGCGAGTTTGATGTCACACTCTATATAATCGACCTATTGGCCAAAAGAGGCCCCGAAGGACAGCAAAGAGGACACCACACCCGCGAGGGGTGGCGCTTCGGAAAGAGAGAGAGAGGAGGAGGAGGAGGAGGAGGAGGAGGAGGAGGAGGAGCGGCCCGGCAACGACCAACCAACCCTGTCTACACGCATCAAAGTCAGTCAAAAGGAAGAGCTGAAGAAGAGATATCTCGACACGTACCCGGTACCCGGCCTCAGGGGCGTTCGGGCTGGACGTAGGGAGGCGGCGTGCTCACAAAGGCACGCAGGGGAATGTTTGGATTCCCGGTCTTCTTGTGGGTGAAGCAGCGGGGGCCGCTCTGGTGATGTGTGTCAGTTGGATGTAGTGGATCAAACGCGAGAGAACGAGAGCGTACGATGGTGAGGGGGGTGGCAGGGCCCCTGTTGCTGTTGCTGTTGTTGCTGCCGAAGCAGGAGGAGAGGGCGCGGAGAGCGGAGGAGAAGAACATTTTGATGGTCGTTCAAAGGAGGAAAGAAGGAAAGGAAGAGAAGATATAGTGGTCTTTCAGGCGCCTGCGCGCAGCCGCGATTAGTCGTTGGCGGTCTAGTCCTCGTTCGGGCGCGATCAACGAGGCTCCAGTGAAGCTGAAGCCGTTCTTCTATACCAATCAAAAGGCAAGAACTAGTTATAGAGTAATATTGGTCCATTGGGAGCCCCTGTTTACTGAGTTTTGTTGCCCTTGACTGCCTTGTCTGATCTGGAGATCATCTGGCTCAGACGGTAGAACATGTCAAGACCCATAAAGACTGCCAGTGCTAGGTAGGGTACATAGAGCTTTCCAAGTTCAATTTTCTCATTGTTCGAGTAGCCACTCCAGCTGAGATAGTCGGCAATGCAAGTCAACGTTGTAAGCCCAGCCTCAAGAGCAAAGACAAGAAGATGCAGCGGTACTTTGGGGTCATCCCGGAGAAGAGCTGGTACAGCCCAGAAGCTCAGAGGGACGTGATAGAGAGCTTCAAGCCAGATATATGTATCGAACCAGGCACTGGTGACGAGTCAATCAATTGTCTATGAGTAGAGCGATTGTGTATGCTTACGGTGGAGAAGAGAAGAATTGATCTCTGTAAGTGGTGATGTACCATGTTCTTAAATCTGTCATGAAGGCGGGCTTCAAGGCCACTGGATACAGCGGTGTGAGATCAACACCTGGTATCTTTGTTAGCCGGATGGACATATACATGCATAGCACAAAGATCTTTGCTGTGCTATGAACAAAGGAAATCATCTTACAAAACATGATTGGTATGTGCGTCAAAAAGAAGATCAGGTAGATCAGATCATGCTTGCGTTTCCAGATGGGTAGAGCCATGTTGACGGGCTTGACAAGGACTGTTGCTTTGGATGGAAGAAGATCAGACAAGACTTGAGGTTGGTCCCGGGGAAGGAACGGCGCTGCGTTACGAGGTACTCTCATGTGCAAGAATCGTGGGAAGAACGACGCATTGACCAGTCGCTCATGCAGGGCGCTTCCAACATCAGCTCCTCCGTTGCAGAGTTTGCCTGGGTCCAATTGATTATCTTTGTTTGATGGAGAGGCAACACAAGGTCTTGATTGTGCCCAACGACACTGGGCTGCTGGTCTGTAGGGGCTGATGTGACTCGTCTATGCAGATGTCCAAGTCCAATTCGACTTGGGAACGACAACCCAGCAGCAGCACGAGCAAGTCTGGATCAACAGAGGCATTTCCCAAAGGCAATTCTCGGCATATGATTTTGAGCAGAGAGAACCACACCAGCTATGAAGCCTTCATAATCCGCAAATCTGCAGAGCCACCGATGGCCATATACTCAGTTTCTGTACCTGGATGACTGGACCTTGACAATCTTCTTCCTGGGACAGGATGCGGATCGAACGTATCTGTCCAAGAGCCTGTACAGTCAATTCGGGATTCCCACATGCGAGGGTGGTCTAATGTCCTTCTCTTTTCCTCCCTTAATGGTGATTCTGGATCGGGCGTATTGGTCACCGACTTGTCTGAAAGATATTTCCAACAAGTAGCACCTACAGAAAAGGATTAAATATGCGGCGCCTTCTTCAACACGACAGCTACTTTCGTGATTCAGCACGTTTGATTGGCGACTCGGGCGACTGGAAAATCTCGAGCGATCTACCGTGGAGACTACAACAATGTTAGGACATTCCTGCCGTGATGTTCAGTGCACGCACTTTGTGGATGCTGGCGACGCTCAAGCAGCAACAATCCTCCGTGCGATGGTGGCAGAGCTGCTTGAGCAACGGGAATATGCCAACAATGCCCTGCATATCGTCTTTTCGAACCTGGAATATCCGGAATACAGAGTCTACAACTTGTCCTCGGTGGTTTTCGACTCAGACCTGTGGAATGCACGGTGGTTGTCGTCTTACAAGCCACCGCGGCGGACTTTGCAAATGATGGAGATCGCAAACGACGACGATGGCGGCGCTCAAGCGCCGAGAGAGTCTCGTCACCTTACTCCGACTACTGGCGTTGTGCCGTCAACCTTCATATACGACTAGTTCTGTGACCTTCTCGGCGGCAACCCCGCTATTGTCTGGTCGCCAAAGGCACGCCTTCGGTGTAGTGGTTGGGAAGCTCACTAAAAAAAATCTTTGTCAGTAGCTACGCCCTCAGTCGTAATACTTGGACCAGACCCAAGTACTAGAGCTCTGAGATCGGTTTTTCTGTGTATCAGTTTTTTGCTGGACTTCCCGCTATAGGCACCGTCCTTTTCCTCGTGCCATCCATCGTATACATCACTGCCACTGTCATGTCTAGTGGCATTGTGTTGATCTTGGCTATTGAAGTTCTGGGCCGTGCTTTTTCTTCACATCGGGTCTTTATACCAGACGTGAAGCGAGGGTCATGGTTCAATTCCCAGCCTGGCCGTCTTTATCTGGACACCTCTCAGTATGAGCCGCCCTTCGCCGCATCTGCTCGCTGCAATATCTGATACTGGGATATATCTGCATCTACTTGTGGACTGCCTCCTTACAGCATTGATGTTTTCTCCTGGACACAATGGAATTGTGCCGCCGACATTTATGTGGTAGCCAAATACGCTTAGGCTTTGGCTTCCAAGACTTTAGCCGCACGCCCGAGGAGAACACCGACGACAACATCGAGGGACAGAGCATGTTCTTCTATTCTTTCAAACATTTAGCATCGCTGCATCTGTTCAAGGTAGGTGTTTGTTTGCTGTGAAACACTTTGCTTGTTGTTGTGTCTCGAAGCTATATATTAGAGATAAGTCTGGGTACCTTCAAGAGTCCGGTTGTGTTCGGTAGTGTAGTGGTTAACACGCCCTTGTTTGTAAATCCCCGCCCAGTCCGCTGGAAGGAGGGTAGCTTGGGAAAGGTCTTGGGTTCAATTCCCACCCTTACAACGAAGACTCCCTCCTAGTGGGCCCCTACCCCTACGAGGTTACTATCTTTTTGCCCTTTTTCTCAAGCTCAGGTTCTTCTCTTGGTGCTGTCGACCCCAGCGCCGCTTTCGTTATCTTTGGTGACGCCGTCGCATCTCTCGCTGTCGCTTGCCTTCGATTTTGGTCTCGAAACAAAGCTCTTTTTACTCCTGATCCCGCTTTCGCTCCCACCACAACTTTCATGTCATCCCTGTTGCCGCATCTATACCATGAATCGCCGCACTAGACCCTCCACCTCACAACTCCATCCCTTACACAGTCTAATCCCGTTATTTCCTACTTTTTGAGCTCATCCATCCGTCATGGCGCATTGGATTCTTAAACAAAAAGACGTTATGCGTGCTCAATCTCAGCTTGGTTGTTCGTTCAGAGGGACGATCGAGGATAGGAGGAGTCTGGAGCTTGCCCGAGCCTCTTTCTGACTGCTTTATCGCTTGAGACGTTTTATATTTGAGTGTTTTTTCTGTCCATGATAGATTTGACATGATTCTTTTGCGCAACTACTGTTGACTGATCGGCCCCAGAATACTCGTTAAGTGTGCATCCTCGCTTTGCTGGATTGCGAAGGTCTTGGACGCGTAACAACATCCTATAGTCACTACAGCATGGTGATTGCGAGAACCATCACAGGCCGAATCTACTTAGAGACAGGGGAAGCTGCGGCGAGAAACCCTCATGGATCGGCCGAGCATCTTCCAAAATCCGAGTGGTCGCACCTGCCATCACCAATCGAAAATCAGCCTCGGCCACCGAGCAACGCTGTTACTCCGAGCGCTTTCCAATCAAGTGCAGTCAGCGATACGGTTGTTCTTGATCTCTTTCCCAGCGAACAATCGAGGACGCGTTCGGCCTTCCAATCCTTCCGACGGAGATAGCGATTTCCTGATTACGTCCACTATCTCCGCCTTGCATCTCTCCGACGGACGCAAACAACGCCGACAACTCAAGGGTATATAACCATGGTACCCGAAGAGGGGAAGAAAGAGGCGATACAAACAGGCCAGGTTCCGACACACACACATCCACACCATCGGCATGCCTTCCAACACCGCAGCATGGCAGCCCAAGCCAGGCGTTCCCCTTGAGATCAAGGACACACCTTACACTTCTCCTCCTGCTGACTGCGTTGTCATCAAGAACCACGCGATCGCTTTGAATCCGATCGACTTCAAGCTACAAGACATGGCTATATTTCCCTTCCTCTCTTACCCAACGATTCTGGGCATGGACATGGCTGGTGAAGTGGTCGAGGTGGGCAGCGCAGTCTCCTCGAGGTTCAAGTTGGGTGACAGAGTACTGGCCCAAAGCGGAGGTGTATCTGCCAACACACCTTCTGGCTCAGCTTTCCAACAGTACAGCGTTGTTGCCGCAAAGATGGTCACCAAGATTCCGGACAGCCTCTCCTATACCGACGCCGCTGTCATGCCCCTGGGTGTCTCCACAAGCGCTTGTGGTCTCTTCCAGAAGGATCACCTCGCTCTGCAGTATCCCTCGCTCTCTCCTAGGTCTACTGGACAGACACTGCTGGTCTGGAGTGGCGCATCTAGCGTTGGTGTCAACGCCATCCAGCTTGCAGTGGCTGCAGGATACGAAGTCATCGCCACGGCCTCCCCAAAGAACTTTGAGCTTCTTCGTGAATTGGGTACCAGTGAAGTTTTCGACTACAACACAAACTCAACAACTCTGCTCGGACAGCTCACCACCGCATTCAAAGGAAGAGCCTTTGCTGGCGTCCTGCACACTGCCGGGGATGCTAAAGGCCCCATTTCTTTGTGCGCAGACCTCTTCTGCAAAGTCGAAGGCAACAAGTTCTTTACGACCACCGTTCTTCTGCCTAAAGACATGCCCGCCAACTTCCAACATAGCCGTGTCTTCGCGAGCACAATCAAGGACAATGGCATCGCAGAGGCAGCCTTTGTGGACTTCCTGCCTGAAGCAATCGCACAAGGCAAGTACAAACCGGCACCGCAAGCTGAAGTTGTTGGCACTGGATTGGAGTCTTTACAGAAGGGACTAGATATTCTCAGGAAGGGTGTTTCTGCTAAAAAGCTTGTTGTCACTCTTAAATAGACAGACACCCTAAGTCCTCAAGACATCATGCAAAACTGCCTTGAGATGCTTTGTGTTCAGCCGCTATCTGTATGACACACTGTTCCCTTTGTCATCATTCCCTTGTTCCAGCAAACGTCTCCACCTTCATATACTTTGCCGTCTTCGTCTAGAGCCAAACAACGTTCATGGGCGTCATGACCAGCGACATGAGACCGCAGATGGCTGTCAATGTCCCAGATTCTGGCTCTCGTGAGCTACATCTACACCAGTCTACGCCGCCGACATACCCTTTGCTGATCGGGCCCTCGACGACCTATTCCCATAACTCATACTCCATCAAAGACGCTCTATGCTCTCTGCAAACCGACAACCACCATCTAATACCTCGTCTGCTATGGGGTATGTCGCTCCAGCAGAGTACGTTCAAGGACGTGTGATATACGCCTACCGCTGCTCGGTATACCCTCGCCCTGTTTCTATGACGGCACCGAGCTATTTACAAGCTTTGTTGATACACAGTGGTATTCACGTCAGATACGGCCATCAAAAGCCAGAGAAACCAGGAAAAATGCAAATCCCTTGCCATCGGTATGAGCACAAATGAACAGCCGAAGATATTCAAAACACCACGAAGGAAATTGGTAATTCAGAAGCTATATAAATTAATGTCCCCATCATTGCCCTCTGTGGTACTTTGAACTCCGTGCCGTCATCAATCCAGACAGAGAAGTCTCAGCTCTTGATAGACATGTTCATGGAAACATAGCTACTACAATATCTCTCTTTGCTCCTGAATCTGTACATCCTCGATCAATCGAGCATCTTGCATGTGAAAGAGGGCACCTCACGTGAGTAAAGGAACATCTGGTAACCAGTTCGAGTAACTGAGAATCACTCTTCATGGGCGTTCGACTGTGCATCGGCCAATAGGGCGCTGCTCGTCGAGATACCGGCCAATGAGGCGTCAGACACGAGGGTGGAAAAAAAGTAAACAAAAGTGGAAAAGACGAGTGAGGTCCGGGTGACCCCAGTGAGCACCCCACGTGACCAGTGAGCATCGCACGTGACTGCGATAAACTCGATCACCTCGAGTACACCACCAAAAAAAAAAAAAGGAAAACACCTCCTGTGCACTGTATACCGCTCACCACAGTCTTCATTCAATGTCTGAAGTGCTTCAGTTCACATCGATTACCTCAGCGAAGCGCCTGTCAGCTTGTGCTTTGCTCTCTCTTCCCTCTGCGTCTCCTCCTCTCCTTTCTTCCTTCCACTTCCAACAACTTTCTTCGAACAAGGTCTGTCTTCGCGGTTCACGTGTACAGCACTTGTTCTTCCTCTTCTTCTTGTTACCCTTTCCCTTCTTGTGCATTACGTCTTTTGCACATTATTACTTTACCCTTCTTTACACTCTTTCATACCACTTCAACTTCAACAAGTCGCTCATCATGACTTACACCCGTATCATGTACGACATGCCTCCCAACAAGGTTGGCGAGCGCGGCAAGGGTGAATACTGGCAACTCGACATCAAGCCCCCCGGTGCTCTTGCCGCTTCTTGTGTCCTCAACAAGTACTGGGAAGACATCCACGCTTACCACGAGGAGATGTTCAACACGTTCGTCTTGATCATCCAGATGGAGATGGACAAGGTGAGTTCTTTTCTGATCCGTTTCTGCTTTAAAAAGCCTCTTGCTTGAAACATTTACTGACCTGTTCCTTCGCAAAACCAGAATCCTCCCAAGAAGTCTGGTCCCATCAAGCGCAAGATCTTCCGCATTCTCGGCATGGGCTGGCTGATCGACAGAGAGGACATGACTGCAAAGGATCATGCCCACGAAGCCTACCCTCTCTATGAAGAGATCTCCGACGAAGAGTGGATGCGCCGTGCTGCTCCTATCCACTACCCCTACCACACTCCTGCCTCCCAAAAGGCTTACGACAAGGAGATGGAATGGCGTCGTCGCAGAAGAGCTCAGGATTGGGAGGAAAGATTCGCTGCCTACGCTGCCAGAGCCGCTGCCGCCCACGCTGCTTCCAACGACTCCCTCTCAAGCAGCTCCGTCTCCATCTTCTCCAACTCGAGCGATTCTTCTGGTGACGGCTCTTTCGTCTACTGTGCTTTCGTCCACACCAGAGCGCAGATGGACAAGCTTCTCAAGAAGATCTTCGCCCAGCTTGATGTTGTGGAGAAGAAGAGTGGCGACCCATCCAACCTCAAGTACCAACCCAAGATCAAGCTGGCAAAGAAGAACGCTACCACCGCCAAGGTCAAGTGGAAGTTTGTCAACGCTGAGGATCCTGACTGGTCTGACGAGTCTGACTCTGACGACTCTGACGACTCTGACGACTCTGACAACTCTGACTCTGGCGACTCTGGCGACCCTGGGGACTTTGATGGCTCTGGTTCTTCTACCAAGGTTGACTCCGACTCTACCAAGGTTGACTCCATCTCGGACTTTGAAAGTGACTCGGAGTCTGAGAGTGACTCGGAGTCTGACTATGATTCTGTCGACGAGCCCAAGTCTGAGCCCGACTGGACCATCAAGCTCGACTATGCCATCAAGGACCCCAACATCGGCTTCCTCGACTTTGACAACGACCCTTTCTTGTCTCCCGCCGATGAGGAAAACCTCCCCAACGTCCAGGCATGTTTCAATCTCAGAAACGTTCGCATGGCAGACGAAGTCCACGCAAGAATAAACCACCCCAACATCAAGGAGGGCAGCGCCGAGCACGAGCGCCTGTCAATCCTATTCCAGAAACTCGAGGATGCTATCGAGGCCGGCCTTGAGAGCATGCGCTCATACTCCACCGGAGACGACCAGTCTGACGAGCACGAAGACACTGATGGCGACGACGAAGGAGGCAAGGACACCAAGCACACCAAGCACAACAAGGAGTCCAAGAACCTCGAGTCAGGTGGCGATGATTCTGATGACGACAACCCTGAGGCCCCTGACTGGCTTCGTTCCTGCTCCAAGGTCCCCAGACTCATCGTCGAGGCCCCTGACATGGACGTCAACCCTCGCTACGTCGGCCTCTCCGCCATAACTGACGATGAGGAGGAGGAGTACTTCGTCGACCTTCGCGAGCGTGAGCAGATGGAGTTTGAGCTTTTCGAGACCCAGGAGGAGCGCATGGAGAGAATTGCTCGCGAGGTCCAGGAGCAGGGCCAGGACATCCAGTGGCTTCGCACCCGCGACCGCGAGGACTTCCCCACTTCACCTCGTGTCTCTGTCTCTCCTCAGAGAGCCTCTCCTCCTGTTCCCACCGAAGACGACTCCGTTCTTCATCGTGGTCAGCTCTCCGGAGGATTTTTGTTGGAGCAGCAGTCCGGTCTTCGTGTCTTCGACGGCAACAACCTCAAGTGTTTCTCGGCTGGTCCTCACCACACCCGTGATGCCACTTCTCCCAAGAAGAAGTCGCGTATGGGTCGTACTGTGAAGAAGTTCGAGCGCTTCCTCATCAAGCGTGTTCTCTCCGAGATTGACAGCGAGTACGACGTGTCTAGCGAGGAGAGCAGCGACTCTGCTTAGCCCCGCAGCACAAAACCTCCAGGTGTGTTTGCGGCTTTTTACTGACGCAGCACCTAGAGATCACGCCCCTGATCTTTTTTCTGTCGATTTCGGCGTTGTTGGCAGAATCAATCATGGTCAAGTGGGGTGGTTGTCTTATTTCTTTGTGTCTTTGTTTTCTCGCGGCAGGCAAAAGGCAGATTGACGAAGTCATGGTTTTATAATGAAACGGAAAGTGAAAAGCATTGTCAAACGAGCTCGTTCAAGAAGAGGGGGAATCGGTTTCATGGTCTGGCTCACAAAAGAACAAAGCAAAAAAAAAGTAACGTAGACCGAAAGAAACGAAGAAGCCCAACCTCTGAACGCATAAAATATTCCCGTCCCATGACCTTCTTCGTGTAGCAAAGAAGAAAGAAACGCCGTGAAAATGCTCGAAGAACTTTGAACCTCCCAATGTCATAGATTTCGTGATGCACGTTTTCTTGTTTACCCTTGGAAGAGCAGACCTGCAGCATACTCAACGTTACCATCAGTAGCGTCCAGAGCGGCAATGGCTTCCTGTCTAGAGAATCCAAGGCCGATCAACTGCTCAATGGCTGCTTCGGGATGCTTGCTGCTTGGAGCAGCTTGCGTAGGCGCCGGCCTAGCAGGAGCGGAGGCTGCAGGTGTAGGGTGTACTGCAGGTCCGCTAGCAGACGGCTCGCCAACAGAACGACCTTGACCTTGGAAGTTGCCGTTGGGCTGTTGCGATGAAGAATCGGCTTGAGTCACAGTTCCTGTCTTGGTGCCAATTTCGGTACCGTTGGGACCCTTGATGTGTTCCTCGTTCTGCAAAGCTTCTTCGAAAGATCTGGGTAGCTCAGACTCGGGCAAGAAATCAACTTCGTTGTCCTCGAAAACCAGCTTGTTGCGACGGAGGTCAATACAACCTTGGTAACGCTTGAGCATGTCCAGACCGAGCAGAAGATCAACATCCTTGCCCTCCATGACGGTGAAGGAACATGGCATGACAGCATTGCCAATCTTGATGTCGGCCGAGTGCACGCGACCAAGAATCTGGGCGGTGCCGACACCACGGGCAATACCGGAGTAACGCTTGTCAATCAAGCGCATGATACCGCAGTTCTCGGCGCAGCTGGGAGACATGATGGTAGTCTGAGCACCGGAATCGACAAAGGCCTTGAGCTTGTGGCCATTGACTTCGCAGTTGATATACAGCATCGTCACACGGCCAAAGACTGGACAAAGTTAGCAACTGTGGCGCTTTGAGGGAATGGAACGGATAAAAGTACCTTCGGGATTGTGTTCGTAGGCATACTCCAAGTTCTCCATGACGCGATCTTGACGAATGATCTCTTCGATCTTCTGCTGAGCCTCGATGTTGAAAGGGTCATCGTTGAGCAGTTGCATCTGTTCACGCCTCTCACGTTCTCTGGCCTCGGCCTGCTGAATAGAGTTGACGTACAGTTCGCGAAAGCGGACAGGGTCCGAGGCGGCGGCGGCCAGCTCGGGTCTCTCCTGGCTGACCTGTTGCATGGCCTGGGGATTGCCCAAGAGCTGCAGACGCAGGGTCTCGATCTGGTCATTGCTGAAACGGCCTTGTTGCGGTGGCTGGGCCTGTTGTGAGCGTGTCTGCTGACGGGGCATGTTGTTCTGTTCGCGGACTAGCATGTAGAGCATCTCCCCATTCTTGATTCCGGCCTGGTCGAGGGTCTTGTCGTCGCCGACGACGGGGGCGCCGTTGAGGAAGAACTGGATGGAGGTGATGGGGAAGCCGGTGCCGTCGTGGACTTGGGTCTTGAGATCGGCGAGCGAAGACGAGATGTCGGCATCGAGCGGGAGGAATTCCTCGTCGAGAGCATGGCCCGGGGCGTTTATTTGTATCGTGACTTGGACCCTGTGCGCGCGGGCATCAGCATGTCTGGTCGAAAAGAGAACGAGTGTCACGGCACTCACATGGCTGCTGAGATGGGCGAGGCTGCCTTGCGTAGAGGCTAGGGGGCGAGTGGGATGGGGTTATGCACGTCGCTGAAAGAGGTCGGGCAGGCGCGAAAGAGGACGCTTCTGTGTCTTGGATCCGTTGCACTTGGACGGCGATGAGTAATGAATGTGGGCAAAGGAACCTGCAACTGGAAGGTACCAACCGTGACGGAAGCTCGTCGAAGCGCCTTAAAGCTTGCGGGCAGCGGAGGCAAAGACGACCGGACCCGCTGAGTGACCGTCTAGAGTAGGGTGGGCTCAAGCACGTGGAATACGCATTTATACTCTCTAACGGCACCCATCGACTCCTGTTCCTGCTCCAGCTCCAGCTCCAGCTCCAGCTCCTGCCTGTGCTGGCGACTGCCAAACCCGCGCCATGCGCCATGCAGCCATGCACGACAAGTCACTGGCAGATTGGCGGTCTGCCATCTGTCGCTGTCATGGTGTCAGAGCCCCTCATCCGCCCTTGGTCGTGCCGCCACAGAGCCTGCATTGCCCTGAGTTTTCTCCCTGCCTGTCCTGCAAAGCAACAGCGCACTCCTCAGACAGAGACCTGTCAACCCGTCTTGGGATGGCTCCTGTTTGCCATTGTCGTGACGACTTGTTCTCTGATGCCATGACCGTTCGCCCTTCGACCCCACCAACGACTGGTCCATGCGCTTGCTTCCAAACGTCACTGCCACATGTGTTGCCTTTCAACAAAGCAACTTTGAGTAACGTTAACCTGTTTTGACTTTGTCTCTGCCACTATATCCTTGTGTCTTGAAACAACCACAACGCCAGGGGTCAGTCTCGTCCACGCACCTGTTTCCTTGCCGACAACATCCACCTACCTCGCTTCACCACGTGCTTATCAACAAGCATGCCCCGCGATCTCGCTGCCATGATGCGAGGTGATGATGAGCCAAAGGACAAGATCTCCCGCGACATGGAGAAGCAGGACCACCTCGCCGAGATCAAGCCTTATGTTCAAGCCCTCACCACATCCGACATCGATAGCGCTGTCAAACTGGAAGATGCCACGTTCCCTCCCGAGGAACGCGCAACCAGAGAAAAGGTATTTGTACCACCACCACTGCATTTCGTATCCCTTCCATCCCAGCCCTCAACACGTGATATTGTTGCCCCTTCACCGCATCCTTCTGGAGACACCACCTGCATCTCTCTCCGTTTCTGCTCGAACCATACTTGTTGTCTCAGCGATGTCATCACAAGATTACAACTCTCTCATCATGTGTCACAAAGTCTGTCACATTTGGCCTTCACGGAAGCCCGTCTTCAGATACACAAGAGCTGTGAAAATGCACGATATGCTGCAGCGTGCAGAGCCGGTCATGGAGAGCGGCTGCCCAACAAGCACTCCTTGGTTGTGACTCGCGTCAAAGGCTATCGTGCATTATTACAGCCAGGTGCTTGACAGAGTACACGCGAGGGGGTCCGGGGTCCACAGATGTACGATCGAGAGAGACACTGTCCCACCGCTAGTGTCCATCCTATCATGGTAGCTTCACGAACTCCTGGCAAGATTCGCTGGCCAGGGAATGCACTTAGAAGCAGCTGCCTATCAGCCTTCGACGAACGAGAGACGTCCAATCACGACTCGGTGCCTTCTCTCGTACCACTACCTACCACTACCTACCGACCATGAAGCTAAACACATTTGTCTAGTGCTTTGGCTAACATACAATGCACAGTTCGAATATCGCTTCACAAAGTGCGGCGGACTTTGTCTTGGCCTTTTTACTTCCGTTGACACAACCGACTCATCATCTCCTCTTGCATCGGTCGAGACGTCTTCCAGTGCCCATCACGTGTACAGCGGCGCCCCAGCACGCAAATCTGTCCTTCTTGCTCACTGTGTTGTGACCAAGACCACCAATCCCGCCGTCATGGACGAGGACATGGAAGTCCCCAGTGATTGGAAGACTTCTGGTGCTTCAACAGGCAGTATTGGACACAGAGAGGAAGGCCGTACCATTGCTGTGCACAGTCTTGCCGTGCTTCCTTCTCTCCAAAACCGGGGACTTGGTTCTACTTTGCTGAAGGCCTTTATTCAGCGAATGGAGTATGTCCAGGCCGCCGACAGAGTCGCTTTGCTTGCACACGGTGAGCTTGTCAAGTTCTACGAGAAATTGGGCTTCGAAAACAAAGGTCCCAGCAAGGCCACATTCGGTGGAGGCAACTGGGTTGATATGGCAAGTCACCCACTAAGGATGTTTTCCTCGCATATTAACACAGCGAACAGGTCCTGGAACTGAAGAACGACCAAAAATGATGATCTTACCGCTAAAAGGTTCACGATTTTGACTGCAGTCATATGAGGGGTGGAAACAGATCTCTTTAGCGATGGTTTTGGGCAGAGAGCAGCAGTCTAGATGGACCGTAGGTACTCGCCTCGGGAACATGCATTGCCCAGGCAGCACCGAGTCTCATCAGGCATAGGCCGAGGACAAAGCGACCGGTCAAACATTGCTCGACCTTATTCATCTGCATGAACTCAGGGAGTGCGAGCTTCGAAGCTGATAGTGTACACAACTAGACTACGAGACTCAACATGTCTCGAATTCATCTCACAGCCGTTTTCTTCATGATTTTGTGAGATTTCAATTTCAACAGAACATTGGTGCCATTCGTTGCTATGCCGCTTTATACTAGCTTATCGTCAACACGCTTTGCTCCTCGACTATGAACCAGGTTTCGAGTGGTGTAATGCATGCATGTCGATCACGCGGTTATGCATGTTAGGCATGCCGGCATGAGTACAAAAATCCACGACTGGTCATTCTAGGGTTTGTGACACGCTGGTGAATGGTTGGAGCTTGGCCGAACGAAGTCACAGCAGGGTAATGATGAGATGACCTTGGTCCTTTTTGTTTCTCTCCCCTCGGTCTGCTGTGGATATGCCACATACCCAGCTGTAAAGATACAATGCTTCTGGGACCAGTCGCTGCTTCATGTTGAGTGTCTTCTGTGGACACGACAGAACAGTCGTGTCTTTTTATAGGTTGCATCTGGCAAGGATGATGTGTACAGCCGGTGTATCTACGATCAGCTCATCCTTCCGTCAATACGAAGTGTGAAGCTACCCATCTGCGCTTTGTGGCCATGTGCTACGTAGGTCGAACAGCAGAAAAGGCAGGTACAACAGTGAAGGACCAAAAGCTCCTGAACAATCAAGCGCTTTCACGAATCCATGAAACTCAGCAGGTGCAATACAAGTACTTCCTTCCACGACACTGAAGCCAAGGTCCCTTGCTTTACTTCCTCGTCTGTTGTCCTTGTTCTTCTTCCTCATTATCAACAAACATCAACAACATCAATTATCACAAACACAATCACAACCACAGCAATGAAGTCAACAGTCTATCCTCTGAGCATTCTCGCTGGCTTGTTGGCCTCGACAAAAGCAACGCCTCTTCCTGTCGACGTCAGTCCCACCAAGCTCAAGCAGTGCGGTGGCCAATGGTACAGCCCAAGCAGCTATACCTGCCGAGTCGGAGCTGATAGTAACGCCCTCTGCCCGGTGGTTAACGGCGAAGCCATGGAGGAGTGTGCTGGCGCCTGCTACACGCCTTTACGCTACAGGTCGGTGTCTTGTCAATCTTGAGCTGATGCATTTACTAACCAAGAGCAGCTGCAACGGAACGGCTCTGGTAGAGAACCCGAGAAAGACCAGCGGAACCTTCACCCTCACTGCCAGCAATCCAGACCAGGCCTTTGACGGGCAACCCATCCAAGCTGCGGGTAACCACTTCTGGGTCGGAGGACACGCCGCCACCTATTGTCCATCAAACATCGGCAGCATCTGCACCTCATTCCCCAACGATACTACTCTCATCGGCAACGGCTACATGGTAACGCAATCCCAGAGCGCATTGATGAAGCGTGGCTGACCAGAGAACAGGCAACTGTAGTGCCCGGCGGTCAGGGTATCTACTGGCAGACAGACGGAGCTCTGGCCTTTACTCAGGCTCACTCGGCGACACACTGGAACCTGAGCTACTACGGCGGTGGCATTGCCTACGAGGGCGGTGGTTACTTCGGACCCAACGGCGAGGACCTGATGACTTGTCCAGTTACACCAGCAGGCAGCAACACAACAGCTTGGCAGCTCTTTGCACGCCTGGCTGGTGTCGGATTCCCCAGCTCGTGCGTCGGACTGTACGTCGTTGTCCACGATCAGAACATGACGGCAGGTGCATTGCAGTACACCTAAGGTGGCCGAGAGGTGGGTGATTGAGGGAAAGAGAGGATGAAGGACGCAAGAGGTTGCGAGACGGGTAATGGACGTGGAGTTGGTCTCATGGCATGCATGACTAGGAGAAAAAAAGCATGGTACAGCCTTTCAAGGACAAGGAGGATAATGCAGATGCAAAGGTCACTGCTGCGTTGCATAGTTAAGCCACTGCTGGAGCTTTGATAGTGTCAACATAAACTATTGTTCTTTGTCAATGTTCTTGTGTTTGGACTCGGTTTCGAATAGATTTGGAGATGGTCAGGGACGTGTTTCGGCCATGGAGAAAATGGAAATTGGCGGCGGGACCGAGAGGAGGCACGGACGCGACGACGCGCCCTGGAGGGGGCATTGTGACGGGGGTCGGGTCTTGGGTGACTCTCGGAGGTTGGAGCAGATGGCCATCGACCTGCTGCTCCGACTATCGACACTCTACAGCAACAAGCAGACGGATTTCCTGCAATCTGAGCCTGTTGCAAGGTTCGTCATCGATAAAGGCGAGCAACACACATCTCGTCAGACTCGTCCAGACGCAGGCAGACCAAAGGCCGAGCTTATCCCCAGACGGAGCTCCTGCTCCACTGCTCAAGTCCAGCAGAAGGACAGATCGTGTCCGCAGCGGGCCACATGGTTGTTAGACGATGAGCTCGCGCACCAGCTCGACGGCAGCACAGTCGTCGACTCTCCGGCCACGGGCGCCACGACTCATCTCTGGCCTCGACGATGAAGCCCCTGCTACCCTGACCCCCATGGCACGCCATGCCTCGCCGCTACCCTCGCCCTTCGAGTCCCGCGAGCCTTCGCCCATGCCCACCACGCGCCTTCCGCGCACCGCCTCGTCTCGCACCCTTCGCCCTGTAAAGAGCATGAGCCGACTGAACCCCGGTCGCGCCCAGTCACCCGCAACCCTGTCGGCCTTCTTCGGAGACTCGTGGTCTGCCATACAAGGCATGGCTTCGGACCTGCTCACCCCTTCTGCTGCATCCTCGGAAGCTGCACTTTCACCGCGACGTCGCAAACCCTCCATCAACTCGACTAGTACCCGGAATACAAGTGCCCCACCGAAGCAATGGGGTGTACCCACCACCGCCTCTTCTTCCACCATCGGAGTTGGCTCCTGCGAAGAGAGGGATTCCTTGATACGGGCTGAGAAGCGCAAGCAACTCATGAATGCCACTCCCGAACACAACTCGATTGGGCACTTCAAGCGTCGCTCTTCGGAAGATGGCCCGTCGGCTTCTGCTCCCCCTGAACACGGTCATGACCGAGACGCCTTGGTCTACGTCCACCACATTCAACCGCAAGACACGCTTGCCGGAATTACCATCAAGTACAACATTCACCCTTCGGCCTTGCGACGCGCCAACCGCATGTGGCCCAACGACCGCATCCAAGCTCGCAAGACCATCCTGCTCCCCGTCGACCAGTGCGCCGTCAAAGGCACTCGTTTGAATGGGAGTGAGGATCTGTATCAGCTGACTCAGGAGAACAACCCCTTCCCTACATCGATAGAAGAGGTCAAGACGCCCATTCCTACGGGCAGAAAGAGGAACGAATCCGTATCCACAAATGGCGATCGTCCGTCGTCATCGTCGTGTCGCTCTTCACACGATCCCGAGGCAACCTGGGAACACGATGCATGGGTGCTCCTGCCAAACAGCAAACAGCCTACTGAAATAGCCCGCTCGTCTCGCCGTAATCTGGCCTTTTTCCCGCCAGCCAGGCGAAAATCCCAGTCGTACTCTGATATCGACACCCCCTCGGCCTCTCTCGATCTCAGTAGATCCGTAACACATGAGAACCCTTTGGACTCCCCCAAACAAGAAGTTCCTCAACGACCGCGCGGGACGCGAAGGTTGTCCAATGCAAACAACGCTTACTTTCCCAGCTATTTAGCTGGGCCGGGAGGTGTAGGGACCATGGCGAAAAACGTCAGATCACCTGGTCCTGCCCAAGATGGTCTCAACAAGATGTTCGCAAGTCATCTTCCCAATGTTGCTCCTCCACCGAACCAATCAAACCTCTACCTACCTGATATACCGACTTACTCTGATGATCCGACGCCCTTCACACCTGGCCTCACACATGCGCAATCACCTTCTATTAACATTGAAAACGTAGGCGCAGCAGTCGAAGGATGGATGCGCAAGATGGCGGCCAAAGCTAGCACAGCCGTCCCACCACCACAAGACCGAGGGGTTGCGAACAGAGGCGGGTCCAGTGGCATCGGTGACTTGATTGAGATGGCAGAGTCGTTTGAGATCGGAGAGGATGAAGAGGATGATGAACAGCAAAGAGGACGTCAGGGTTCAGAGAACAACGGTCGTCCTGGTATCAGCAGTAGTACTTCTTTCGCGTATGCCTCAACGCTCAAGGATAGAGCGAAGAGCGGGACCAGTGCTGGCGCTGGAAAGAGGCAAAAGGATGACTGATTCCGAGTTGTTAGGTCTGTTGAGCTTTGGATGGCACGGGCTTGAATACTGTGATAGAGCAATGTTCGAACAAAACCCCCTTCATCACGATCAGAGATTGTTCTGATGGTCTCAACGACGTAGCTTCAGTTTTGATTCTAGTGCTTACCTACTCTTCATATACTGGGCTCCGACGTGCATGAATACGAGGACAGTGGGGTCGTTGGCGATAAGTTGACAATCCTTGAGCACTTGAACGTAAGGAAACCACTCCACAAAACTTCCCACCTTCGAGACATCTGCAATGGCGCTCGCACAAAAGCATGGTTTGAGACTCGAACATGCGACCGTAGAGGACGCCGAAGCAATCGCACCGCTCTTCTCCCTCTCCTTCCACGACCATGGCTATTTCAGACGCATGGTGCCCGATACAGCAGAAAGCCGAGTGGGCTGGGCAGAAGTCTTTCGTGTCGCATGCAAAGATCCATACACGATTTGCCTAAAGGTCACGGATGAAGAGACTGGAGAGATTATCAGTCATGGGCGGTGGGTGAAGCCCAAGGAACAGATTGAAGACGAACAGCCGGGACATGAAGAGCACAGGTGGAGTGCTCTTGAGCCATACCTCGATGCAGAGACATCTGATGCATTGTTTGGAGCGTTTGAGAGGAACAGAAAGGACATGATGGCAGAACGCAGACATTATTGTAAGTTGCAGTACTAGCTGACGCGCACATGTGTATATCTAGACTGACACAAGTCATCAAAGATATGGAACTCCTCATGACTGCTGAAAAACACAAGGGCCGTGGTGCTGGAGGATTAATCTTGGGACATGGGACTGGGTTGGCGGACGAGGAGCAGGTTGTATGCTATATCGATGCATCTCCCGCCGGACGGCCTCTGTATGAGCGACACGGCTTCGTGTTCAGCAAACAGGAGAGACTGCCCATGGACTACCACTACAACTTTGGAGTCAGAAACCCCAAGGCTGAAGAAAAGGAGAAGAAATAATGGCAAAGGAGAGATGTGTATCTAATTAAAGAACAGGCAGATTTTGAAACTTTGGTCAGGGGGGCTTGCGGTGATCGGGAGAGGCGCTCCAAGATGGCCAAGGCCTCGTCGCATTCATGGCGACATTCGTGTTTGCATCTTCCACCTCGAACCTATAACTCTTGCTCGACTATACTATCAAGCCGTCGCCGTCGTCTTCGTCCGTAAGCGCCACCGCCCAAACAGTCGTCGCATCTCCAACCAAGGCCAAGCGTGCAGGGCCAGGCCAAAGATTCCCCTCGAGACCGCGCGTCGAAGAATACACAACCCACACAAACAATGCGCTGCCACGTCTTGACGGTGCTGGCCACTCTGGCGGCCACCGCCCTCGCCGACGTCAAGTTCTCATCGCCTGCCGCCGGCCAACAGATCCCTGGCGGTGTGGCCTTTACCGTCACCTGGACCGACGATGGAACCGTTCCCACCATCGACCAATTCGCTACCTACACGCTGAATCTCATGGCTGGTGGAAAGACGGATGCCACTTCTGTATGACACACGTCGCCTCGAGCTCGCTGCACAAGTCCTGACAAGAACTACAGAAGTCCATCGTCGCCCTCGGTTCTGGCCCTTACTCGGGTTTAACTGGCTCCATTCCCGTCACCATTCCCATCGCTCTTGGTAAGACCGCGACCAACGGATAGTATGTTGCCTTTCTTTGAGCCCCTACTCGCCCCGTCTAACCCTGTTCAGCTACTTGCAGATGATCTCGGTGGGCGTCGACGGCGGCACCGATACTGTCTACAGCAAGCGCTTCGGTCTCACAGGCATGACTGGCACTTTCGATGCTGCCGTACAGCAAGGTGTCACTGCCGCCGGCTCTGATACCGCCTTCCTCCCTCCTGCCGCTCACAAGCTTGTTACTGCTGCCGCCACCGCCGCCACCGCCGCTCCCGTTGAACCCGCCATGTTCACCGTTCCCTACAACCTCCAGACCGGCCTCATCAAGTACGCTCCTATGCAACCCATTCCTGGCACCAAAATCACCGCAAAGACTCCCTCGATGATGAATCCAAGCTCGAGCTACACAATCTACAGCACTTATGCCCCGCCCGCCACAATCACCTACACCCTCACCGAGTCTCAGACTCTTACCCACTCGAGTAGAGAGAACCCTGTAAGTTTGATTTGTTTTTTTTTTTTAACCTCTAATCTTTGCATTGTGCTGACATGCTCGAAACCCAGGCCGGTGCTGCTACTCAACCCACAGCTGCCGACATGAAGAAGTACCTCAATCGCTGGAAGGATTAGAAACTTGCACTCTCTTCCAACATAATGTTTCCATGGGCGTTTCGTGTGTTTTCCTGGCTTCCTCTTACAAATAATGGCATTACCCTCAAGGACGGCGTTTCTGGTGTTACGCCTTTGCCAGGAGTTGATATAGCATCGAGGCGGCGAAATTATGTATACTGCATGAACAACTATCTAACCTTTTTTTTCCACGTCCATCATTTGTGTGCACGCTCAAGAGTCGTGACATTCGCAACACCTCACATGCTATACAGCCAAATTAGGCAGGCGATCACCGAGGCAGCTCCATGCCTTGGCAATTTCGCGTATCATCCTTTTGCAACCACCAATCTCTGTGGTTTATCAGCGAAACCAACGAATCCAGCAACAGTCCATCACCAACCCTTCTTAACATTGACCCCCAACCGGAAAGATTGAAGCAAAATGGGTCTCGCAAACCACGACCTTCCACCCCCACCTTCAGGCAAATACCCCGCCAAGGCGCACGCCAGGCGCGTGGCTGAGTTCATTGCTGAGAACGGTGGTCCCAAGGAGGGTGTTATTTACTTGGAAGCGCAGAAGACTGCTATGGTTGAGGTATGCTGTTTTTTTTTTTCTCGTTGGGCATCTCTGTTCAAGTCAAATGTGGATGGTGGTGGTGGTTTTCGTGGTTGGAGAGTAGAGGAAGATGGTTCAAGGGAGCTTTTGCTAATTGATTGATGGGAGTAGGATGATGACCAAGCTGCACACTTCCGGTGAGTGAAAAACGCTCTTTTTGTTCCTAGATTGCTGTTCTGCGTGACATGAAGAGATGTCTGTATGATATGAGCAGAAACTGACTTCCGTCCAGCCAACGTAGATTCTTCTTCTACCTCTCTGGATGCGCTGTACCAGACTCGTATCTCGCATACGACATCAAGAATGACCATCTGACTCTGTTCATCCCTCCCATCGACCCTGAAGATGTCATCTGGTCGGGCTTGCCACTCCTCGAGAAGGAAGCAATGGAAAAGTCAGCAGTTGAATCTCTTGCTTGTAGACCATGACTGACTTGACTCAGATTCGATATCGATGCATGCAAACCTTCGACCGAAGTCAACTCATATCTGACCTCTCCTGAAACCCCTCATGGCACTATTCTGGCCATACCAAATCAAGTAGCTGATCACATCACCTTCCTATCGTTCAAGGAGACCAACTGGGACCTCCTGAAGAACGCTATCGAGAGATGCCGCGTCGTCAAAGACGAGCACGAAATCGGCCTCATCCGTCACGCCAACGCCATCTCCTCGCACGCCCATACCGAAGTCATGCGTATGGTCAAGAACGCACGCAATGAGAGAGAACTCATGGGCACTTTTGTCGGAGCCTGCATCAGCAACGGTGGTCGCGAACAAGCCTATGGCTGCATTTGCGCTTCCGGCCCCAGCGCTGCAACCCTTCACTACGTCCACAACGACCTGCCCTTGTCTGAGAAGCTCAATCTGCTCATCGACGCCGGTTGCGAGTACAACTGCTACTGCTCCGACATCACCCGCACATACCCCCTGCAAGGCAAATTCACAAAGGAGAGCCGCGAGATCTACGACATTGTGGACGAAATGCAAGCCGAGTGCATGAAGGCACTCAAAGCCAATGTCGTCTGGGAAGACCTACACGCTCTGGCCCACGAGATCGCAATCGACGGTCTGCGTCGCCTCGGCGTCCTCACCGGCGGCAACAAGAAGGAACTCTTCGACAGCAGAGTCTCCACTCTCTTCCTCCCCCACGGTTTGGGACACTACCTCGGCATGGACACACACGACTGCGGCGGCAACGCAAACTACGATGACCCTGACCCCATGTTCCGCTACCTACGCATCAGAGGCACCGTGCCCGCCAACTCGGTCGTCACGGTCGAGCCTGGCATCTACTTCTGCCGTTTCATCATCGAGCCTGCCCTGAAGGAAGAAAGGTACGCCAAGTACGTCGACAAGGCTGTGCTGGAGAGATATTGGGACGTCGGCGGTGTGCGCATCGAGGATGATGTTTTGGTCAAGGAAGACGGGTGTGAGAATTTGACCACGGCGCCCAGGTCTTGGGATGAAGTTGAGGCTTTGATCCATTCGGTATAATCTTTTATTTCCTGACTACTGAAGATCATTGAGATTATGATGGGTTACTCCCACCTCTCGCCGTGTGCAAAAGACTATCACAGTGTAGCTGTAGAAATGCACAGCACTTTCCAAGCCAGATGTGTGGCCATGGAAATACTTTGTGAGTAAGTGTCTCCGTGGACATCACTTGATTCTGGAAGGTATTATGCATTTCTATAGCTTTAGGATACCATCCTCTGCCACTGTATGAGAGCGGTCGATCTTGGTATTGTGACAGTCTTTCACAGGGTCAACTCATTCCCCACTCATTGATATATCCTTCTGATGTGCCGAGTAGGTTTCTTCGCGCATGTATCAAGTCACGGCCCTCCATATATCAAGGTCATGTCCAAGGAGGGCTGGTGGGGTTTACGGCTCTCAGTGGACATTGCTTTGTTTCTCCAAGGTACTGTGCATTTTGATGGCCAAGAAGCTACTCTGATACTGTTCATTGCATGTACTTTGACCCCTAGCAAAGATGGTAACCGGACAGGAAGTTTGCTCAAACATGCTCATGCCACGCGCTGACCTTCCCGCCTTCAGCCAACGCTAACTGGAACATCAACAAGGCCTGTTCAAACTTGCTACCTCGCCTTCCAACCAACACAAACAATGCCACCGACTCCTAATGAAAGATCGCGCATGTCACCGTACCGCACAAACTTCACCAGCCTGCCTCTAGACCTGGTTCTCGCGATAACAGACCACCTCCCGGCCTCCAGCGTCACCCGTCTATTCCTGACTTGCAAATCCTTTTACTACAGCCAACCGCTCCGCAACATATGGACTAAAGGACTGGATCCGCTCGCGTTCCCTAGCAAATGCCCCCATGTGGACTATCCCTGTTTTCCGGGCATCAGCAACCGCAGCCATTACTATTTCGATCTCGTCAGGATGCTCAGGAAAGACATGGCCGCACACCTCCTCTGCGATTACTGCCAAAAGTTCCATCCGAGGCATGCGCCTGAAACATCGAGGCCAGGGATGGAGTGGATGTCTTGTCCTGCAGCACCTCAGAAGGCTATGTGTGTATCTTGGCCAGAGTTCGGTGTACGCCTGCAGTTTGAGGATGTGCAGATGGTTATGAATCGATATCGATGGGGTGGCCCGCATGGTGCACCACTATCCAGTATCAAGATGAACACTGATTGGAACGTCATCCGACATGCCCAGCACAGTCCGAGACAGGTCGAGTGGAAATTGAATGCTGGCAGTGCCAAGCGTGGCTCCTTGGACGTGTCCAAGGTGTGCAAGCATCACGGTGCGTACGCGGACAGCATGGTTTCGGCCATTTCCATGGAGTTGAGACTCGACTACTTCCAGATGTTCATCCAAGAAGAACGCTGGGGCAAGGCCGGATTGAGGTGGTGCAAGAGTTGCAACACGTGCTATTGCCTGGAAGCAGCCTACCATGTTGATGGATCCGAGACCGAAGGATCCGAGGGTCAGGAATCCAGTTCACCGGCAGAAGGTCTTGAGCTGACCTTGCATTCGTGGATGCTTCTCGGCACATGCGAACACACCTTCTCATCATCCTGGCTCAATGTTTCCGAGCAGCGAGGAACCGATCCGATATACCCTGACCACGCGATCGCAAAGGCAAACAAGAAATCCTTGGAGACGTTTGAGCGTGTCGTATTACCCAAGGTCCGAGTCCAGCATTCTCGAATATCACCATGCTCCAAAGCCATCCAACATCCCTCACTGCTTCCCGCAATCGACTATGCGGTGGCTCTCGAAAACGACCCATACGCATCCAAGCACCACGAGCTCACAAAGATACTCAGAGCCGCCAAACACAAAGTCGACGAGTTCTGCATGGAAGCTCTGGTGCAAGATGCACTCGGCATCAGACTATTCGGGTATGGCAGGCTCAGGGCATTCAACCAGCCCGAGTCAATGCAACTCGCCATGAGGATCCTGCAAGAGCACAAGCGCAACAATGCAAAAGATGGACCGCCGTGGACAAAATTCGGTTATGGGGTTTTGGTAAAGTTGTCTCGCATGTTTGACAGATCGAACCGCGGATAAAGTGTGATGATCAAACTCCCGGCTTTTCTCTCTTGTGGTTATGTTCAGAGAGAACCTACAAGATAAATAGCTCTCGGTGGACTCTTGTCTTGTTTCGAAAGTATTGTGTATTCTTACAGCTACACACATCGTTCCGTGCCGTGATGGGAGCAGAGCGGAGGTGGCAAAATCCAACTGTGAATATTCAGCAACAGCACGCGGAAGAAGGAAGCAGAGGGAGAGAAGTAAAGAGCCGATGTTTTGTTGGCCTGGCTTCAGGAGGGGGTCGTACCTGCTCTCTCATCCTCCCTAAGATCCTGCTTCCGATCATCGGGAAGGTGGACCCGGCTATCGAGTCTACAGAAATGCACAATCATTTCTGGGAATGGTCACTCGTCCAAGGAGATGCTCAAAATGATGTAGAAAAGATGATGAGAAATTTCGAAAGTGTGCAAGGTATCCTAAAATGAACCAAAGAAAAAAGCAATATAGGAGGTCGAATAGGGGGCTACAGGCGCGGACCAAGATTCCTGCTCTCGAAGCGCCTTTGATGCTTTTCTCTTCCAACCCCGTTCTCATGCCTCGCATTATGTACAACTATTCGTCGTCGTCTTCTTGTTCGTCCCACTATCCTGTTGTGGGCGTCATATCCTAATCGTAACATGTCTTGCTTTATTTGTTGACGGGCGAGTCGGCCTCGATGGTGGGGTTCTGACCGTGGGAAAACTTCGAGTCGGTTTCAAGGGGCTCTTGGGGCTTGTCTGTAGGACATGTGTTAGTTGAAGTTGCTCCGTGGGGTTGGGTGGGAATGGGCTTACCGTGACGAGCGTAGAGGTTGTACTCCTCGTCAGTGTACTTGCCGACCTTGCCAGACTCGACATCGGAGCGGGTAAGGGAGAGCTTGCCCTTGGGCAGACCCATGCTGCCAAGGTAGTTAACGGCATCCTTCCACTCCTTGTCCTGTCTCGACTTGCTCCACTTGTACTCGTCAGTCATCATGTCGATAACCTTGGGCAGAGCCTCGAGAGCAGCCTGGGCGTTCAGGAAAGCAAGACGGGTGCGGCGGGCAATGACATCAACAGCAGTCTCGGCGTACTCGTGGCGCATGGCGTAGCGAACCTCACCGTCAACGAAGGGGTAGAGGTCGGAGATACGGTTGCCACGGACGGGGAAGCGCTGGTCGGTAGGTTCGCAGAGGGCAGCGACTTGCCATGCACGATCACCGTAAGACTCGGCCAAGTGCTTGGCGACCTCGGTCTCAATTCCGTAGTGCTGGATAAGGTTGATGAAAAGAGTCTTGCTCCAGCCGTGGGCGCCGACAAGTCTGACCTGGTGAGTCTGGCAGCTACCGTCAAGAGTGGCGGCGTCGTTGAATCTTTCGGAGCCGGAGACGCGAGGAGGGTTGGGGAGAGGACCGGTGCTAAGGTTGAATTCCTTGATGGCTTCGTCGACAGTCTCCTCGGCCATCTGGCGGTAGGTGGTCCACTTGCCACCAGAGCAGGTGATCAAACCGCTGTCGCTGGTGGTGACGAGATGGTTGCGGACGAGACCTTCGGACTTGGACTTGTTGGGGTCGCGGACAAGAGGACGGATACCAGACCAGGCGGCAAGGACGTCGCCACGGCGGACAGTGATTTCGGGTTGCAGGTAGTTCTTGACTTCGGAGAGAATCCAGTTGATCTCCTCCTCGCCAGCAATGGGGTTCTGGTTGATGTCGCAGGGAGTGTCGGTGGTGCCGGCAATGGTGTTGCCTTGCCAGGGGAGGAAGAAGATGACACGGCCGTCAGAGGTGTGAGGGTCAATCATACCCATGTTGGCGGGGGCGTAGTAACCGGGAAGAATAACGTGGACACCAGATGAAGGAGCGACGATCTCGGGGACCTTCTGGTCGTCCATCTTGCGGATTGAGTCGGTGAAGGGACCAGTGGCGTTGATGACACCCTTTGCGCGGATGTTGAATTCATCAGATTTACCGTTGGCGTCGGCGACCAGATCCTTGACGCGAGCGCCATTGAGTCTGCCGTTTTCGTCCTTGGTAAGAGAAGTGACTTCGATGTGGTTGACAACAGTTGCGCCGTAGAGAGCAGCAGTCATTCCGAGAGAGACGTTCATGCGGGAGTCGTTGTGGGCACCATCTGCTCCTGTCAGTACACGCAGGGATTGGCATTGCAACAAGACTTACCGTAGTAAACAAGAGCACCGACCAGGTTGTCCTTCTTGAGCATGGGGAATGCGTTGAGAGCCTTGGACTTGGTCATGAAGTAGGAGCTTTCGATGTTTTCGGAACCGGCGAGGAAATCGTAGAACTTGGTGCCTGCCCAGAAGTAGGGGGCTTGCCACCACTTGTTGATAGGAATCATAATAGGGAGCCATGACGAGAGATGAGGTGCGGTGTCCAGGAAGAATCGGCGCTCGCGGAGAGCCTCCTTGACGAGCTTGTACCTTTACGAATTGTCAGCATTGGAGGGCATTGCGGAATTGCATCAGAACAAACGCACTGGTTGTAATCGAGTTCCCAGACAGCCTTTTCGAGATATCTAACACCACCGTGGACGAGCTTGGTGCTCTTGGAGCTAGTGCCCGAGGCGAAATCGTCTCTCTCGACCATGGCGACCTTGAGGCCACGGGTAGCGGCATCGAGAGCGATACCGGTACCGGTAGCACCGGCGCCAATGACCAAGAGATCGTATTCCTCGCCCTTGCTACCCTGGTTGTCGGCTTGAACGTCACCAGACGAGCCAGCAACAGCCTTGGCAACCTTGTTTCCGGCATCCTTCAAGGCACCGGTGACGGCACCAGCGGAAGCCTTGAGGTCGGCGATTTGCGCAGCGCGGGACTTGATCTCGGGGAAGCTGGGAGGGTTGAAGACACCGCCCTCGCCGTAGGTTGGCGGCGGGACGGCCGCGGCCTCTGAACCGGGGATCTCGCGGGGTCTGTAGATGGTGTAGAGACCGCCTGCACCGACCGCACCGGCGGCCGAGGCGTATCCCAAAGCGCGGAAGAAACGATTCGATCGACTCGCCATCCTCTGTTGATTGTGAATGAAGGAGAAAGAGGGAGCAGAGGGCGGGCGCGGCGAGAAAAGGTTTCGGTCGAGGGCTCAAGGATTGCGCTCTTGGTGTATGATGCAACCAACGTCCAAGCTTGTGGGTATTCTCCACGCTGATGGAGGAATCGAGGATTCAAGCGCTGCAGTTCCACATCGTGGATGGAGCGGCCCTACCACGGCCACTTTATCGACACGCTCTCCCCGGCCAATTCCTGCATCCAACGAGGGGCCGCATCCTGAGGGCTTGAATCTTGCCCGAAGGGGGTCCCAATCCACGACGTGCGCCCTTCCTCCGGCAGCGCGACGGCGGAATTCAGTCCTGACATGTGAAGACTGCCGGGAGCTCTAGCCACGCTCCGACGGCTCTCAGCTGTCGCGTGTTTCCGCCAATCGGACGCTTCTAAAAACAACCCCTGTGGCTCAAAGTCAAGTTTGGGTTGATCACTTTCTCATCCTGCTTGGCACTCGACGATCCTTTCTATCAACAGTTTGGAAAAACCCATGTCTGCGTCTGTGACACGCACCTTCTCCAGTCTTTTCCTCCAACAATTTGCATCCGCCAACATCACCCCCGTCATACCCCGATCATCCTCGGGGCACCCGGCCTTGTCCTCGATTCATTGCCAGCCCGCTCGCTTACACCGGGCAGAGGACATAACCCGGACTTGTGAGTCTGTGACTACCATTCTCGATTGCATTCGTGAAATCTTTACTTCATACCATATGCCTACCGGCCCTGTGAAAACTACCCACCGGCGCACCTTCAACATCATTTCTACAGCTCCTCCCATTCCAGCACGTCTAATCATGTTCCGTCTATCCTTTTCACCAATCATACCTCTGCTGCCTTCAGCAAGCCTTTCAGATCGATACTCTTCGGTCTCTCGATTGGAAGACCCAGCGCGCGGTCCCAGATGAGCTGTGCAAGCGGTCCGAGACCTCTGCTGACACCGAAGATGGCTGTGTAGTACAGTGTCTCCTGGAAGCCGTAATGGTGGAACAGTACCCCTGAACCAGAATCGACGTTGGGGTATGGGTTCTTGGTCTGCCGTGCTGTCAGAGATGAACATCACAAGAAAAAGAGTTGGATACAAAATACCTTTCCGTGTTCGGTCAACACGCCGGGCGCGATCTGCGAGTTTGTCCTGACAAGCTGGAACAAGCTGTTGTTCTTGATGTCTTCGTGTGCATCACCAAACGCAAGCAGGGCATCAAATCTAGGGTCAGGCTTGCGCAGAACTGCGTGTCCGAAGCCGGGAATCACTCGCCCGCTCTTGAGTGTGCTCCACAAGTAGTCCTTGACGTCTTTTTCCGTAAAGTCGTTGCCAATGTGGTCTCGCATTTGCAAGATCCATCGAAGCACCTCCTGCGCTGCGAGACCGTGGAGAGGGCCCGCGAGACCTTGCAGGCCAGCCGAGTACGACAAGAAGGCATCTGAAAGAGCAGAGCCAACCAGGTGAGTCGAGTGGGCCGAGACGTTGCCTCCTTCGTGGTCGCCGTGCAGCGCGCAGTACAGTCTAAGCAGATCTTGGAAGCCCTCGTTCTCCTTGCCGCCTTTGCCTAGCATTGCAGCGTAGTTGTAACACCAATCTTGCTCGGGATCAACTTGGGCGGGCAGAGCACCACCACCATGGTAAGAGTTCTGGTAGATCTTGGCTGCGATGGTAGGAAGTTTTGCGATCAAGGATATCGAATCTTCAAAGGTCGGCTCCCAGTAATCGGCCTTGTTCATTCCCTTCTCGTATGCCTTGGCGAAGACACTAGTCTTGTTCAGAGCGGATACTGCGCATGCGAACTGGGTCATGGGGTGCATGTCCGGAGGGAAGTTGTCTAGCATTGTCTCGACGTAGTCTGGCAGGGCGGCTTTCTCAGCCAGCTCACGCGAGAACTGGCGCACCTGGTTGGTGGTTGGCACTTCACCTGTAAGTAGCAGCCAGAACATTGCCTCGGGCAACATTTCTGATCCGGTCGTGCCCTTGGGGAGCTGCTCCTGGCAGTCTTTGATAGTGCGGCCGTGGAAGCGGATTCCCTCGTTTGCGTCGAGAACTGATCCTTCCCAGATCATGGCAGTAAGGCCTCTGGTTGCGCTTAGCTTGGTGGGATAGTCTACTCTGATATGGACAGGCTTACCTCATTCCGCCCAAGCTGTTCTCTACCTTGACACCACCGATGCTCTTGGCTGCATGGCTCTTGACTTGCTTGAGCAGATCGCGTTTGGCAGGGATGACTCTTGCGAGCGTGTCTTTGAGACTGGGTTCGGCGATTGTTGCGAAGCCTTGTTCTGCGCAGGTTGTTAGGTTTCTTGACAAGTGCGTATCTTCAACGAGACGTACGAGGCTGAGTAGGACGGTAGTGGGTAGCCTGTTCACCATCTTGTTAGCACGCCGAGTCTGCTAAAGATAGATATAGTGTTGATACTGACCTTGACATTTCTCAAAGCCCTCAGGGCAGTGCGAGAATTTGAAGCCATAATGTGTCTCTCGAATACAAAGATTCAGGTACCGTTCGGACGATGGCAAGAGGCTATTCGAGGAAGGAGCTTACCTAGATATCGAGGCGCCTCCACAGGGCGCTGCCTGCGGGGAAGGTCCGTTGCAATCGTGGGGTGAGTGCAACCTCGGTCGGCTGCTTCGGTTATGACGCCCGGTGCGATGGACCTCGTCCGCAATACCCGCTCCCTGACGGCAACAAGGAGGAAGGAAACATATGCCTGAGAATCTGCAGCCGCACTGAGAGCTTCTCACCGAGTCCTAGAGCCTTGCTATACCATCTTCACCATGCGTCGAGCAACCCTCCAGTGCCTGCAACGGCGCCCATTGTCGAGGCTTCATCTCACAGCTCGCCCTGCTTCTCGCTTCATCTCATCCAGCCCAATCCGCATGTCTGCATCATTGAAATCAGTCAACCCTCCATTGCCTTCAGCAGAACCAACCTCGTCTTTCCAGCTGTTGTCAACAGAAGAGAAAGTCGGAGATCCTGAAGATGCTGTGTTCAATGATCAGGTTAAACAGGTTCAAGACTGGTGGGCCTCGCCCAGATATAAAGGCATTAAAAGGCCCTACTCTGCAGAAGATGTCGTCAGCAAGCGAGGAACTCTACAGCAAATCTATCCTTCCTCACTCATGGCTCGGAAACTGTTCAATCTTCTCGAGGAACGGGCTGCTAAAGGAGAGCCTGTGCACACAATGGGAGCCATTGACCCTGTACAGATGACACAGCAGGCACCCCATCAGGAAATCCTCTACGTATCTGGATGGGCCTGTTCTTCCGTTCTGACCAGCACAAATGAGGTGTCGCCTGATTTTGGTGACTACCCCTACAACACAGTCCCCAATCAAGTACAACGTCTCTTCAAAGCACAGCAATTACATGACAGAAAGCACTATGATGCAAGGAGGAAGATGTCTGCTGAAGAGAGAAAGAAGACGCCTTACACTGATTACCTCCGACCAATTGTCGCCGATGGTGATACTGGACATGGTGGTCTTTCAGCGGTCTTGAAGCTGGCCAAACTCTTTGCCGAGAACGGTGCTGCAGCTGTTCATTTCGAGGATCAATTGCACGGAGGCAAGAAGTGTGGTCACTTGGCAGGCAAGGTTCTAGTCCCTGTTGGCGAACACATTAATCGTCTTGTTGCTACACGCTTCCAGTGGGATATGATGGGTTGTGAAAACCTGGTCATCGCACGCACAGATTCAGAGAGCGGCAAGTTATTGAGTAGCGCTATTGACGCTCGCGATCATGAATTCATTCTTGGCTCGACAGAGGATATCGAGCCTCTTGCGGAGACACTCCAGGTCATGGAGATGAATGGTGCAACTGGTGCAGAGATTGACGCGTACGAGGCCAAGTGGGTTAAGGAGCATAAACTGGTTACATTCGACGAGGGTGAGCCGCTACACGTACACTTGAAGTGCATACACTGACGTTCGCATTCCAGCTGCCGTCGCTCACATCAAGTCTCAAACGTCTGACTCGGAAAAAGTCACCAAGTACGAGAACGAGATATCTGCAAACCGCAACCGACCTCTTAACAGCCGTCGCCAGCTTGCCGCATCCATCGCAGGCTCCCCCGTACAGTTCAGCTGGGATGTTCCGCGAACGAAAGAAGGCTTCTACCACTACCGTGCTGGGCTTCCGGCAGCAACGAAGCGTGCCATCGAATTCGCTCCATTCGCTGACCTGCTGTGGTTGGAGACTGCTGACCCAAGCGTGCAAAAAGCCGCAGGCTTTGCCAAGGAGATCAGAGAGGTGCACCCTGGAAAGAAACTCGTCTACAACCTCAGCCCCAGCTTCAACTGGATGGGACACGGGTTCACAGAAGATCAGCTGAAGAGCTTCATCTGGGATCTGGGCAAGGAAGGGTAGGCGACTCAAACAACATTTGGTGATGACCATCGTGACTGACACACTTGCAGATTTGTTCTTCAGCTCATCTCTTTGGCCGGCCTGCACAGCACCGCCACTATTACTAATGAGCTCGCCAAGGGCTTCAAGACCGATGGCATGCTAGCATACGTGAACCTGGTTCAACGTCGTGAACGTGAACTTGGTTGCGATGTCCTCACACACCAAAAATGGAGTGGCGCAAGTTATCTCGATGGCATCCTGGGTAGTATTCAAAGTGGTAGCAGTAGCAGTAAGAGCATGGGTGAAGGAAACACGGAGGGAAGTTTCTAAGCAGGCACATCATCAGTCAAGCTTATATCTGAAGTCGATGAAGCTTGACTCTGACGAGGTTCCGAGGTTCTCGCTCAATCGGACAGTATTGATCCTGCACTCTATACAGAGCAAAACATCTTGGATCACCAATACGATGATGTTTCCCATTCATGCAACGATAGTGACTACCAAGATAGGATTTTTTCCAACTCGACTTCTGATGGTACGACCCTGACCAATATCGATAGTCATTACAAAGGGCACAGAACACGAACAATGTAGGTTCCCGTTTTGTTTCACATGGGCTGCACAATTACGCATTTATCCAGTGCTCTTGGACATTTTTTCACGATATCGCTGACCAAGACAGTACTTTTGCGAATTCTCGACTCGATAGAGGGCTTGTTATTCATTCTCCAGCTAAGGATCAGGTAAGGACCTATGTGAGTTCTTTTCGTTTCCCAGCTATAAAGCAAACCATCCCAGACAACAGCTCTTCTCTTTCTTCGAAGCACAACTTCCCTTTTTTCGAAACTCAGTATTCAGAACCACTGATATTGCCATCGAGGAACCCATCACGACACGAGGCATGATCTCAGTGTATAAGCACACCTTCTTCTGTTACTCTCTTTCCTCACGGAGTTCTAACAAGTGCAGAAGGCTATGATGCACTTGATCAGGATGTCTGGTGATACAGGTAGGGCTTTGGCTTGATCTCAGGTGATTGGAGGTTGTCGACGGCACAATACGATGCCACCGCATTCAGTGTTGTCTGTCTGATGAGAGCTGGTAAGAGCCTCGCACATGCAAGGGTACATTAGTAATTTCATCTGTTGTTTCGAAAACTCTCTTTGTAATGTGCTTTAGTGATCATGCAGCCGATTAAACTCATGGCTGAGTCTTGCTTTGATATACGCCTCGAGACGCACAACTGTATCTGGGATCGGTTCAAGAGCAGAGTAGTCTTTGATCAGGGCTACGTCCCCATTTCGGAACCTCATACCGATGTGTCAGAGGCAAGGCTTTGGTTGAGAACGTCGTGATAACAGGGTGCATATATAGATGAGCTCAAGGTCGTATTCATATGATCGACAGTCGGCTTGATTGTACCGAGGTATAGCGTCTCGAGCTCGATGGTGGGTTGGTCGAGGCTGTCGATAGCAGCCCGTTGAGGAGTTCGAGAACCAATGTTTCACGATCTCGAGAGACCATGCAACAGGTTCTTGAAGCGGCCGTGCAATACGAACAAAGTGGACTGATTGCTCATTAACCAACAGATAACGGTCTACCAAGCGTTTGTGAAGTGGTGATGCCAGGAGTGAAAGAGAGTCGATCGCGCCGTGGAAAGGATTGCTTTGTTGGCAGTTGAAAGGAGCGGCGAAGTTGGAAGGAGCGATGAGGCCATAGCTTTTGGAGCTGTCTGGACAGTTTTCGGATGTTTGGAGCGACAGCAGCAAACAAGCAAGTAGACGGTGCAGAGCTCCAACTCCCAAGGGCATGCATTCGGGAATCGGGACACTGGCGCGCTCGAACCGACAGCCTGGATGCTTCCAAGCCATGGCGTCGAGTAGCTCGTCGGAATCCGGAAGCCTCTGACAGGCAAAAGACCCAAACGCCAACTCTGCCCTTGGAAGCTCTCATCTCATCTCAGTCATGGGTACACGCGTGCCGCGCCTCTATCGAAACCAGAGCCAAGGGAATTGATTGATGGTCAAGTCTCGGATAATATTGTCTCATTCGTGCCTCGTAGTCGAACAAGCAAACCATTTTGAGCGGCACGAAAGAGGGCAGGTTAGATTGAAAGAGCGACAAGAAGCTTTGGCGATTTTAGTTTCCGCCTCGCGCGTTTGCTCGGAACGTAGCTGCTCCAGATACATGCAGCTAATAAGAATTGGCCAACAACCGCCATCTATGACTTGGATAGTCACATAAAGAGCAGAGGGCACACGGTGTTATCCTCTTGCGTCAGTTTTTCCCATGACAAGACACATCTTCCGGCCCTTGCCATTGTAGGCTACTCTGCAATTGCCAATCACAGTATTCGCAAGGAATGACTCCAGAGACGTCGCCAGGGACAGCGGCGTCTACGACATCCGACACATTGGCAACTTATGTCACAGACTATCGTATGGAGAATGGTCGGCGGTACCATGCTTACCAGGAAGGCAGCTACTGGGTGAGTCAAGTCCTTGTCTCGCACCACAGGTCCCCAGAATTGACGTATCCAGGGCCCTAACGATGAACAATCCTGCGAGGGCGAAAGTCTGTCGCATACAATGTACACCCTGACCCTCGGTGGAGAGCTGCATTTGGCACCCATCAAAGCTCCACAAGAAATCCTGGATGTCGGGACTGGCACGGGCATCTGGGCAATCCAGATGGCTGATAAGTTTCCCGAGGCCCAAGTCACTGGTACCGATCTATCACCCATACAGCCGGAACTTGTCCCCTATAACTGCGTGTTTGAAATTGACGATGTTTCGTTGGACTGGACGTGGGAGGAAAACCAACTTGACTACGTTCATGTTCGTGAAATGTTTGGCTCCATCAAAGATTGGGATTTGTTCTGTAGTGAAGCCTTGCGATGTATCGCACCTGGTGGCTACATCGAGATCATGGAACACTCCACCTGGCCAGTATGACGCTTCCCCTTCCTGTTGACTCTTCGTTCTTTAGACTAATGACATACCTCGTAGATTAGTGATGATGACTCGGTAGGCCCCGATCACTTCTACAACACCTGGGGCCAAACCATCAACGACCTTTCCGTAAAGTGGGGCAAGACCTTTGACACTTGGAAAGAGAGTAAAGCTCTGCTGGAAAAGGTTGGGTTCGTCGATGTTGTCGAGAAGCGGTTCAAGTGGCCAATGAATGGCTGGTCCAGCGACCCGACTCTCAAAAGACTCGGAGAGCTCAATCAGATTCGCTTGACAGAACACATCCAAGGCTTTACACTACGATTGCTGACCGGTGCCGGCGAGGTTCGTATATCAAAGCCATCACAAGATTGCCCAAGCTGACAAGTTCTCCAGTGGCCACTACCACGGGCTCATGTTTTCTTGGCCGAGATGAGAAATGCTTTGAAAGACACCAATTGCCACGCATATCAGGACGTGTAAGATGTTTGAAACTCATGCTTCACCTGACATAGATCTGACACTCTTGTAGGAGCGTTGTGTATGGTAGAAAACCATCATGAGCCGCATGACCTTGAAGCGTTCGAACCCCCCAAGAGACATACAACACTGCCAAACAGTTCCAAGGTTTTACCTTTGAATCTCTGGTTTACGCGATACCACTCTCACCGCTGTCCAGTCTTCGCAAGGACTCAGCTAGTCCGAGTATGCATCAGGTGCAGGCCACGGTTCAAACTTTAGAGCGTTCGGCCAGGCGTACGGCGGCATGACTCGGACTCCGAGATGCCGCTCGTTGCATAGCATATATCACACGGGAACTTTTGCGAACTCGGACAACTTTGAGCTGATCACCCGTGGTCAAGCTGCTGTTCCTGATCCTGGTAGCTAAACCCGGTCAACGGCTCCGCTCTACTACGATCACCGAGCGGACACCACAGGAGCATAATCTAGAGAAGCATTGATTCAGTAATGCGTATCTCACCTATTCATGTATCTTGGTTATATAATGATAACCGGATGTATTGTCCACCAACACCTTAAAAAGGTGCTGCAAGGCAATCATATCAGCATGATGCGACTGGTCCCGATCTCGAGGCGCTGCTTACGACCAACAATCACCATTCATGGATGATATCTTTCCACGATGGCATACCTTACTGCAAATTCCTTGACTAAGCCAGCTGCACGGCTTGTAGACCATTGCTGGTAACAAGTCTCACCATCGCATGCTCTGCGAGCGTACCCCGTCACTTGTGAGTCAATTCCATTCTCCAGTGAGTGAGAGCATGTACCTTGCAACCGAGCCGCGAGGTTGAAGCATGTCTCAGTATTTGTGTGTACGCAACGCACACATCTCCCGAGACATCACCGTTCGGATCATGAATCTGCCTGCCTTAGGTTCATGTTGCATGAAATAGCCCACCCGTTCGTATCACTCCTTAGAACGCGGTGAATTCATGCATGGAGAACACCAGACTGTCAGTCATAGCGTGTCCGGAGGTCTAGCTCGAATAAGAGCCTCAACAATCTGTCCGCTCGAGGGAGGTTTCTCCGATACGTACGTATAAAAGCGTAGGTGAAAGCGGAAATTTTGTTGTTGGAAATGGCCGGCGACCAGTGCGCCTGCGCGCGGCTACAACTGCCCTCTACCACAGGGGGCTGTAAAGCACGGGTTAAGAAGAACCAAGGTGCCTGCAGCAGCAATGTCGTTTGGGAAAAACAAAAAAACGGCCAGACAACCGGTAAAAGGATTCTTTGGGTGGCACGACGGGGGGAGGTTGGGAGAAAGACGTTTCGCCGCTGTTCGTTGTACTTGTGCGGTGGCTGGTGGCTTGACAAGAATGTGCCGAAGGAGAAGGGGCAGCAGTTTGGTGAGTCGGAAACGAATCAGCAATTGGAGATCTACTGTAGCCGTCGACGACTTCCCCGAATGCCCAGTTGCTCGATCCCGGTTCTTGGTACCTGTTTGAGGTCTGACTGCATTGCCAAAGCCTAGCCGCGTCGGAAAGCTTGAAGTTCTCCTCGACACCTATCTACAAGTATCCGTCGCGTGCCCGGTTGTGACCTGGGTTGCATATTGGACTTCGTCAGCTGGTATTTCTCGAATTTGCATGGGAACGAGCAGTGTCGAATTGAGTGTTAGCTTGTTCAGACTTGTTGCAACGAAGATTGAGTTAAGCATGCTTCGATATCTACGTTATGTTTCTGATTCAAGACCATGATCAGAAGTGACTGTTGGCCTAGACGCTCGGTCGGCAGTCACGTCTACAAGGTATCTCTTCACATAAATGACACGAAATCTAGACCTACGGCTTTCACGGGGCCACACCCGAATCGATGAGACACAATCCTCGAACTATCCACACCTCACGAACCCCAGGTCCTGGAAGGGGACCTAGCGACCGAAAGTCAATTGCTCAACAGTCGGTAGCGATAAAGATCTGACGTCGATGGTCGCTGAAGTTGTCCCTTGAGCACGTAGATAGATCATAGCGCTGGATTTGAACGAGCAGAACAGCGAACATCAATGTTGGCTCGAAACGCTCGCCTAATTTTCCTCACAGCAATGACAGGGGATAGACTTCGGTCAAGACGGTGAAAACCTGTGGCACGATCAGACATGCATGCATATTCTACATGCGGGGTATAGTGCGAGGTCAAGGAATAAAGAACCAGCTCGTTCGAACAAGATGGCGAAACTTGAAGTTGTTCTACTCACAGTGGGTAGTGGTCAAGTTGGCCTGGCTTGCTGTGCCTTTCAAAGGCTATCCAGACTCTACAGATCTTTGATGAGTGCTCATCGCAAATTGAGACCTAAAGTGTATTGGCATATGCATGCCTGAGGATGAACCCTGGCTAGAATATCCAATGACGGGGTCCACTGACTGCTTCGGCTGAGTACGGATTTACTTGCTGGTAGTCGAACAAAGAAAATGGTCTATACCATTCTACCTCTATCAGATGGTCTGGTTCGCTGCGTAAGTTTTGATTTGCCGGGCACTGAATCGTGATGTTGAATCATGATACCATCTGATTCGCAGCTTCCTCCATTAGATGATCTCGAAAAGGAGAATAGTTGATTCACAGGTGGGGGACGTTGCGATCTGAAGCACATGATACACAGCAGGACTTCGCGTGGCAGCCATGAATGTGGGGTATCACCCAAGCCACAGCGTGGAAGGCATGAAATGGAATGGAGAAAATGGCGGACCGACGAAGAGTAAAGTTGGCGCCAGCAAGATCCAAGCAGATGGACTTGGTGTTATTACGCACCAAAAAAAGTCAACAGAATCATCGGGGCGTGCCGATGCAGATGTAACGAACAAGCTCCGGAATATCACTGTTTGCTCTAAACTAGCCCTGAAGCGTTGAGCGAAATGCTTTCGGCGTCGCCGAGTAAAAGTAAGAATGGTGCCGAAAGCCAACAGGGTGCAGCGTGAAAGCAAAAGGCTCCGGTAGTGGCGTATGGGGAACTACCAGAGGCGTGACTTTGGAGAAACGATTCAGGTGAAAGAATGCGCCTCATCCGAACAGGTGGGATTGGGCGATCACACAGATAGTGCTGTATGCTGTAGGCGAACTCGTTCACCGCTGCTTGCCTGCAACACGATGCCGAAATTGAAGAAGGATCCTTGCGAAACAAATCATATGCGTGACAAACCTAGTGAACCACATTCTACGAGAAGTCGGAGCAAAAAGAGATTTGAGTCGAGCCTAGACTCGGTAACTAGATACCTGCCTAAGTGAACAAGGTCAGGTTTCGCTTAACGGATGGTTCTATTGGCCGGATCCTTTGTCTCAAACTGTCCATCCAACATTACCCAGCACACGACTCACAAGCTCCAAAGAACGAGGCTGATGATCCAGGATGATCCAGAAGCAGCATAAGGATCGCGATGCGTGAGTATGTATTACGAGCTGAAGCAAGTAACTACGTGGCCGCGTCGCCGTTGGCAAAAGAGCGCATTGCGAACAACGTAGAAACAAGAGCTTCGCCGAACTTGTGAGCGGCAGAATTCAAAAAGGGTTCACGCACCGTGCACCCATTTAGCGTCGACCTCGGGAAGGATGCAGTCTCCAGACGCCATGCCGCTTGTGTCAAGAGTCGCATCGACTGTGATCATGATGATCATCCAGTAGTGGCTTCAGGAAGCTTGCATGCATAACGATTGACGACAGGATGCTTTTGTTGCTCTCCAAGGCATGCGCGTCTCCTGCAAATGTGACTGCTGCATTCTGAAACCCGAACAGCCGGGTTTCATGATGTTAAAGCAACGTCTACCTGATCACTGATCAGTGACGCAATGGGTCCCGTACTGCAGAGACTCAATCGTGTGGTCGTCACCGCGTGAACCGTTGTGGATCCGTTATAGGCGAAGCTTCATATCAGTAGACAGGAATCAAAATGGACCAATCGTCCAGCGCCTGAATGTCGCACGAACGGCCGGCAAGACTTGCTGTTGGCCGATTCAACCATCATGTACCTATCGTATTGGCGGCCACGTGAGTGCAAGATCATAATTAGCTTTGCTTGTCGAATCTCGCGAGGTCATCAAAACACGACCGAGGGTTTGGTTCGTAGAGATCAATCAGAAGATTTTTGCACGACATGGGGCAGGTGTTGGTGCTGATCCGGGCGGAGAGACCGACAGTGGCCCGCTACGGATTCTTCCCTGCAGCGCGAAGAGAGCACACCATCTGTGGACGACAGCATGGGCGTCGCGAGATGAGGTTGATTTCATAAGGTCTGCACTTGCTAGTCGTGTCTCTGTTGAGTGTTCCATGAAGGTGATACCGTGTACTCGGACGCGAAGAAGGCGGAAGCACCATTCTCTTGCTGACCGAGGTGCTTCTCCCCGCCGCACTGCGCACATGATCGTTCACGATTTCCAGAATGCCGGCTGTTTACTCACGCAATTACCTGCATGCAGACACAGCACTTCTTCGATGTGAGAGCCTCGTGTGTGCACTCATGCTCGTGGCATGACCAGTGGTAACTCTCTGTACCAGTCTGGAAGCGACGTTCAGGCAAGGCTCATTTTGGGCAAGGTTGTTGAGTTGCTTTGGCCAGAGGGAGGAGACATGGCCTGTTCGTTCTGTGTCGCCCGCACGCTTGGATTGGATCTGCAGGTTGGCGCTTATTGCACTGGCGGCCGACCTAATGAAACGCGAGCGTCTGGTTGGTCGTGTCTTGGTCGGAGGAGTTGGGCGCGCAAGCGATGGTGGTGTCTACCGTAACTCGCAAGCCCGTCCCGCAGCAACGGCCTCCAGAGTTCTACTCGGTCTAGTCCCTAGGGCGAGTCACCCTGTTTGTCCACAGACCACGTCGTTGCTTTCACTTTCACTTTTTTGCGAGAAACGCGCTTAGCGGCCGCTTCCAAATACCGTTTTTCGCTCAGAGAGCTGAGGACAGCAAACAGGATGGGATGCTGCATGGTTTGATGAGGGTGTGGGATGGGCAGCAACGACGGGGGACGCAACGCAAAATAGGGCCTCGTGCAGTCTGCGGCCAGACGCATCTTCCCTGGAGCGGAGTCGCGTCGGCAGCTGAAGCAGCAGCAGCGCGAAGGATCGAAGATGGAAGAAGAAAAGACGCTGGGAACGGAAGGATTATCGCCTACTGTACCTGTCAGGCGCATCAGAGCGGTTAGTGCAGCGCAGAGCACAGTGGGCGCGGGAGGTGGAGGCTCTTTTGCTCGGCCTCGCAGTGCGCTCAGGCTCGTTGACTCTGCCTCGATCCAGACGCCTCGCGCTCACGCATGGATCTCGTCTACCACTAGCGGCCTCTAAGACAGCGCACTAGTCGTTTAGATTGCCGTGCATGTTCACCTCCCCGCTGGTGTCCAGCCCTCGAGGTCCGCCATCCGTTCTCTAAAAGCGCCAGGCCACCTAAGCTTAACAAAGGATCGCCCTCCTCCCACGTCTTCTTGGACGTTCGTCTGTTTGCCCTGCGCGTGCGCGACTCGTTCCTCGTCCTCAAAGCACTCGAAGCAAAAGCAGCATCAAAGCCTTTCTTTGTCTCGACGCCCTTTCGTTCGCGCTGTTCTTGCTCTGATCTCTGCCCCTCCCCCTTGCTCGACTCTCCGCTCGCTCTCATTCCAACCACAAGCCCCTGCAAGCCACCCTCTCCACCATCCAAGCAGCTCTCCCAAAACGTGCATTTTCCCTCTAGCTTGCGACTGCCCAGCACCAAAGCCACGTTTGTCGTTCATCTTCTGCGAATACCCAATACCGGTGCGACGTGTGCGTGTGACCCTGCCGTCTGCACAACCACATATCCGGGCTCCCAGATCTCTCCCTAGTCGCAGCAGGCTTGATCTCAATGTAAGCCTCCTCCCCCGATCGTGGGTCTTGGGTAGCGCCTTCTGTTGCGCAACACCCGCTGAGACCCTTCTAGTGTCGATTCGGTTTGACTCGCAGCAACTCGCGTCACCGTCTGCCTCTCTCTTGACCATCGTTGCTCCATCCAGTGGCCAGCAACGTCAGGCTTCGACCTCTTTCCGGGTTTCTGGAATCGTACTGCATCGAGGTGATCCGAGTACCCACACCTCTGGGACCGTCTCATCATCACCACCACGGCAAAGCACCTCTCGTTCTTGCCTCAAATAGCATCGCAAAGCCATCACGCAAGCCTACGCATCCATCTCATCTCCTCGGCTGTTCTTTTCCCTCAACCGCCACAGCCTGCATCAGTACCGGACGCGTCCTCTGACCCTGCCGAATAAAGCCTGCAATCCGCCAACGTGGCTGCCAGTCTTACTTTCACGTCGCATATGATTCCCGGGTCGGATTCAATGGGTGCTCCCACGAGTTTCTCATCTCGCAGACCCAATGCTTCGAACCTTCCCAACTTCGAACTGCCTCCTCCTCAGTTGACGTCGCTGCACCAGAAGTATCACTCATATGCCACCGCATCCCAGCCGACCCCCTCCATCCCCTCGAGCTTGACCAGTGTCGGCAACCTGTTGACCCCTCCGAGCGGCATCTCGAGCGACGGTCTCAGCCCTAACTCATCTAACATGCCGACCGGCAGCTCCCAAGCCAACCAGACGGTACCCCCCTTCACCCCCACCGGTTACATGTGGCCCCCTTCGCATACCGGCACCACTCCTTATGGCTTCCAGTCCCACAACAGCCCCAACCAGCGTGGCCTGTTCTCTCCGTCTCTCAACTCGATCGTCAAGGGCAACAACTCGCCCCATTCATCTGAGAATCTCCCTCCTCCAAACTTCCCAGAGAACCCTTTCCCGACCTCTATGTCCATGTCGGCGCCCGTCAATCTGCCAGCTCTACCTTCTCAATCGTCCAGCATTGGCTCAGCGATGATGGGCGGCCACACTCCTGTGACCCAGCCTTCGCCAGTCAACCACCACGATTCATATGCAAGACCTCCTCCCACGCCCACCTACTTCAACGGACTCCAGCACAGCCACAACGGCCAATCAGCATACGCCTATTCTTCTGGACCTTCGCCTGTTCAACAGAGCCCCATGAGTGCAGGTGGTCAGATCCCACGCATGTCCCCCGCAAACGGACACGGATCTATCCCGCCTCTCCAACCACAAAATGCTCAGTCACCGTACGCGCACCAGCGCCCATCATACCAATACCCTCTGCCAGGCCCGGTACTGTCCAACGTCGGAAATCCCAACAGCCAGCTCGCTTTGGTCGGTGGTATGCCGCCCTCGATGATGCCAGCATATAACAGTGGGCACGCAGCGCACATGCAACACATGTACGGCCATCACCCTCAGGCTCAGCCGAACCCTCAGAATGACAGGCCTTTCAAGTGCGATCAGTGTCCTCAGAGCTTCAACCGCAACCACGATTTGAAGAGACACAAGCGCATTCATCTAGCAGTCAAGCCATTCCCTTGTGGGCACTGCGATAAGAGTTTTTCCAGAAAGGATGCTCTAAAGGTACGCGTCCTTCCTAACATGTATCGTCGGATTTGTTGTAGCTAACTCTCGAACAGAGGCACATCCTCGTCAAAGGTTGCGGCAAAGCGCCTACCAACTCTGCAGACGGCGACAGAAAAGACGGTTCGATATCTCCAGCAATGAAGAGTGAGAACTCGAGCCCCACCGTCTCAGCCTCCGCATGAGACCACTGGAGCGACAACACCTCAACTTCAACAAAATATGAACAACAACAACAACAACAACGATAACCTCACGGTGATACCCCTTTGTTATTGTATTACTCGTCGTATATACTTACGCTGTTACGGATCGGAAAGCATGCATGTGGTTTTTTTTTCTTTTCTTTTTCTTTTCTTTTCACTTTCTGTCTATTGCGAAGGCGTGTCGCAGAGGGCCACGGAACTGTCTTGGGACTACATCTTCACAGGGCGTTTGACGAGTCTGGCATCTTGCCGGGAATTGCGGTTTTGGGGACTTGGTCCGTCAGTTTTTGCTTTATGTTTTTGGATACCTCTTTCGATTCTGGTGATGGGCTTTTAGGGGGTTGCTACGGATGGAAGGAGGTGCAATTCCTACACCCTTTTCTCACAATAAAGTTACACATTTCTGCTCTTTGCATTGATCTTGACCAGCTTTCTGTGAAATCCATCATTCAGGCGTGCGTTGGTCAATTGCTTGTAGAAATGGTTACAAGTCAGGCAGACAGTCCTGACGACATGCACGTGCTTTTTTTGGCTATATTTATCTAGACTTGGCATTTCCCCAGCTCGAAGCTCTTCCTTTCTCCAGATCTTGTCTTCCTCTTCCGACGAACACACTCACCGCCGCCAGGGACTTCTTATTGAATGGCAGATCTATATCAGTCAGAGCAGGAGGTCATCCCCTATGGCAGTAATTCTCCCTTTGTGCCAATCGTCTCGATGCTTTATCAGGGGCATGTGCAACGCTTTTGCATGTCAGGGGGGTTGGACGGTTGAAACTCGACATGAAGTTGGAGAAGGCAAGATGACGATAGCACGCCTTGAGTACCGAAAATACGTCGCAGGCTGCGTTGATGTGCATACAACTTAAACAGTAGAGACATGCAGAGAAAGACATTGACAGCAATGTCTTGGTAAAGAAGAAGAAGTTCTGGTCAATGTTTCGCACAGTGTAAGTCGGAATTGTTTGTCGAATTGCAGCGAGCAGGAGGTCAACGTCGTCGCGCACCGTTGCATTCCTAGCTTTGCGCATCAAAACATTTACAGTAACCATCATCTCGGCCAACAACAAACAGCCCTCCTGATTCTGTCATTCCGTTCCCCTCGTCTCGGCACAGTGCTTCGTGCCAACCTGTTAATCGCTGACAAAGGCCACCGTTGGTGTCGATTGACGATTTCGCCGTCTCGTGGTGGTTCCTTCCCTCTCCATCACCTTGTACCTTGTCCCTCCTTATCGACCTACGCACGCCTTCCTTCCTTCCTTTCCTGTTGCGCCCGCGTCAACTCGCTCGCGCCCGACTATCCTTCATCGACTCTATAGATACATCCCTCATTTGTCTTTATCACGCCGCCAGCTCAAACACTCCGCTCATTACCCGACCTGCATCTTAATAAACCCGGCCAATGCATAATTAATCACGCTCGCTTTCTTTCGATTCGACTTTCAGAGCAGGCCTTGGATTGATTGGGTAGTCTGTTGCTATCAGCCACGAGTGTTTGGATTGCAAGACAGTATACCATCAACAAACATTTACCGCGGCACTTGACAACCAATCAAGATTACACGACTTAACCACAACACAAGTCCGCCGTCATGGCCGGCCACCATCGTCGCCAGCCGCGACCATCAACCAGACGAGAAGTACTTGGACCTGGCGAGTCTCGCGCCAACATCGACTCCTCCACACGAAGAAGCGCGCGATCTTCGAAAGCACCCGAAGTGTCTTCGCCCACATCCCTCCCTTACAACACGTCGCTTGTTGCCAATGGCACCTTGGATGTACGCACAAGCAGTCCTACTGCCTCATCACCGCACCAGGCGCGCCTCTCTTCGGCTGCCCCCGAGTCCCAGCGAGCCAGCAAACGCTATTCGGAAATATCAAATTGTACAACTGCTTCCGGGTCAGGTCGCAAGAGCTTCGTTGGCCGATGGCAACTTGGAAAGACAATCGGCCAGGGTGGCTGCTCTACTGTTCGCCTGGTTAGACACAAGGACACTGGCCAGATCGGTGCCGCAAAAATCATCTCCAGGAAGATGGCTGAGACAGTTCGTGCTCAGAGCTTAGCCAACCTAGCAGAGATGCCCGACAAGTCACTGCAGGATCTTGTTGCTGCTGGCAAGGCCATGCCACCTCCTCCTCCAGGTCTCTTGCGTGAAATCGCCATCATGAAACTCCTCGACCACCCTAACATTGTTCGCCTGTATGATGTCTGGGAGAACCACAACGAACTCTACCTGATCATGGAATACGTCGAGGGTGGAGAGCTCTTTCACTACATCGAAGAGTGTCGCGGTCTCGGAGAAGGAGAGAGCGTCTACATCTTCCGCCAGATCGTTGCTGCACTGCTTTACTGCCACCGCATGCACATCCATCACAGAGACCTCAAGCCTGAGAACATTCTCCTGGATCGTGAGAACATCCAAGTCAAGCTGGTCGATTTTGGCATGGCCGCTTTACAGCCAGAGGGTAAGAAGTTGACTACGGCGTGTGGCAGTCCTCACTACGCTGCACCCGAAGTCATCAAGAGCAGACCGTACGATGGTGCACGAGCAGACGTATGGAGCTGCGGTGTCATTCTGTATGTCATGCTTACTGGAATGACGCCTTTCAACTACGACCAAGATAGAAACCTCGGTGTCATGTACAGAGCCATTGCTGAAGCCGACTACTACATGCCTCCAGAACTCAGTCGCGATGCTCAGGATTTGCTGCGCAAAATCTTCGTTCCAGACCCTCGTCGTCGCATCACCATGGAACAGATTTGGGAGCATCCTCTGCTTCACAAATTTGACGAGGAGTGGGGCTATACAGGACCCCTTGCATCCAAAGACGTATGGGTTGGCCCATCTCCAATCCTCGAGGACTGGACTGTGACGCGTGAAGACGAGGTTGACAAGGACATTCTTCGTAACATGCGTACTTTGTGGCACAGCGTGCCTCAATCGGTCCTCGTCAAGAAGCTTGTCAGCAACGAACCGAACCAGGAGAAACTCTTCTACGCCGCTCTGTTGAAGCATCGTGAAGATCACCTCGAAAACTATCTTGGAGGCGCTGATGCTATCAGCTACTCTGCCAGCGACTACCAACACAATACCAATGAGCTCAAGGACCAACCTCCAATGCCTAACCAGAAGCAGCACTCACAATCTCAATACTCTATCATGAATGATGAGCATCTTCGTACGCCACAAGCCGGCGATGAGAACCTGCCATCCGACGGCAGTTACGACCCTTACCGATCTTCCCGTTGCCAAACTACCCCCAATGGTACGCCACACACCAAGGTCACTGTTCACCGCAGAGGCGAAAGTAATGGAAGCCGCAAAGCCTACATGCAGCACACCCTGCGTCACCCCAATGCACTTCGTGTCGAGATGCTGAAGAAGAATGGCGCTTCAAATTCCAGTTCCAGTCTGGTAAAGCAAGAGTACAGAAAGTCCATGACACGCTCAGTGTCCAAAGCCTCAACATCTCGCAACTCGGTAGTCAGTTCTGTTTGGCCTAGCAGCCCACCTGTGATGCCGAGAACAGTTAGCTCGCACAAACACAAGAGGAAGGTCAGCTTCTCCCACAATCGCAAGAGCTCGCAAGCCGTCGTCAGCACCAGCGCTCGCTTTACCCCAGAGCTCCAGGCGAAAGCTAGATTCTCTCAACTCATGCATGGAAGTCCTACTCCTGATGCGAACAGCCCCTCTTGTCGCGTAGACAATGCAATTCGGTCCAGGAAAGAGAAGTCGGTTACACCTGCTCCTCGCACGCGACCTCGTAAGAATTCAACAGGAGCAGCAAAGACAGACATCCGGAAGGCCAGCAGTGAGCTCGAACAGGCTTGCGAAGAGGCTTTCAATCGTTGTTCCTTCAGCTCAAGCGTGTTCACAACGACATCAGCAACTGAAAAGGCTGGCTACGAAACTCCTCCATCATCCGTGTCTAAGAGGGATTCTGGTAGCTCAATCAAGGAACACGCCGCACCTCGCCCTCTGCCTGCTCTCCCCACTGACACGCCTAACACCTTCATCACCCGCACACTTGAGGAAACACGCCACAAGCTTGCAGCACGAAGCGCATCCGAAGGAAACGATGGCTCTGCCAAGATCGAACAAGTCTTAGCCAACCTTGACAGAATAATGCCTGGCGACAAGCGTACAGTTTCAGCTCCTGACAGCCATGTGACGGACAACAGAGCACCCCTGCCGATCATAAGCGAAGAAGGCAGACCTGAGGGCTCTCATGGACGCCCTGACACAGCCCACAGATACAGATCTGTCACAGCCCCAGTGCCGGAGAGGACAGTCCGCATGGTTCAGCCTTCATCGCCTGCCACACCGAAGAGCCCACACAACTGGCATTCTGTCGATGAACCAGCCTCAGAAATCTCCCATAACACTGTCATCGACAGGAATCGTCTCACCGTACCCACCGTCGACCCTCGGATGGTTCGCAAGAAGAGCAGCGACAGTGATATACCGTTGAGCCAGATCTCTTCCCAAGGCTCCCAAGAAGGCGCAGTCAAGAAGAAGTCTTCTTGGTTCCGCAAATGGAAGGAGCCATCTGCCGCCACTACCGATGACAGCCATCTTCGCCCGCGCTCTCCCATGCCCTGGAACGAGACCACTGGTCAGACCGGCAAGCCTAGCGTGCTCAACCGGGACAATCGCCCTCCTCATCTGGATTTGACCAACGCCCAGGTGCCTGCTCCTAAATCCTCCTCCAGTAGTGAGTTTCCGATGCGCCGTGAAAGCAAAGGGTTCAGCAAATGGTTCGGCAGAAAGAAGGATTCAGACAAATGTAAGTTTGCAGTCTATAGGGGTTTCATGATGTTTTCTGACTTGATTCGCAGTGTCTCCTCCCTCTGCTGCAACAGTTACCGGTCCGCTCAGTCCTTTCTCGACAGGCCCGCTCTCGCCTCTACCTCCAACCACTCCTACTTCAGCTGGTGGTGATAACGCAACACGTTCATGGTTCTCCCGATTCCTCCGTCTGCGACCCGAAGTCCGTACCTTGGCGTTCAATGTTCCACGCACCCGAGCAAGAACAGAGTTGGTACGCATGTTGCGTGAGTGGCAGCGACATGGTATCAAGGATTTGACCTACTTCCCTCAAGACAACGCAATCACGGCAAGCATCGATAAAGTTAACTCCTTGGGTATCAAGCCGGTCACCTTCAGGATCGAACTGTTCGTTGTGCTCAAGAATGGCAGAAAGGCTGGCCTCTGTTTGGCGAGATGCTCGCAAATGCGTGGTGCAGCCAGTTCATTCCGCAAAGTTGTCGAGGTCCTGGAGCAAGTCGGCAGAGACCGCGGTCTACTTGTTGACGACGAAAGCCAATGGAACGAACTCTGTGGTATCTTGGCTTAGGAAAAGGCCGAATCTGCGTCTTAGCACTGGTTCACCCGCCCGCATGGGGTTTGCTACGCTCTTGCAAGTGCTCTTCTGGAGCCTGCAAGTTCTTTTGTATTCAGCTCTCTCTTCATTGTACTTGGTTGTTGGGATGACTAGCGAGAGATACCTTTTTATTCGGAGTGGAGTTTTTGTTTTCAGGGAAACGGTTTCGGACTGTCCAGCATCCAATCCGGAGTTTCTCATTTGTTTCACAGAATGGCGTACTGGGGAGCGAAGATTTCCTTTTTTGAGCAAGTTAAGTGCGGTTTGTTATCATGTTTCTTGTTTTTTTCAGCTTTCCTTACAATTGTAGCATACTGGAAGGGGAGAGAAAAGCAGGAAAGAACAAGAGTTGTAGGAAAGAAAGGATGAAAGATGGAAACAGCACACTACGCTCTAATGTTAATGAACACACTTGTTTTACCTTTGAATGCGTATCCCGAAATGAAGCCTTCTTTTTTCTTTGTCTTTGGTGCACCTACCTAAGTAAATCTTGCATAACGAAAGGACCAAATAACAGTAGATTGGTGCTTGCCAATCCGATGATAAACATGCTGGACTCTCGAGGCGTGACGATATCGGTGGTCAGGTGGTTCACCAACATGTTATTTATATTTCAAACGATGCTGTACTCAACAAGGTCGCAGTGGTTTAGTGGTAAAATTCGTGCTTGCCATGCACGAGCCCCGTGTTCGATTCACGGCTGCGACAGTTTTTGGACCGGTCAGCTCGTTTAGAGAATTGAGCATTATGCCAGCTTTTTGCTCGGACCAACCGTGATGGGCTCGTCTGTCAATTGAACCTTCATACCTCGTAGCCCTTCTTTTTTGCATCTTTCTTCGAATCACATCGTTCGATTCCCGGTCCTGCGCGATACACCCAGATCTTGATTCGGTCGGACTCAAACAAACACCAATACACAACAATGGCGCAAAATGTGGTGCTCGTAACGACGATGGGGGAAATCACAGTAGAGCTATACACCGAACACGCACCAAAGGTAGACAGTCCCTTCTCAACTTGTATGTCCAGACGTCGAAATGACTGACAATCGAGCAAAAAAAGACATGTCACAATTTCTCGACCCTAGCAAGTAGAGGCTACTACAACACCACGCCCTTCCACCGCATAATCCCCTCGTTCATGATCCAAGGCGGCGACCCCACCGGCACCGGCCGCGGCGGCGCCTCCATCTACGGCGACAAGTTCGACGACGAAATACACTCCTCGTTGCGTCACACGGGCGCTGGCATCTTGAGCATGGCGAACGCGGGGCCCAACACGAACGGCAGTCAGTTCTTCATCACGCTGGCGCCGACGCCGTGGTTGGATGGCAAACACACCATTTTCGGAAGAGTCAAGGGGGGTATGAAGGTTGTGCAGAGGATGGGCTTGGTCAAGGTCGACAAGGAGGACAGACCTGTCGAGCCCGTCAGGATCTTGAGTGCGAGGGTCGAGGATGTGGGTGTTTGAGTGGTGATGGTGTTGAAGAGCTTTGGGATCACATATGGTGGGCAAAGGAATGCTATACAACGACTGGAGGTGAGATGCCTTCGGGGACGGGTTCGGAAGAAGTGCCCACGCGAAAGTGCAGCAGTTGCTCTTTCCCGAACGAAGAGGAAGGACGAGGTTGTCTTGGATCTCGGAAGCCAAACATGCCGTTGCCTCGCTGTTGCAATGCATGCTAGCTGATACGGGTCCATCGGAGGTCACAGCGCTCTCGTGGCGGACCTGACATTGTGGTTCTGAATGGAAGCTTCCAATTGCATAGAAGATTAGTTTGCACAAACTATAATTACCCTCTGATATTAAAACAAAGAAGGGAAACAATTACACCACCGTACTCTCCACAGGTTCACGATCTGGTCACCCCATAGCACTCAACATCAGTATCCGTGCTTGGCCAGCTCCTTCTCCGTCCACTCCCAGAGTTCCTCGACCTTGTTCGTATCCTTGGCCCATCCACTGCCTGGCCCTCTGCTGCCAACAGGCTTGAAGTAATACCCTTGTCTGACCTCTTCCTTGTTTGCCGTGCAGGCCCAAAGCTGGTTCTTCGTTCCTTGAGGCACGGTCTGCATGAAGAATCCACCCACGGCAGCAATCCCGTACCTGACGATCATACTGTCACGTTGAGTGGATGCAAACAGATCCGTCTTGATGACACCAGGGTGTACAGAAACAGCGGTGATGGAAGGGTAGTGGGCAGTCAACCCGCGGGAGTGCAGGATATTGGCCAGCTTTGCGCTGCCGTAGCGAGCCCATGTGCCGTAGGTTTCGGCGGCGACTTGATCGTAGATGATGCCGCAACCGCGAGGCGCCAACTGGTGTCCTTCGCTCGACAGCGTCACAACTCTGACGTCGGCCTTGGGATCCTCTGCTGTCTTGAGAAGCACGGGCAAGAGGAGTTTGGTCAGTAAAGCGTGGCCCATGTGATTGGTTCCGAATTGAATCTCGTATCCTTGCTTGGTTGTGCTATAGGGAAGTGACATTACTCCCGCGTTGTTGAGCAGGATATCCAACCTCTGCTCCTTTTGCTTAAAGGCATCAGCGGCGGCCTTGACGGATGCAAAGTCAGTCAGGTCCAGAGACAGAAATTCGATTTTTGCATCGGGGACTTGGGTTTTGATCTCGTCGATTGCGGATCTGGCTTTTGATTCCGTGCGTGCGGCCAGGTAGATTTGCGATGGGTTGTGCTTTGCAAGTTGCAAGACTGATTCTTTGCCCAGACCAGTGTTTCCTGCAAGGGCTTGATGTAAGTATGTGGGTTCCTATCGCATCGCGCTGAACGAAACCATGTACCTCCAGTCACAATGATGACCTTGCCGGAAAGGTCGGGAATGTCATTTTCGGGTTCGAACGACTTGCCGCCAAAGAGACCGAACATCTCGAATGATAGTGGGAAAGTTGACTCTTGGAACTCTGTGAAGGTTCGCGCTTTGCTATCCGAGTCGAAACGTGCGCCAAGTATATAAAAGGATAGATCGGTGTCAAGGGGTGCTTGATTCAAGAACCGATCCTTGTGCGGAGAAAGCTTAACCTTTATGTTTACTCTACACTCAAGACACTCTAGCATTTCAGGCTACAGTACAGCATAGAATGCCCAATCATGAACGGCACGGACATGTGAGAGGTATCTAGGATGACATGACTCTTAACAGCCTTGCGTAGGATGCGTCTTAATGTCATGGAACACGCGGCAAAGTATAGAAATAAAGTATCAAATCATGGTTGCTATTGATCGAAGTGCAGGAAAACGCCTCTATCGTAGCCTGAACGGAATGAATGCATCCTTAGAAAAGCAAAAGGCGTGAGAAGCCGGCCGTGGTATCTAGTAATTCTCAAATCCTTCAACAAACGCCATGTTTCCGAGAAACGCCAACATCGAATTGAAGTCATGATGTGGTAGTAGGTGAAGATCGTAATACATCTCTGGAGGCTCATGAAAGGTCGAATCATCGCTCCATGTCGCTCCCCCATCCATTGTTGGTAAGACCCATGTTCATGCTCGGTGTCTGCTGTCCATAGGCTCCCATTTCATTCTCGCTGATGTCTCCCCATTCATTGCCGCTTCCAGCGTCGAAGCTGCTTCTTGAGCTGAAAACCTCGGATTCCTCTGGGATAGCTGGCGCGCTTACGGCGCCCCAGTCGAGGTTTGCCAAGTCCGGATACATCTGGAGCAGAGCGGCGGGAAGAATAGGGTGAAGATGGGGTTGGTTTGTCATGGGAGGTGGGGCTACAAAGCCTTGGTCGCTCTGCATTTGTCGCTGGGCATGCTCTTCTGCCCATTGTTTCTGTCGCTCAGCAGCCTCTTCGTCCAGCAGAGGTTTGATGCATACGCGCCCAGCTTCTGAGCGAAAGTGTCGTCCAAGAGCGTCGGCACGCGCAAAACGACGGCCGCATCCCCACTGTTCTCCGTTGCTGAGTTGACCCTTGCAAACGAACTTCTTTTCGCCTGAATGCAAGCTTTCGTGGCGCTTGCGATCGTGCTGGCGAGCGAAAGCCTTGCCGCACACTGTACAGACAAAGGGCCTCTCGTCGGTATGGGTACGAAGATGGGAGCGCAGGTTGTATGCGCGAGTGAACTTCTTGGGACATAGTGTGCACTGGAAAGTGGCAGGGTGTTTCTGAGTCCGCTTGGGGTCATTGCCCCCACTGGCTGCTCTTTCCGGATTTGCAAGATCCAGAATGTAATCGCGCTGGGGCACGGACGAGGTGGAAGAGCGTCTGGATAGTCCACTGGTAGAAGAGATGGACGAGGGCGAAGGTGAGCGTGAGCCGCTGTGGCGTGCGTCGAAGGGCGACAGGGAGTTTGTCCCTGGTTGTAAAGAAGGAGATCTACCTCTTCCTGCGACCGAGGGAGTCACTTGTCGCGATCCAACGAAAGTGTCCGATTTGGCGCGCGTTCGGTTGCGACTGCGATCTGAGAGTGCAAGGTTAGCAAAAAAGTTGACCGAGGGCGTGTGCGACACTTACTCCTTTCCGGTGGACTGAGTGCATCCTCTGGTCCAGCACCATCTGGAGGTCCAAAGCTGGGTACTCTCGAAGGAGGGGCGAAGTCGATGTTGATCTCGGGAGGAGACATGGTATCAGCCATGCCTATCTCGTTGGGGGTACCGCCGTTGCTCAGCTGAGGGAAAGGCTCAGCTGCTGTGAGCGAGGCCGCCGGATACATGTCGAAATTGTTCTGCCGTGTTTGATATGCCATGTCGGTCTGCAAGGCGAAGCCGTTCGCCGTGTTGAAGTCTGGAAGGGCTTGTTGCGATTGAGGCAACAATCGAGGCGACACGGCCGGACTAGGGCCTGGACTGATATGAGGTGGAATGTGCGTGTCGGACAAGGAGAATTGCCCGAGACCCAAGGCATCAGGAAACATGGAAGCGTCTGTTTGGGGGTTCAGCATGGGCGAAGCATCAAAGCTGTCGGCTGTAGGTAAATATGGCGAAGCCTGGTTGGAATGCGACGAAATGTCCGAGTAAGCGTCCGATGGTGAGCGACGGTGCGACTGGAAAGCCTGGCCAGCGCTCCAGTCGTTGCCATGATATCCGGGAGGTGGGTATGCAGCGCTGGCGGGGTCAAGCGACTCGGATCTCTGTCGATTGACCTGGTTGAATGAAGCCTGTTGGTACGACGGTGACGCGTGTGGACTGGGACTCTGCGATGAGCGGCGCAACTGGGGCTGCAGTAGATGAGGAGGAGTTGGATTGTGATGCGTCGTAGCCATGGGTTCCACTAGCGATGGGTTGGAAGTGCCGTAGAATAGGTTTGGGTCTAGCTGGTGCTGGTTGAAGTCAAAGCCCGGAAACGAGTTGGACTCTTGTTGAGGCAGATTGTGAGGTGAAGGTCCGTTGAGCGACAGGTTGGTTGCGCTGAGAGAGGTGGGAGACAGGTTGCCGCTCAGGTTGCTGCTGCTGCCGTTTGGACTATACAGGCTGGGAGTGCGAGCGCTGAAGAAGCTGTTGTTATCGAAGCCCGGAGATTGAAAGTCCAGCAAGGTAGCTTGAGGGTCAAGAAACTGCTGTTGGTTGATACTGTTGGCCTGAAACTGCTGCTGGCTATCATAAGGATTGGAGAAAGGTTGGAAAGAGTCGGCCGAAACGGGGGGTGACAAGTGCGACGACGAGGCCGAACGATCACGCTGGCCTTGGTTGGTCATGTTGACGAGAGTGATGGGGTGCTTCCTTTAGATGTCTTCCAATATCATGGCCATATGCGGTCGCGACAAGGGCGTCGAGGCTGTGGGGAGGCTGTATAAAGCGCGAATGCAGGCTGACTACAGCGCAGGAATGGGAATACCTCTGCCTGAGGCGGTGCAATAATGCTTCGAGGCGGAGCACAAGATGCGAATGCAGGCTGATACTGGTGAGGAAGAAACAGAAGCAAGTTTCGACAGAGAAGGCGCGCGTGTCAGAAACCCGAACGAGGCAGCTACCAACGACCCTAATGCTACCTGTAATAAGCAACAGCCCAAGCCGACTTTTGGGGGTGTCCTTCCGCCGATTGGATTGGGACCGAACGAAGTCAAAGCGTCGTGACGGACGCTGCGGACAGCATCCACCCGACTCATGCAGTCTCCTCTTGATTATCAGATCAATCACCATCGCCTGCTTTGCCCACAAACTCCCCCTTTCCGCAATCAATTCCACCATATCCCAACTCGCATCGCAATCTCCTGCTGTTGGCGACCAGCACAGTGCGACAAGAATGCCAAACCCTGCAGAGCGTATGAGTTCACCGGTCAAGGGACCCGCCAATAGAAACGTGTGTCGCATGCTCTAAGCCCCGCTCGAACGAACCTTGCTTATTCACTCCCGACCTTTTCACGTGCTGTCCTCTTTAAGTCTTGAACCTTTTCCCGCTTCGAGGCTTGCAGGATGTCCATTGACATCCTCCGCGACACGACACTTGATGCCTGCGCCCCTGGCGCCAGTAAATTGCACATTCAATCAGTCATGCAAGAGTAATCCGCGACATATGAGCAGGGAGCTCTTTTGTTGAATAACCGCAAAGTGATGCAATGCAAGGACTAGCGATGGTTTATTGCCTACACAGCCACCTCCATGTTTTTCGGCCATGATCATTTCGGCTGTTACACACAGAAAACCATTTCCTGCTCTGATTCATGCATCTTTTTGTGGGCTCCTGCCGGGCTGTCGCGAGTGGATGACAGTCGTATCAACCACTGCCGCAAAGGATAGTATGAACCAGGATGTTCACTTCTAGTCGATTGCTCAGCCTATCAGTGTCTCTGGTATCGTCGTGCAATGGCAAACATCCTCACTCCAAGGATCCATCACAAGTCTGGTGAGTTTGGAGGCACGCAAATCTTGCCAGGATCAACTGTGCTGCATAGCCAAACAACAAGGCATAACTATGTGCAAATTGGCAAAATCATCCGGTAGAGCAAACGATCTTGCGGGTTGCCTCGAAATGTGTCTCTGCTTCTGAAGAGGATTGTGCTTTTTTCTAAGCATAGATTGATCTCTTCTGAAGATGAGAGTCCGGTTCTTGTTGCGTTTCCTCTGTGCCATGTCGGAAGATGACTGACGAAAAGCCTTCTCAGAAGCAGCGGGAAAAAAGAATCATGAATGCATTTTTATAGACTCAAGCTAACCATGTTACAAGCTGCTCAGCCACCACATGAAAGCCAGCTGGATAATGTACGAGTAGACGAAGAGGAAGTATGTCCTCTTGGTTCTCTGCGAGCGAGCGATAGGGTTGTGGGCGCCTGAGGCAGTATCCGGGAGAATGACATACTTGAGCGACCGGAGCTGCTTCGGTTAGTACACAGGACAGTAAAGATGAAGTGTGTTGCTCACGAGGAAAAAGGCGTTGGCCAGGTAGGTGTAGGCAAAGACGGACCAGCCAACATAACCACCAGTACCCTTGGCGCCTGTCATGATGGTGGCCAGGGCAATGGTGAAGATGATACCGACAAATTTGTAGCCAGAGTAAGCAACCAGATCTAGCCACTGAGACTCATTGGAAATGTTCAAGAGGTAGGTGCCGAGCTTAAGGAGTAGAAGCTCAATGATGACAACAGCAAAGGCGTTGGTAGCAGTCATGCCGAGCAACTCTGGACGGAAAGCGCCCTGCAGACCGGCGAGCAGCGTGGACAGGAGGATGTAGGTGACAAAGGCCATGACGGGAATGTACATGTCGGGGCTGTTGATATCCTCGCGAGGAGGCAGGAACATGGGACCGGACTGAGCACTGGTGGCCATGGGCTGCTGTTGGCGCGACCAGGGACGATGGCGCCAGGGGAACAGGACTATGAAGAGCTTGTTGACGACGTATTTGTTCGAGACGTTGAAGTAGTGCTTCATGGCCGAGACATTGACATAGCGGTTGAACTGGGCGGGCATCAGCAGGGATTCTCATCGACATGGTGCAGTGTCCAGACTGACGTTTTGTTCCATGTACTCTTGACCGGCAGCGACGGCCGTCTTGCCCATCTGGAAGCCCATCTGGGCGGTGGGATCGTTGATGAAGCCGCCAAAGGGAGGCTGGCCGTAGTTGTTCGGGGCATAGCCGTACTGCTGCTGCTGCTGCTGGGCCTGCTGCTGTTGCTGTTGTTGTTGTGTCATGGGCGGAGGGGGAGAGCGCAGCTGCGGGACAGTCGAAACGTGCTGAGGGACTGGGTGGTGGAGGGGAGGCGATTGGGCGGGGCCCATGTTGGAGTAGGGACCGCGCTGCATGGTCAGACGGACGATGGAGAGACGTCTCTGTCGGGACGAGGAGGCTTGTCTCTGTTGTTAGGAGACTTGTCCACTTGGTCAACAATTGGAAGGAACGACGGAGCTCCCCCAACTTTCTTGGCAGTCGCATTGCACGGGCGGGTCCAGGCAATACCCAATGCCGCATGCGACACGTCGAGACACTACTTTGTTCCCCAAACCCTCAGCCAACATGCTGGACGCCTTCGAAATCATCACAACGTCGGGTGTCGTCGTCTGGAGCCGCACATATGCCCCCGTCGCGCAGAAGGTCGTCAACAGCCTGATCAACGACGTCTTCATCGAGGAGCGCGCCCAGAGCCTGCAGAGCCAGCCGCGGAATGCCTCGTTCAAGACGGACAAGTACACGCTCAAATACACCCACGCCAAGGATCTCGGCCTGATCTTTGTCGCCGTCTACCAGTCCATCCTCCACCTGTCGTGGGTCGACAACCTGCTCGATGTTGTCCGTGGCCTCTTCGTCAAGCAATACGCAAACGACCTCAAGACCAAGAACACCACCAAGCTCGACTGTTCCGCATTCACCCCGACCTTCGATGCTCTCGTCCAGAAGCTCGACAAGACACAGTCTTCGGCCCCGCGACCTGACGACCAAGACCTCGAGACCGACTCGCCCGCCGACCTGACCCCACCTTCGAGCTCTGCTGGCGACGACCAAGACTACCCGCCGCCCCCCGCACCCACCCTCAAGAAGCCTGCCCCAAGACAGGTCACCGACACCATCTCGGCTTCAACAGATGCCACCCCCATCCCAACACCAGACACATCGCGACCTGCTTCGCCCGCCGTGAGCCAATTGCTCGAAGGAAAGAGTCTCCGAGCCTCGCGCCGTTCGCGAAAGGCCGCCCTTGCTGCCTCGTCAGCCCCCGCCTCTTCTGGTGATGAAAAGTCTCCCTCGAGAAAAGCCGCAGCTGCAAAGCGACCGACTGCAAAATCAAAGCGCACATGGGACGCCCACGGCTTTGGCGCCGAAGAAGACGAGGACACGGTTCTGGATTACTCAACACAAAGCCTAGACGATGCTCCTGCTGCTCAGTCAACATTACAGCCCGTCCGTGCCGACGACATGGGCAGTAGGACGGCCAAGGGCCAGTTCGTGCTCAAGGATCTGGATGATGAGGTTGATGCCATTCTCGCAGAGTCAAAGTCCAGGAAAGAGGAAGTCGAGACAGATGCGTCAAAGGGACTGGTGGGAACTGGACTGGGAGCCATCAGTGGCTACTTCCGCAACATGGTTGGGGGCAAGACTTTGACAGCCGCCGATCTGGTCAAACCCATGAAATCCATGGAGGATCATCTTCTGAACAAGAACGTTGCCCGCGAAGCAGCTGTTCGCTTGTGCGAATCCGTCGAGCGCGATCTTATTGGTCTCAAGACCAGCAACTTCACCACCATCGACCAGACCATTCGCGATTCCATGTCCAAGGCCCTCACTCGCATACTGACCCCTACCTCCTCCCTCGATCTGCTGCGCTCCATCACATCCACTACCTCGGGCTCCAACGCCAGGCCCTATGTCATCAGTATTGTCGGTGTCAACGGTGTCGGCAAGTCGACCTCTCTTTCTAAACTTGCCTTCTTCTTCCTCCAGAACAACTTCCGTGTCCTGGTCTGCGCCGCCGATACCTTCCGTTCCGGTGCTGTTGAGCAACTACGCGTTCATGTACGCAACCTCTCCGAATTGACTGCTCGTGAGAACCTCGGCCATGTCGACCTTTACGAGAAGGGTTACGGCAAGGATGCTGCTCAGCTTGCCAAGGAGGCTGTCGTCTATGCCGCTGAACACGCCTACGATGTTGTGCTAGTCGACACAGCTGGCCGCAGACACAACGACACCCGTCTCATGTCATCCCTTACCAAATTCGGACAGCTCGCGAATCCAGACAAGATCTTCATGGTTGGCGAGGCTCTCGTAGGCACAGACTCGGTTGCCCAGGCTCGCAACTTCTCTGCGCAATTCGTTGACCGCCAAGGGAAGGGCCGTGGACTCGATGGCTTTGTCATCTCCAAGTGCGATACTGTCGGCGACATGGTCGGTACGCTCGTCAGCATGGTTCACGCTACGGGTATCCCCGTTGTCTTCTTAGGCGTGGGTCAACACTACGGCGATCTGCGTGGCCTGAACGTTGGCTGGGCTGTGGACAAGTTGATGAAGTAGTGACGGCCCAGCTCTCTCCTTCTCGTGCTTATAGCCATCTATTTAATATGATTACGGCCTCGACATGTACATGAATTCAAGACCATTCTCTTGCCTCGACTCTCCACTGGATCTGCCCCAGTCTTCTTTTGCTCTCAAGGCCCTAATCCCTACACTCTCTTTCACACCATGCCCAAGTCAGCAACAGTAATCCGAATACTATCTGCGCCCCCGAGGTTCTGGGCCACGCACCCCCTCTATAATTCGGCAGTTGCCATGTATGAAGCTGAGGAAGGAGCGGCATATTCCCCGCATATCATTGCCCCGCAGTCATCAAGAGTGGGTCCTGATGTCGTCCTTCCTCCATTGTATATAAGCAGGCTGAAAACGAGGCATTGCAGATCTCAGTTCCCTCATTCTTCTTTGCATATTCTTGCCTTTGTACCAAACTGCACGAGAACCCCCAATTCCAACCATGTCGGACAAGCAAATGAAAGCCGTACATTACGACGGCCCTTTCAAGGTGAATTCGTTTCCGATCTCCATCCATTGACGTGCCTGGAACTAAGCTACGGCACCTGTCGTTAAGGTTTCTGTCAAGGAAATTCCATTGCCAAAGCTCGAACACCCCGATGATGCTATCATCAAGGTGACTACTGCTGGTAAGTCGTTCTTTTCTTTTACGGGCAATTGGAGTGACTTGTTCATCTCTGATCTATCCATGGCCGTGCTTGGCTCAAACTACGGTCCCTATCGAGCTATCATTCAAGACATGACTATTGTTCACTAACCTCCCTCGCAGCGATTTGCGGTAGTGACTTGCACATGTATCAGGGTCGAACAGCTGCCGAAGCAGGTCTTGTCTTTGGTCACGAGGTAAGTTACTAGATCTCACCCTGAGGGATGTATCATGGTGATCTGACTTGTTCAGAACATGGGAATCGTCACCGAAGTGGGTTCCGGAGTAACACTACTCAAGAAGGGCGATCGTATTGTGCTTCCTTTCAACGTGGCAGATGGTAGATGCCGCAACTGCGAGCAAGGCAAGACTGCGTTCTGTACTGGTCAGTTCAGATACATCTCTGGTGGATAAAAGCACGTACTGATAAACTCTGCAGGTGTCAACCCTGGATTCGCAGGTGGTGCTTACGGGTACGTTGCCATGGGGGGCTACAATGGAGGCCAAGCGCAGTATTTGCGAGTCCCGTATGCCGATTTTAACGCTCTCGTCTTACCTCCTGGTACCGAACACGAGGCTGATTTTGCTCTCCTCGCCGATATCTTCCCGACCGGCTGGCACGGTCTCCAACTATCTGGCTTCCAACCTGGTGAGAGCGTGGCCGTCTTCGGAGCCGGCCCAGTAGGTCTGATGGCTGCTTACTCCGCTGTCTTGCGTGGAGCTAGCAAAGTCTTCGTCGTTGATCAAGTCAAGGAGAGGTTGGATGCTGCAAGAAAGATTGGATGTGAGGGCGTCGACTTTACCAAGGGTGATCCCGTGGAACAGATCATCAAGCTCAATGGTGGAGAGATGGTCGACCGCGCCGTTGATGCTGTCGGTTACCAGGCCGTTGACAAGAGTGGCAACAAGGAGCAACCCAACATTGTCCTTGACCAGCTCATCATGGTCACCAGGCCTACAGGAGGTCTGGGTATCCCAGGTCTTTATGTTCCATCTGTAAGCTTTTCTCCCCTTCAGCTTTTTGCGTCAACGATCACACGCAGAGATGCCGCTAACACTGGAAATAGGACCCTGGTGCTCCGGACTCGCAATCTGCCAAAGGACAGATTCTCATCTCTTTCGGCAAGCTGTTCGAAAAGGGGTTGTTCCTCGGTACTGGCCAATGCAATGTCAAGGCCTACAATCGTCAACTCCGCGACCTCATTGTCTCTGGCCGCGCCAAGCCCTCTTTCGTCGTCTCTCACGAAGTGGACATTGACGAGGCTGTCGATGCTTACGAAAAGTTCGACAAGAGAACCGATGGATATACGAAGGTCCTCCTTCGTCCAAACGGCCCATTGGATCAGTTCTCCATCTAGAGAGTTTTTGATCTCTCTATCTTTATTGGAACCCGAACGTGGTATATGTTTTTGAAACATCAGACCTTGAACAATGTTTTTTTGGACGGTTACTTGTACTTAACACTTGGATCAACAGAATGTGGATACTTTGACCATCGAACACTTGAGCTTGGTGGAGCTTGTGCATGACCTTGATGAGGAGGTTGTAATCCTGATTGTATAGAAGCTATGATTTTCAGTCACATACAACAGCCGTCAACTAACCAGGTTGTAATCCTTCCGAGATGTGGGCCACCCTACACTCCAACTGGACGTAGCAAGATTTGGGACGCTAGAAGCAGACTGTGCAATATTGTAAACAAGAAGATGGACATGACCACATTGAGAAAGTGTCGAGATGCGCACGACGAAGATACAATGACCATACACGGTTCTACTCGTATGTTTGTGACGTGGTTGTAGGTTGGTGACACGATAGGATCAGATTAGATGATGGATGCCAGGCTTGGCAAGAAGTTTGTCCGAGTCGAAAGCTCCACGTCATTTATTGGTCGCGCATGTCACTTGGGCCGCGAACGATCACCTAGAGACAACAGCCACAGCACCGTCGTGGGCCCAGCATGGTTTCTCTCTTGCTCGCCGTCTTCTTGCTGAACGTGGCAATCCACCTCATCAACACACTCGGAGCCGCGACCATCAACGAGCTGGTATGGACACGACGGACCCGTTTCCTGAATGGACGAGTACTGAATAATTGTAGCTCTGGGTTCTTTACAACAAGCTCCCTACACCGACGGCGAAAGATGCGCAGAACTCGGCACGACTTAAGAAGGAGGTGGTGCGTCTCAAGCGCGAGATGAATGCGGTCAGCGCACAAGACGAGTTTGCCAGATGGGCCAAGCTGCGCAGGACGCACGACAAAGCTGTCGCCGACTATGAAAAGAGCAGTATGTCAAGGCTATACTACGCATTCGCGCCGGAAGACGCCATCTGACACAAGTGACAGCAAGCTCGGTACAAGACACCAAGGCCAAGTTCGACAAGACGGCCAACGTCCTTCGCTGGCTCGGTACAAACGGCATGCGCTACCTTCTACAGTTCTGGTTCTCACGTCAAGCACTGTTCTGGCTGCCACAAGGATGGGTCCCTGGCTACGTCGAATGGCTTCTCGCATTCCCCAGGGCACCCAAGGGCAGCATCAGCATCCAGCTGTGGGGCATTGCGTGTGCCAGCGTTATTTCCATGGCGAGCGAAGCCATCGGCGCCATGTATGTGTTGGTCACCAAGCGCCCCGACATGCAGACCGGAAAGCAAGAGCAAGAGCCACAAGCATTCAAGAGCGGCGGAGCAGCAAGCACGGCTGGAGAGGACAAGAAGGAATTGTAAACAGGGACCACAATCGTAGTGATGGCCCAGAGAGGATTGTATGTAGGGCATGTCTCTCAACATTTTGACGCAAGATCTTCAAAGCAAAGCTCAGAAACTGCAACACGAGTGAGATGATCTTGGCAGATCGTTGGGCTCAATATTGGCGTCGATTTTGAACTCGTGACCTTGGAAAAGGTAGTGGTCGCCGAGTCTTCGAATCCGCCGTGCAAATGCTACGTGTGCATTGTCTGCTACGTGTGCATTGTCTACGTGAAGAGTTTGCACCGCCATGCATATCTTGTGCAAGGGCTGAGGATGCATGTCTTGTGCAAGGACTGAAGATGCATGTCTTGTGCAAGGACAGAAGATGGATGAAGCTGCGCATGTTGGCGTCAACGTCTTCATACACGATGGATCGTGCAAAAACATGATGGGGTCATTGCAAAAGCAGAGGACTGAGTTGTTTGGAAAAGGTCGGAAGCGTCGACGAGGAGACGAGAAAAGAAAGCAAATGAGGGCAAGCCGGCTTAGTAATTCGAGAGGACAGAAAATCAATCAAGCCGCATTGGAATTGCCATGCAACACACGCGCCACGCTAAAACACGAAACACGACTTTTCGGCAACAACGCGAGCGCGTCTTTAAGAGTCGTCTCCTCGATCCTCCTCTCCCTCCCACTCTCATATCTGCAATTCCTCAGTCTTGACGACTGCATCTGCTTCTTCTTTGATACCCCTCCTGCCTCTACATCTTTAGTACCACCTCACCAAGACTCCTCTTTCTCTCAGCTACCCCTCATTGTCCGCCCCTCGAGAGCTACTGTCTCCTATCCTTTCCTCTTCATTCCTCCCACATCACATCAACACGTCACAATGTTCGTGTACAAGCGCGGTAAGTCTCCTCTCGTAGCTACCACACACTCGAGGATGCTAACAGACGCCCAGACGGACGCAAGGAGCGTGTCCAGTTCGACAAGATCACAGCCCGCGTCTCGCGGTTGTGTTACGGCCTCGATCCCGACCATGTCGACGCTGCTGCTATCACAATGAAGGTCATTGCCGGTGTCTACCAGGGCGTCAACACAATCCAATTGGATGACTTGGCCGCCGAGACTGCTGCGTACATGACAACCACCCACCCCGACTACGCCGTTCTCGCTGCACGCATTGCCGTGTCGAACCTCCACAAGCAGACCAAGAAGCAATTCTCTGCCGTCATCTCGGATCTGTACCACTACGTCAACCCCAAGACCAGAAAGCCCGCTCCCATGATCTCCGAGGAGACATACAAGACGGTCATGGACCACGCCGAAGAGCTCAACTCGGCCATTGTTTACGACAGAGACTTCAACTACCAGTACTTTGGTTTCAAGACGCTAGAACGTTCATACCTCCTCAGACTCGAGGGCAAGGTCGCCGAGAGACCCCAGCAGATGATCATGCGTGTCGCTGTCGGCATCCACGGCGAGGACATTGAGGCTGCCATCGAGACGTACAACCTCATGTCGCTCAAGTACTTCACCCACGCTTCGCCCACTCTCTTCAGCGCCGGAACTCCCCAGCCTCAACTCGCCTCGTGCTTCTTGATCGACATGAAGGACGACTCGATCGATGGCATCTACGACACGCTCAAGACCTGCGCCATGATCTCAAAGAACGCCGGTGGTATCGGTCTCAACGCCCACTGCATTCGTGCCACTGGCTCTTACATTGCTGGCACCAACGGCACATCCAACGGCCTCGTGCCCATGCTCCGTGTCTTCAACAACACTGCCAGATATGTTGACCAGGGCGGCAACAAGCGTCCCGGTGCCTTCGCCATCTACCTCGAGCCTTGGCACGCCGACGTCTTTGCCTTCCTCGACCTCCGCAAGAACCACGGCAAGGAGGAAGTTCGTGCCCGCGATCTCTTCTACGCCCTTTGGATCCCCGATCTCTTCATGAAGCGTGTCGAGCAAAACTCCACCTGGACTTTGATGTGCCCTAGCGAATGCCCTGGTTTGGCCGACGTTTACGGTGACGAGTTCGAGGCTCTGTACGAGAAGTACGAGCGTGAGGGTCGTGGTCGCGACACCATTCGCGCCCAGAAGCTGTGGTATGCCATCCTCGAGGCTCAGACCGAGACTGGTAATCCCTTCATGCTGTACAAGGATGCCTGCAACCGCAAGAGCAACCAGAAGAACCTTGGTGTCATTCGCAGCTCCAACTTGTGCACCGAGATCATCGAGTACACTGCTCCCGATGAGGTCGCAGTCTGCAACTTGGCTTCGCTCGCTCTCCCCACCTTTGTCGACATGAACGAGGAGAAGTTCGACTTCAAGAAGCTCCACGAGGTTGTCCAGGTCGTCACCAAGAACTTGAACAAGATCATCGAGATCAACCACTACCCCGTCCCCGAGGCTCGCAAGAGCAACTTCCGCCACCGTCCCATCGGTCTTGGTGTGAGTGGACTTGCTGATGCTTTCCTCGCTCTTCGCATGCCTTTCGACTCGCCCGAGGCTAGACAGCTCAACATCCAAATCTTCGAGACCATCTACCACGCCGCCTTGACTGCTTCTTGCGATCTGGCCGAGAAGCTCGGCCCCTACGAGACCTATGCCGGCTCTCCCGTCTCCAAGGGCGAGCTCCAGTACGACATGTGGGGTATCACCCCCACTGACCTCTGGGACTGGGAAGCCTTGAAGGAGAAGATTGCCAAGGATGGTGTCCGCAACTCCTTGCTTGTTGCACCCATGCCTACTGCCAGTACTTCGCAGATCATGGGCTTCAACGAGTGCTTCGAGCCCTACACTTCGAACATTTACTCCCGTCGTGTCCTTGCTGGAGAGTTCCAGGTTGTTAACCCCTGGTTGCTCAAGGACCTTGTCGACCGTGGCCTTTGGTCTGACAACATGAAGAACCGCATCATTGCCGACGGTGGTTCCATCCAGCGCATTCCCAACATCCCTGACGACCTCAAGGCTCTGTACAAGACCGTTTGGGAGCTCAGCCAGCGTCACATCGTTCAGATGGCTGCTGACCGTGGTGCCTTCATCGACCAGTCTCAATCGCTCAACATTCACATGCAGGCTCCTACCATGGGCAAGATCACCAGCATGCACTTTACTGGCTGGAAGCTCGGCTTGAAGACCGGCATGTACTACCTTCGTACCATGGCTGCCGCCGCTCCTATCCAGTTCACTGTCGACCAGGAGAAGCTCAAGGTTGCCGACACCAACGTTGCCCGTAACCCAGCTAAGAAGCGTGGAATCGCCGGCACTGGTTCGCCCGCCACCCAATCCCCTACCCCTCAACCCATGTACGAGTCGAAGCAACCTCAAAACTCGGCGGTCACTAACGGTGTCCCCACACCCTCGACTACACCCCCTCCAGAGGCTGAGGCTAAGTCGACGCCCAAGAAGGAGCTGCCTATGAGAGCGCCCCCGTTCACTGCTGACCTTCCCGAGGGAAGCAGCCCTAAGTTGGTCGCTGCTGATAGCACTGTTGGTACTCCCGATGAGGAGGTCAAGAGAACTGTCAAGCAAGATGAGGATGCTGCCGATGACAGCAAGGACCGTGAGGGTGATATCTATGCCGACGCCGTCCTGGCTTGCAGCATTGATAACCCCGAGTCTTGCATTATGTGCAGTGGTTAGACGAAAATTGTTAGATGGGAAACTTGTTTATGTATTATGAGGGAAGGAAGCGATGATGCATTCTGCAATGGGTTATATCGGTTGGACAATGGCGTACAGGTAGAGACTTTTCGAGTGTAATGATAGATAGCTTGAATAATCGCAACAGATTGATTCTTCATACTTCAGACATGTTCCTTCATTGACTCACCTCGAATTCTCCGTGAAGCTGTACTGTGTCGTGTTGCAAGATGTCAATAGAAACGATAACTGCGATTATCACTTCTCGTTTGAAAAAGGAAGGAACCACCCATTTTCTGACCATGTCAGGTTAGATCGAACCGGTTCTTGCTCGTTGATGAGAGTTTGAACAAGGGACCAAGTTCTGCTTGCCGTGACTGAATTAAGCCCTTGCTATCTGCCATTCAATATCTAGGTCAAGATCATAGGATGTAAACAGGGTGCTCCTGTCGACGACCTAGCCATCAGTTGCGGCAATCGTAATCGAGCCGAGACAGCAACCTAAAACAGAGTGGTGCGGGCGCGTAATCCCAGAACCTCACAGGTCGAGTATGCAGCGCAGTCAGCGATTCACAATGCACAGCATGTCTTCTTGACGTCCCATTGGCGTCGTCTCCATGTGCCGCCCAGAGCCTAGGGTGTCCACGAGTCGACTCGCGCGACGCAAGCACGATGCTATCAGATTTACCGCACCCTCGGCGCTGACCTCGAGGCTCGAGCCTGCTGACAGTGTAGGCTGAAGGAAATTGACGTTGAGATCAACTCTTTCTCCCGGAGGCACGCAACTAAGATTGATAGTGGCTTTCCCCAGCGCCAGCAAATGTCGCGTCGAGTAGTCGCATCGTTCAAGCGGCTGCGTGCACACATGCAGGACCCAACAAGATGTTTCCCGGCCATTCGCTCGCAGTGGTTCGGCAACGATCATGCCCGAGTCCAGCCAATATCGCTTCATTGGTGTGGCACACAAGACTCTTCGGTTGCATGTAACCACACTGTCCAAGACCACCCAGGCGAGTTCTTTGTGCGAAAGATCTTCCCCTCGGATGTGACGACCCCCACTTGCGGTAGGAAGCACGGCTTGGGTTCCTGATATGGCAGTTGGGACAGATATCTAGTGGACCCTTGCAGTGCCGATGGATGGTTAGTTATGCTTAAGGCGGTGCACCCTCTTCCTTTTCCTCCGCATCATTCTGTATCTTGTTCCTCCTCACTCGCGACGACAACAGTAACAATTGGTACCTTTGGGATCTTACATCATCTATATCCAAGTTATCAGTCTGATACACCACACACGTATGCTAATAGCCCTACGCAATCTGACTGTTGCGCAATCGTCGTGCATCTCACCGGCTGGAAAGTGATTCTCCTACGACTGCCTTGATACCATCTGCGCCAGCTTCGCGAATGTGACAATTCAAGCAAATCTCAAGGAGTCTGGACACTACAACCGAAAACTTCTCTGGACATCGACCCTAACAGTAGATAGGCGTGTCACTCCTGGACGCAGACTCTACACTCCATGTCGAACGTCGCCCGGCGACTCGCGGGCGATGCACTCTCGCGCGTGCAAGAAACAGTTCAAGCTGTCCATGAAAGCGTCTCCCAGGGACTTGAAAAACGGATAAACATACCCATGAACAGCACCAGTCCGGCTGGTCTAGTCGAAGCGAATACTCGAGACCCATGGTCAAAATCTGGCAAATATGCTCTGGGATGGGTCTACTTCTGCGTAATCCTATTCGTTTTTGCATGCCTTTTACATCTATACCACATCTGGACGGACAAAATACGGACGGCGCTCTACAAAGAAGACGCTGCGGCATCCGCGATGATCGAGTCTCCTGCAACAGACTACGAATTGTCAGTACTCAGCACCGATAGATCGACGCACAAATTTTTCCCACGTGAGGGACCATTACCCGAGCAACCCAAGATGCAATCGTCGGTTTCCTCCATGTGGTTGGTCAACAACGCTATAGCGCTCTTTCGATTTGCATTTTATCGGCCCATACCAGTCCTCAGATTGAGGAAAGGGTGGAGGCCAATCATTTTTCCATCGCTTGGTGCGGTTGTTGTCGTTTCGCTCGCATTGATCTTCGTTGTTCTCTACTGCTTCATCCCTCAGCCTCTGTATTGGCAGAGCATTCAATTCGGGTCTCCGCCACTGGCTATCCGAGCAGGCATGATTGCGGTTGCAATGATGCCGTGGATCATTGGTCTTAGCATGAAAGCTAACATCATCTCTTTCCTCACCGGGATTGGACACGAACGACTGAACGTTCTGCATCGATGGCTCGCATATCTTTGCTTGCTTCTGAGTTTAATCCACACAATACCCTTCTACGTCACGCCGATCTGGTCTGAGGGTGAGTTGGGCGTGTTCCAGTCGGCTTTCGGCGGCTCTGGTATCTACGTGTACGGGTCTGGCATTGCGGCACTGGTGCCCCTCATCTTCCTCTGTGTGCATTCCTTGCCTCCGTTTCGCCGCAAGATGTACGAGTTGTTTGTGGCGTTTCATGTGCCTGTTTCCATCGTCTTCCTCGCCATGCTCTTTTGGCACTGCAAAAATTTCCTCACTTCGTGGCACTATCTATGGGCGACCACGGCCTTATGGTTCTTTTCGTATATCGTCCGTTTGTTTTTCCTCAACTGGACAAACTACTTCCGGCTATCGTGGTTGGTTGGCGAAGAGGCGGCTGTCACGCTGATGCCTGAGAATGCCATCAAAGTCACCATTCCAACACAGGTGAAATGGAAGCCCGGACAATATGTTTATCTAAGAATGCCTGGCATCTCGGTGTTTGAGAACCATCCTTTCACCATTGCATCTCTGTGGAGCGACGACTTTCCTTCTCAGTACGGCGAAGAGTACAGGGACATGGTTCTAGTCTTTCGACCTTTCGGCGGCTTCACCAAGAAAGTTTTGGACAGCGCGTTGGAGAACGGACCTTGGCACACCTATCGCGCTTTCATCGACGGACCCTATGGTGGTATGAGGAGGAGTATGGATTCTTTCGACCACGTCGTCCTCTTCGCAGGTGGCAGTGGCATCACAGCCTTGGTCTCTCAACTTCTCGACCTGATAAAACGTCTAAGGGATGGCAAAGCGGTAACGAAGACTGTTCAAGTGATCTGGGCACTCAAACGTCCCGAAACACTGGAATGGTTCAAGGAAGAACTGCGTATCTGCAGGGAATTTGCGCCTCCGGATACCGTGCAGTGCCAATTCTACATCACTGCTGCAAAAAGACAAGTCAGAACCGGAGAACTGGTTTCCGCACAGACGCCCACGAGGCCGATCAGCATGATGTTCTACAACAAAGTCAACGAAGCCTTCCAGAATATCGCGAATAACAGACTCTCTACCATCTCGGCCAACACGAACAGAAACTCCGCATTGATCGCGGAAGAAGCGGCAGGAGATCCAGAAAGAGAAAAGGCACTGAGACGCGAGAACGAAGATCGGGTCAGACCACTGCCGCAAGCGCATCTGTTGCCCATGAGGAGTGCATCGCGCAATGGTCGTGTCTCCCCTCCACCATCATCCGAGCCCTCGGCCTCGCCTCGACTCACGTTGGCCGAAAAGCGAAAATCGCAGCAAATGTCCATTCCACTACCTGAACCGGCCGCACCAGCCTATCTCAAGGGAGGCACACCTCCTCGAGGTGACTTTGACTTTGGGTTCCCCTCCACACCGACAGAATTCCAGAAGAACCTCATGCGATTTGCCTTTTTGCCTGCTGCTGTCAAGTCGAGGAAAACTGGCTGGAGCACCGAGTATGGAAGGCCGGATATTCCATTCATGCTCAGGGAGATGAGCAGAGAGTGGACTGGACGGCGGGCATGTGTGTTTGTCTGCGGGCCGCCGGGCATGAGGGTCGATGTCAGCAATACAGTTGCCGAGTTGCAGAGGACGGTGTGGAATATGCCTGGCAGAGATGAGGTGTATCTGCATGCTGAGAACTACGCGATTTGAGATTGTAGGCTGATGATTTCTGTTTCGTTGTAATTTGAAAACTTCTGCATATCATACGTAAAGGAATAAGAACGACTCGTTCTGATCTTCTCGTCTCTCAGCCGCTATCTTTATTCATTCATGTCCAACGCTAGAGCTCGACTAAAAATGAAGCTCGTGGCCGCTCGCCCTCCTGAGAGCATGATTTGGATCGTCGAGCACATCAGCAGCACTATCAACCTGGAACCGCACATGTCCTCTGCTTCTCGTCTGAACCAGAGGCACCTGTACAAGCTGCAAGCTCTGCACACTTGGGGCGTCGATCAGACACTGAGCCTGTGTATCAGCGCTTCTACGGCGCTCGTTACGAGCCCTACGCCAGCGTTGAATGCGTTTGCCGTATATCTTCAGCAGCATTGCCAACCCTGCAAGCGCAGTGAATCCAGTGCCGCCAATCAAAAGTGCCATCATGTGCTTCTTCGGTGCCTTTATCTTCTTGTCACAGTATTCCCGGCAGTCAAGCTCGTCAAGGCATACCCGTGCTGGCGTAGAGGTAGGGCGAGGTGATGACTTGGGTTTTTTGCTCTTGAACTTTGAGATGTCGTAGGTCGACGTTGCGGTTGTTGTGCTCTTTTCGCCTTTCCCAGCCGTCCTGGTTGGAGCGAGGAACCCCCAGTGCGGTGTGGTGATAGTGGTGCTTTCTGTCACTGAACCGAAGCGCGAGACGCCATCAGAGTCTGTGACTGTGACCAATTTGACGATCGGAGACTCCCAAGGCTGGATAAAACCCCACATGCACTTGTCGTTCTTGCACAGCGACTTTTCCTCATCATCCCTTTTGCAGTCTGAACCAGTCGGCAAGGGCCCCCAAGGATTTGTTGTTGACGAAGTAGTGGTTGACGTGGCTTCGTAGGATTTCCATGATCCGAGGGTGCGAGCTGGTAGGTGATGTCGTACTTGCAGGCCAGGCGTGGGACAGTATGGGAAGTCTCCGAGAACTCTCGCCTCTCGATGAAGAACCGCAACAGACCTTTGGCATTCCGAGCCGTGCGAGCTGCAGGCAGTAGGCGGACCCTGAGTAGCAGCTGCGAGCAGGTAGCGTTCTACGACTTGAGCCGGGGGGTAGAAGACGGATGTAGTCTCGAAAACTCTGTAGACACCGTGGACAGCAGTAGAGGTTAGAGTGACGTGGTCGCCATAGACGGGAAAGCACACGCATTCGTCTCGTCGTTTGGGGTGGAAATAATAGAGATCGCAGGTCACAGCTTCGCTCAAGCCGTTTGCGTGTCTTGTGGAGTTGAGATGAAGAGCGGATGAGCGGGCAATGCAGTCTTTTCGAGTACCAATTCTAGGTTCGAGTTGCAAAAGCCACTCTTTCAAGTTGCGTCGGAAGTCGACGCGTCCGGGATACTGGATGTAGGGCGGCCACACAACAGCTCCTTCAAGTCAGCAAGCAGACTGGATACTGAGTGCCTCAAACTGACTGGCACATTGGGACGTGGATGACGGGTCGTGATCCTTGCACCAAGTGGCTATGTGGCTCTCTGACCAGACGGTATAGTTGTGGTGTGTGGAGCTGAAGAACCGACAGGCTGTCTGCGAGTAACCAATCTGGCAGAATAAGCTAAACAAGAGTATGAGATGCAACATGATAATGCGTGGTGGCCGGCGGATACTCGTGGCTAGATTTTGATATGGTGGTGATGCTAATAGTCAACATGCCCAACCAAATCAGGTTTCCCTGTCTCGAAGTTCCATCATGGCAGCTAGGTAGTTTGGAAAGTACGACCGTCTCGCTTGCCCTGTCCTAAGATGTGAGATGCTCGTGGCTCCTTGTACAGTGCACCTACCTTTTCGATGTCTCCTAGCGTGCGGCCTTGCAAGGGGCAGACAAGCCTGCATTATCGCTCGCCGAGTGCTCGCACCCGGTGACTTTCACATACGGCAACATGTCCAAAGTCATAAAGGTGTGCAGAGGGGTTCATTCTTGTGGAGAGCTATCGAGAGCTGGCGCATGGGCCATGTGCATTCACCTGCCAACAGCCGAGAAGCAAACAGAGGCAAGACGACTGACCTTGGATCTCTTTGGGCAGCAGCCAGATAGAAGTACCCGTCCGTACCTTTGACAGGAGTCAAACTCACAAACAACAATGCTGTTCCACTCCCGAGTCTGGCCTCTCTGCAGCGCTCTTTTGCTTTTGGCCTCGTTGGCAAACGCATCCCTCTTGTCGCCGTTTCTGTCCGTGCTTGACAGGCCGCAACAGACAAGCTCCAACGAAACATTCCACGAGCCGGCCAAACGCGCGCTTGATCCAACGTCGTGCCCAACCGGCTACAAGAACTGTGCAAACATCGGCGCCCCAGGTCTCTGCTGTGCGAACTCGGCCATCTGTGCTCCTGACCAGGCTGGCCATGTCGCCTGCTGTCCCAGTGGTGCCGTTTGCACTGGTGCAATCTCATCCATCATCACCGCCGGCGTCATTGCTTCCGGTGGCTCTGTCGCCTCAACCACAGCTGCTGCCTCTCAGCCCCTGACTGCATCTGCTTCGTCATCCCGAACAACGCCTACTGCAGGAGGTGGTCTCATAGTTGCGAGCGGCCTGACCACCACCGGCACGTCTCCTGCCGCCACCACCCTCGCCTCGGGTTCAGCCGCTACCACTGCCGGCGGCTTCATCATTGTCGGAACCAGCACTGCTGCTACGCTGGGAAGTGGTGCCGAGAGAAATCTCCAGATGGTGCGTGTCCCTGCTTTCCACTTTCCTCCACCAAGATATACTGACCCCATCCAGCCTTTGATTGTCCAGGCCATCGTTGGCCTCTTGCAATTCCTACCGCTTTGATGATCATGAATATCTAACAAGATTGACGACATGACGAACAACTTCAAGCCTTGACGAAACACGACTGCACCATAGCATGTTCACATTGCATAACGCCTGGTGGCTGCGACAATCCAAGAGAAAACTGAGGGTTGCACGACACAAAGGCGCTCAAAGAGAAAACAAGAAGTAGATGACAAGATATATACAAGAAGAGTCGTTAGCTTTCGTCGATCCGGATTCCTCCGCGGCTTAGTTTATGTGGTCGTGATATATGTACAGATTGTGAAACCAGGATATTTACAAGAATTCGGCGTTCATGAGGTGATCAGTAGGTAGCGTAGGCCTTGATGACAGGTTCCACCGAAACCTTGGGCTCGTAGAGGACGATTGAAAGTGCAGCGACCAGAATCGCGTTCTCTGTGAGCAGCAAGTCACCCACGTTGAGGCCATCGGCGAGGTACATGTTGCACAGCCTGTTGAGGTCAAGACGTGACGTCTTGCCGGCGCCGCCGTTGATCAGAGCATCCTTGACCAGGCCGAATGCGACAGGGTTGTAAAGTACACCCTCGTGAGTGTAGAAAGAGCCGCCGGGTAGGCCAGGGCAGAGGCCTTGAAGATAGTTGTTCGTGACACCCACTTTGCGGGCATCATTGAGGTATGCCGAAGCACCCGTGCCTTGCTGAGGCTCGACAATCTCATCGAAAAGTCCGCTGTACACAGTGGTCGTTGGGACATACGCAGAGTCGCCATTGTTGGCCCTCATCTTGTCAATGTAGTTGCTCGTTCCCTTGTACTGCTGCTGCAGAACGGCGGGATCACACGGAAGACCATCGGGGCAGATGAGATTGGCGTTGACGGTACCAGCATAATCAGGGCTGATGGCAATATGGTTTCTGGTGGATTTCTGGGTGGAGGTGAAGTACTTGAATGCCCACTGAATGTTGATGTTGCCCTGGGACCAGCCGATGATGGATACCTTCTTGCCAGTGGTGCTAGCAATATAGTTGATCGCGTACGCAGCGTATTCGGCGTTGACCTGGGCATCGTTCAGGAGATATCCAGGAATGTTGAGCCAAACAGGATCGGCGTAGCTTGATCCAGTCAAAAGACGGATATCTAATACTGTATCAGTGACAAGGTCTATTGTAATACAACATTCATTGAGAGAAGCATTCTTACAGTTGCCAACATATGTGAAGTATCCAGTCGCTCCCGTGCCAGGCATGAGGATTACAGGCTGGACTTTACCCCACTGGAACGAAGGTGGAATGTAGATGGCAGAACGCAGCGAAGACTCGGTAACACTGTACTTGGGATCGTTGCCCTTCTTAGGATAGATGGTGTCCTTGGGCTTCTTGACGTTGACATTGTTCATGCTGTTCTCGCCAGTGGCCAAGCCGCCGACAAACCCGAGGAGATCGGTAACCGAGTTGGCGGTCAGACCTTCAGCGGCAACCGCAGCAACGAATTCAAACAAGTTCGCCGAAGGCTTAGCAGCATGAATGCTAGACAATTGGGAGATGGCCGATGCAGCATTAGTCTGAGTCTTTGTCGCTGTGACCTGTGCCAAAGCTGATGAGATGGTACTCCATGCTTGGGTTCCAACAATTTCGCCGACTCCAACTTTGGAGAGAGCGTCATTGATATCTCCTACAGCATCGCCCAGAACACCACCTACAGCCCCGGTAAGACTCCCGATCAGATCCCGGTCCTCGAGGGAAGCGGTTGCGGTGATAGTTGGTGAAGGCACAGGTTCCACCGGGGCTGGTCTGGCGAGAGTAGAACCAGTGAGCGAAAGAAAGGCGAGCGCAATCGAGATTCCCTGCATGTTGGAAGAATGGTCGAACCGTGTTTCGACAAGATGAAAGGGGAGCAATGGGACAACCGAAAGCAATACAAGACTCAGGGCGAGGGACCGGTATCTCTTATGTACCAGACATGATGAGTTTCTCCATGATGCGACTCAGCTGTCTTCTTGGTACACCTACGCAATCTCTCCATTTCTTGAGTTCTGGCTCTCGACACCGTGCTGAGTTTTAGATCGTCATGACAGCTGAGGAAATCTCCGAGAGCGGCAAAGATATGTAGGAGATCCATATCTCTCCAAGCCGCTCGTTCGGTTCTCATACAGAATACGTCACTCAGAGTGACTACTTTCCATGTCACCGGCTGTGCAATACCCGCGAACGCGTCCAGTCCCAAGAAGAAGTCGACCGGACTGCGGCCTGCCATCGAATTCAGCTTTGTTAAGCACGAGACTTTCGCTGCGTGTGCTGAATTGTGATGCTGATCACCGACGATCAATTCATGCCTTGCCCCTTTTGAGGACATCCTTGTAAAGCTTGAACAGACGATCTGACAAATCCCGGGAAATCGGCGACGAGCGTACGGTTAAACCTCGGGACATCAGGCTTTATCCTCGTGACGATTTCCAAACGACACACCAGCATCTGGAGTAGCATTTCTTGCCTGACTAACTCTTCAGAGAATCTCAAGTCAGTCAGGCACAAGAAGTCGTGCACATGTCTGCCGTGCGAAAGCGCGAGACGGTCGGTGCAAAAGCTGACAACGGATGAGGTGACGGAGGAGGCGCAAACGGCTCTTTTCGGCAAGCTTATCGTCTCTCGAGCACATCCCCCGCTCGGCAACACAAACAGGTAACGACGTGCGACGATGTTGATGCTTACCACGACGGATTTCACAGTGGTTGCTAGACATACCTGTCTTATATACTCTTTGTGATCTCGAACCATGTCACCTTCCCCTTATCGCATCGCTGTCCCCGATTCTCGTCTTGAGGACCTTCAGAAGAGACTTGATCTGGCCTCCTTCCCTGATGAGCTGGAAGATGCAGAGTGGGCTTATGGAAGCCCTTTGGCTGATGTCAAGAGACTCACCCTGCACTGGCGAGACGCCTTCGATTGGAGAAAAGCAGAGGCGAAGCTGAACGAGCTACCTAACTTCAAAACGAATGTCACCGTCGATGGCTTTGGGGATACCGAGCTGCATTTTTTGCACCAGCCGAATTCTGCGCCAAATGCTGTTCCTCTGCTCTTCGTTCATGGTTGGGTAAGGTCGTATTGCGTAAGCTCGTTGATGTATTGAATTAATACAGCGTAGCCCGGCAGCTACATTGAGGTGACCAAAATGCTTTCAGCACTGTCCGGAGACGCCAACGGGGTCAGATTCCACGTCGTCGCACCTTCTCTGCCAAACTTCGGGTGGAGCGCAGGTCAGTGTTGAACGCGTTCTGGAGTTGTTGAGATCATCCTTCTCAGTCTTGTGTTAGGTATCAAGAAGAAAGGATTCGGACTTGGCCAGTATGCCGAGGCGTGCCATCGTCTCATGCAGCTTCTTGGATACAACAGATACGGTTCGACTCCTTCGTAGTTCCACTCGAGTAAAGCATGCTAATCTTCTTCCTTCATGAACAGTTACTCAAGGTGGTGGTAAGATGCATTGCTCACAGTATCAAGCCATCGATTGTGGCTAACGCAAGGTCTTCAGATTGGGGAATGTATATCACCCGCAGTATGGGCCTTCTGTACCCAGAATCTTGCTTGGCTTCCCACATCAATATGGTCCGAGCATATCCTCCGGAATTTTCTACAAATCCGCTACTTGCTCTGCAGCATGCCGTGACCCCATACACCGAATACGAGCTGCAAGGACGCTCCAGGAGTGATTGGTTTGCTAACGAGGGTAGTGGTTACAGGACAATCCAAAGTAAGTGGGGTGCATGAACCTGATGTATACTGTCATGCAGCCATGCTGATTGTATCTTCTGCCACCAACAGGTACCAAGCCTCAGACTGTTGGTTATGCGCTCGCTGACAGCCCTGTGGCCTTGATCGCCTGGATCTATGAGAAGCTTCATGACTGGACTGACAGCTACCCATGGACCGATGATGAGATACTGACTTGGATCTCGATTTACTGGTTCTCGCAAGCTGGTGCGCATGCTTCTTTACGCATATATTATGAGGCCACGCATACCTCGGCTGAGGCCAATCGTGAACGTGTTCAGCACTACATTGAGAGAGTAAAGCTTGGACTTTGCTATGCGCCAAAGGTACGTGGTTGCTTCCTTGATGTCGTTTCCATTTCTGCCCGTATATCTGCAGTGTGGCCAGCTGCTTCGTCTTGTGGTCGTATGTGGGCTTCCATCGACCTGCTGGTGGGACATGGCCTAGACAATGTTTGTTGATCGATTGGGTTCCGGCTAAATCTACCGAGCCCATGCTCTACACACGAGACTGACGATCTCTTCCATAGGAGCTCACTATCGTTCCCCGGACCTGGGGAAGAACTCTTGGTCCAGTCGTGTTCGAGAGTGAGAAGAAACGTGGAGGCCACTTTCTCGCCTACGAACAGCCAGAAGAGATCGTCGCTGACCTTCGAGCCATGTTCGGTTCTGGGGGCGCTTGCTACAACATACTCAAGTCCTAGAGTGATGGTGTATTACAACAACGATGACTTGGTTGCTACTCAACAAACTTCTAAAACACAGTAGGATTTTGCCAAGTCTGACATCCAACGCAAAACTGTTCATTGTTCACAGATCCTGACTGTTACGTGTCTCGTCTGAGTTCCAGTTGTTGAGTCAGTGCCACAACGCGAATGCTGGGCCTTGGCTATACGCATACCCGACTTTGACTACGGAGTATGTATGTGCCTTGCCATTTGCTCACCGTACGCAAACTGCATGCAGGCACGTTGTGTTGTAGACACCTTTGTTACGGCCGAACCCTTCGAGTGTATGTCGATTTTCGAAGGACCCAGAGTCGGCTCCGCACCTGGACAATAGCTTCGGCAGGCCAACCTCTGGTGATCATGCTGAAGCGCAACCGAACACACTCTCTTGGATATTATTTTGCCGTTATCAAGATTCGGTCTATCGAAGCATTGTCTCGTATGGTAAGATATGTTGTGCTACATCCGCGGCTCAAAGAACACGATGGAGTCGGTAGTCATTGTAGTAAATCCATGTGACATTCTTTGCATTGGATAGATATGGCTATGATTCAGGAACAGAGCCTCGAAACCCAGGCAAGTATGAGCGATGCATCAAGGCCCGCTGTCCACCCAAAGCCAGTTTTCGATGCGAAATCAGAGTTCCCCAGGGCTTGTCATGACAGTACCGGCGAGCGTTGAAGCATTATTTCCCGCAATTCTGGACGTTTTTGCCGATTGCAGCGTGGCCTGTGTGATGACCGTAAAGCCGCTGCAAGAACATCCAACCTTCTCATCTTATACCAACAGCCAAACACCAATGCTTTACCTATCCGGCATCCGCCATATCCAAGCTGTTGGTAAGCCGAGACTTTAAAGACATTTTGGCGCGATGGAAACCGGAACGGCTGGGTCCCAAGACCGAAAGAGTCATTTCGTACGGACGTATCGCTTTGAGAATCTCCATGATATTGTACCCCAGCCACGAGCGAGCGGGCCACTCTTGAGCGGCTCTTTGCGCGTGGTTGGGGTGAACTCATGGAGAGCAGGGAACGAGTCGCGTAGCTCGATGTCAGTCGCAACTTGGGATGTTGAACGCGAACACTCGGGTCCAACATGTCTTGATAGGGTCGCTGCTTCGTCGGAACCTCGAGTCGAGTTGCGGATCGTCGTCTCTGTTTGTCAAGACCAAAGTGAAGATCAAAAGACTATTGCTCGCTTGGCACAACAACATTCTTTTTTGAGCTTGGAAACTCCGCACTCTCGCCTTGGCTGTATTTGGTACCATCCTCACTTTCGTCAAGCGTCTGGTGGGCGCGCCGTGAAACCTGCAGTAGTTCGTTCATGACTCTTGTCAGTTACAACGTCCCGCTGCCTTTGGAAGTAGGAGACAGATTTTGATTGGCAAGCAGAGACGCAATCGCGGAAGGTGGGAACAAGGCTCTCAGGGCATGGCGTCTGCTCGAACTCTCTCGTGGTGATGGTCTAGCATATTTATCAGTCCCGGGCCCGCGATGTAGATCCTGTACAGTTCTCTCAAACTGCTCCTCAGCTACGTACGTGACAACTCACCCGAGCTGTCATGAATCTCGAACGAACCTCTTTAATGGCACCAGACCTCGCCTGGAGGATGCTCGCCTTTTCCATCGTCTCAGTATCGTGCTCCGTCTGCAACTTGCGATGTATATATGCTAAACTCCTATAGTATCTTGTCTATCAGATTGCAGCAACAGTATACGATGTCTGGTTCGGGCCACTGTCAAAGTTTCCGGGGCCGAAGCTATGGGCTGCAAGCAATTTGCCACTGATATGCATGATCTGGAGAGGACAAGATACAAAGAAAAAACAGCGTCTCCACTCGCAGTACGGTCCCGTGGTGCGAGTCTCTCCCACAGAGATAAGCTACATCGACGCAGAACCGAATGGCGAAGGCTTGTCAGGCACGAACGCTTGGAAGGAGATATATGGCCATCGACTGTCCGGCAAGAGAAGTTTCGCAAAGGACCGTCGCCTCTATGCTATTCCCGTCAACGGAACCACCTCTATCCTGAGTTCGGATGATGCCAGTCATGCCCGACAGCGACGAGTCTTATCGCACGCGTTCTCCGACAAGGCATTGAAAGAAGAGGAGCCTCTCTTTAAACGCTGGGCAAGCCTGCTCGTAGAAAAATTGGAAGCTCTATCCCTTATCGACGCTCCCATCGATTTGGTCGCATACTACAACTATACGACGTTCGATCTGATGGCCGACCTGACATTCTCGGAGAGCTTGCATATGCTTGAAGGTTCCGAGTATTCTCCGTGGGTTGCCACAATCTTTGCCTCCATCAAATCCATGACCAGGCTCCGCGCGGTCAGGTTAATACCGGGCATGACTACTCTACTCAACATCTTGTTGAGTAATGCAATCCGCAAGAAGCAGGTCAACCATTTCAAGTATTCTGCCGATCGTGTGGATCGTCGACTCGCAAAAACACCCTCCAGTCCAGATCTGTGGAGCTTTGTTCTGAAGAAAGCCGGACAAGAAGGCGGAATGTCGTTGAGCGAAATGCATAGCAACTCAGCCATGTTTATGATCGCAGGTACCGAAACGACTGCGACATTGTTGAGGTGGGTGTTCTAGTGCGCATACTGTCTTCCATCGCTGACACAAGGTAGTGGGTTGACGTACCATCTCCTTCGGAACCCAGCAACAACTGAACGGCTTACGCGGGAACTGCGCTCCGCTTTTGTTCGTGATGCGGATATCACAATCGAGGCTTTACAACAGCTCCCATACCTCTCGGCTTGTATCGAGGAAGGCATGAGACTATACCCACCAGTGCCGACTGGATTGCCACGACAAGTGCCAAAGGGCGGCGCTAGGATATGTGGGGAATATGTTCCGGAAGATGTGACTGTTAGTGTGAGTCAGTGGGCAACCTACCACTCAGAGTCCAATTTCTACGACGCAGAAAGCTTTATTCCGGAAAGATGGTTAGGTGAGGATGCGCGCTACGAACACGACAATCATGCTTCATTCCAGCCATTCTCGGTAGGGCCTCGCAACTGTATAGGTCGCAACCTTGCATACCACGAGTGCCGATTGTTGTTGACAGAAGTCTTCTGGAACTTTGACCTGGAATTGTTGGATAAGAGCAGAAGTTGGACTGACCAGAAGGTCTTCTCGTTCTGGGATAAGTCATCCTTGTGGGTCAAGCTGAGAAGAGCAGTCCGGTGACGATGGCTCAGAGTGATCAAGACTTGATCAGCTGTATGTAAGAATGTGCCCTCGTGGGCGAGAAAGGCGTAATGTACTCGAGTACGTATGATATAACGATAACTTCGAAACGAGCAAGGAGCATGATCGGCAACTCTTATGCGATGCAACCTTCAGGCTTCGCGTCTTCCAACGTGGTTCGCCCCTGGTGAACAGAGTAGGAGAGGTAGGCCTTGCGAGTCCTGCTCTATTGTTTCGCAAGAATTACCTGAAGAAGCGCAAACACACGTGTTTCAACAGAGGCCGAGGTAAGCTTTGATCACATGGAAGCACGCGCATCGGCTGACTACAGGCCGTGTCGGTGGCCAAGCTTGAAGCTCCGATGCCTAGTTTATATGTTGACAGGAGGACTTAATTGATTATAAGAAAGGTCAAGCAGGAACTTGGAGCCTTTTTTCATCACTTCCTACCAAACATGTCTACCCCTATTCCTGGTCCAGCTGGCTGGCCCTTGCTAGGAAATGTGAACGATATCGATCCTGAGGTTCCTATCAAGTCGTTGATGGACATTGCCGACAAATATGGTTGTTATCTTACAACTTGCTATACAGTAACAACAAACTAACATCGAGCAGGATCCATCTATAGTCTCTCCATACTTGGAAAACGCCGAGTGGTCGTCTCCTCTGTTGAGTTAATGAACGAGATTTGTGACGAGAAGAGATTTGGCAAGGTCGTCACCGCTGCTTTGGGAGAAGTCAGAAATCTTACAGGAGATGGTCTCTTCACCGCAGTATGTTCATGCCGTTGTGCCTCACCTTTGATTCCAGTATCTGATGATATCACAGCATAATGGCGAGCAAAACTGGGAGGTCGCCCATCGTGTTTTGGTACCCGCTTTTGGACCCCTTAACATCAGGCAAATGTACCCAGACATGAAGGACGTGGCTACACAACTGGTCATGAAGTGGGCACGTCATGGAAACGACTACAAAATCCACGTCACAGACGACTTCACGCGATTGACCCTGGACACCCTCGCCCTTTGCTCCATGGACTATCGTTTCAACTCATTCTACGCAGAACAGATGCATCCTTTCGTGGATGCCATGGTCAACGTGCTCTCCGAGTCTGGTTCAAGAATCCGAAGACCCGGCTTCTTAGCAGCTCTATACCGGAAAGAAGAATATCAATACTGGAGAGACATCAAATACCTGCGAGAGCTGAGTTCGGAACTGGTCCAGAATCGTAAGAAGCACCCTGGGGGCAGAAAGGACCTCCTTCATGCTATGCTTCACGGCAAGGATCCCCGCGATGGAAGCTCGTTGTCCGATGAATCCATCATAGACAACATGATCACGTTTTTAATCGCTGGTCACGAAACCACCTCTGGTCTTCTCTCGTTCCTCTTCTATTACCTCTTGAAAACCCCTTCCGCATACAAGAAGGCGCAAGAAGAGGTTGACCGAGTTGTTGGCGATGAAAGCATCAAGGTGGAACACTTGAGCAAGCTGCCTTACATCAACGCAGTTCTGCGTGAGACTCTGCGACTACAGCCCACTGCTCCAGCCTTCTCAATTCAACCCAACAATGAGATCGATACCATTGGTGGTGAGTATACCGTCTTCAAAGGCGAACCGATCGTTGCACTTCTGCCGAAAATCCATCGCGATCCTGCAGTGTACGGAGAGGACGCCAATGAGTTCAAGCCTGAAAGAATGCTTGACGAGAACTTTAACAAACTCCCTCCCAATGCCTGGAAGCCTTTCGGTAACGGCTCTCGTGCTTGCATTGGTCGTCCATTTGCATGGCAGGAGGCCCAACTTGTGGTTGCAATGCTACTCCAGTACTTCGACTTCACCCTAGACGACGCAAAGTACGATCTACAAATCAAGTCGACCCTGACTATCAAGCCAAACCACTTCTACATGCACGCTCAACTCCGGCACGGCAGAACGCCTACTCAACTCGAGCAGATCCTCTCCTCCAATGGAGCTCCTGTCCAGGCAAAGCAAACCAGCAGATCTGACGACGAAAAAGCAAGAGCTGGTGCAAGTGACGGTAAGGGAAGACCCCTGACAATTCTCTATGGATCAAACACAGGTACCTGCCAGGCTTTTGCTCAAGGTCTCGCAGCCGATGCGCCGTCTCATGGATTCAAGGTGGAAAAGATCGATACTCTGGACTCGGCCAAGGACAACCTACCTACAGACCAAGCAGTCGCAATCATCACCTGTTCATATGAAGGCGAGCCGGCAGACAATGCGGCCCATTTCTTCCATTGGCTCAAGTCTCTGGAAGGAGATTCTACTAAGGTCCAGTATGCCGTGTTCGGCGCTGGACACAGCGACTGGAAAAACACCTTCCACAAGATCCCAACTGCCATCGACGAGATTCTTCTGGCACGCGGTGGAGATCGCATCTGCAGTAGAGGCTCGGCCAATGCTGCCAATGGCGACATGTTCAGCGAGTTTGAAAAGTGGGAAGATGAGATCTTCTGGCCCGCCATGTCGAAAAAGTATGGAGGCGATGGCGGCGCAACCGACTCGGCAGCAACTCAAAGTCTAACAGTCGAGGTTTCGAGTGTCCGCTCTTCGCACTTGCGTGCCGATGTTTATGAGGCTCGCGTCGTTGATGCAAAGCTTCTCTCACAGCCTGGAGCGTCAGAGAAGAGACACATCGAGGTTGAGCTACCGGCTTCCGCAACCTACAGCAGTGGTGATTATCTTCACGTGCTCCCTATCAACCCGCATGAAAGCGTACAGCGCGTTATGCGTCGTTTCAATCTGGCCTGGGACAGCGTGCTGACCATCAAGGCCGCGGTAGGCACGATTTTGCCCACGAACGTCCCCATCTCTGCCAACGACCTATTCGGTGCCTATGTTGAACTTGGACAACCTGCAACCAAGCGAAATGTGACGTTGCTTTTGGATGTCTGCACGGACGAGGAGATCAAGAAAGAACTGGCCCGACTTGTTGGCGATGCTTTCAGCACTGAGATCAGTGAAAAGAGAGTCTCGCTCTTGGATCTTCTTAACAGATTCCCATCAGTACAATTGCCTCTGGGTGCTTTCATCAGCAGTCTGCCCCCCATGCGTACCAGATCCTACTCCATTTCTTCGTCGAGTCTGGTCAGCCCTCACCGCGTTAGTCTGACCTACGCCGTGTTGCACCAATCGCACATGAGTGGCATGGGCGAATACGTTGGTGTAGCTAGCAACTACCTCTCGAAACTGGCTACAGGCGACAAGTTGCATGTCGCTGTGCGTCCCTCCAACCAAGCCTTCCACCTGCCTACCGACTACGAGAACACACCTGTCATCATGATCTGTGCCGGTACTGGTCTGGCACCTTTCCGTGGATTCGTACAAGAGAGAGCAGCTCAGGTAGAAGCTGGCCGCAAGCTTGCACCCGCCCTGCTTGTCATCGGCTGCAGAAGCCCTGATCAGGATGAACTGTACAGAGAAGACTTTGATAAGTGGGAAGCCACAGGTGCCGTCAAAATCTTGCGTGCTTACAGCAGGAAGCCCGAAGCGAGTGGAGGGTCCAAATACGCACAAGACGCCTTGTGGGAGCACCGCAAGGAGGCTCTCGAGCTGTGGGATGCCGGCAGCAGAGTCTACGTCTGCGGCAGCCGCGGTCTTGAGCGCAGTGTCCAGCAGGCGTGTCAGAAGATCTACATGGAGCGCGCACGGGAGCTTGGAAAGGACAAGACCGAGAAAGAGGCTGAAGAGTGGTTCGAAGGTATCCGCAACGTGAGATTCGCGACCGATGTCTTTACCTAGTTATCTCGCGCATGTTTCAGCATAACCTAAGGCGTATTTTACATAGAGGATCAAGGGGGCTTAGGGAATATTGTTTGACGAAACTTGCATACTGTCATTCTACATTCACAACTTTGAGGTATTTGTACCATGCAGGATTTTAGCAAACACTGGCAGGCCTTCTCTCCCTAGAGCTGTGCCTATGGCTACGACTTTGGCTCCCACCGCTTGCATTCGCGCCAGTCCAGCGGCATCACTGACACCACCAACCCCGATGATGTCGATATCGCGCAGCTCTGGATGCTCGTTTAGCAATTGGCGCAGCGTGGCGACATTGCCGAGAGCGAGCGGATGTAATGGTTCGCCTGCAAGTCCTCCAATTCCTGTACCTGCCGCTGAGGGAAGTAAAGGTTGGCCATGTTGAGGTCCCAGTACAAGACAGGAACCCAACGTATTCGTGGCAGTTATGAAATCGATTGGCGATGTCCCATTTCCGCACAAGGTGTCTATCAGCGTCTTGAATTGACCAGCGTATGTGTATGGCGGTGTCTTGAAGCCAAGCGGCACTGTCCGCGGGATATCCTTCAATGCATCAAGGTATTCTTTCAGAGCCGAACCAGAGTAGGCTGGTGGCGGCTTGTTTGCGATGTTCGGGCAGCTGAGGTTGACTTCTACAGCGAGGGGTGCAGGGATACGGGCAGCGACTGCGGCGACTCGAGTGTAACATTCTGCAACCTCTTGGGGCGAGCCCGTGACGGACACGATGAACGGTTTGGGCTTTGTGTTCGGACAAGAGGCGACGATTTGCTCTATCCAGTAGAGGTACGTGTCTATGGGAGTGGGCGAGTAACCGAGTGTGTTGAGACTGGCCGGGTACTCGTTCCCACTGATGGTGTAGTCCGACGCGGTTGTGGCCCTCTGCGATTGCGTTGAGAAAAAGGCATGTTGGTGGATGGATGGATCGTGTGGGAAGCCGAGCAGCAGACTTGTTCTGGTCGTTACGGCGCCTGTGTGCGGACATGCATACAGTGCTTCGAGGTCTTCTCGCGTGCTGCACCACGGATTTGCGCTGTTTATCAGAGGCGGGTCAATTATTGGGAGTGGCATGACGATCAGTCCTAGGTTCGGTTATGATCCACTGTATCTGATTTTAGTTCTTTTGGTGCTCGCAAGGGGTTGTATGATACATCGACTTGTCGGTCAACGCTGATGTCGTTTGTCGTCTATCGTGCAGATGTTCAGCTGGCTTTGCGATAGACACAACATAGGTCAACTTCACAACCAGAATTGTACAAAACAGCACCACACTATATTGTGTGAGTCCTTAAATGCTTCACAACAACTACCAGAAATACTGAAACAACATAACGTTCCTCTCGGATGATAAAGGTCATGTTTGGTTGCATACACAGCGAAGGTTGATGACCAAAGGCTTGGCACACTTTTCTTTCCTTCTCGGTCCAATCGGACAATTATTTTAGCCGTTTCTTAGAATTCTGCTTTCTTGTTTCGAATGATGTGTAAGTCTTTCGCTGGCCATCACTCCTTCCTCGTCATGACTAGGAAGGTCCATAAACTGACGAGTGCCATGTGCCAGCTCGCATTTTTTGGAATAGAACTGTATATTATTTGATGTCTCCGTAACTGTCATCCAGGCGCTTTGGCTGAGTGGTTATAGCGATAGACTAGAAATCTATTTCCTTCGGGAGCGCAGGTTCGAGTCCTGCAGGCGTCGTTTCTTTTGTGTAGATGTAAAGATCCATCTCTCTTTTTGTTTGTCAAAAAGGATGTCCCAGATGGTGCAAAAATCGGTGAGGTTGTGGTGCTGCGGGCATTGAAATATGTGTGGCCGAAGACCCGAGTCACAACCCAACCAACCGCTGAATATGAACAAACTTTTGCAACTTCTCCAACAAAGTAACAGGTGGTAGAGGAGAGACCGCTTAGGTACTGCCCATTCGAGGTTTCGTGACTTGCCATCAGGTGTGAGATGCATCTTTCTGCTCATCTTGGCTAGATACGGGAAGAAGTTGTCGATCGAACAAGCCGAAAAGGGTTGTTGCATCGTTCATCCACCCGTCATTGCGGCTCTGATACTCCTCTCGTGCATACAATGTCACTGTTCAAGAGCAGGCTTCCAAGGAGATGCTCGACGCAATTTGCTGATCGCCTCTGATACTGACATCACGAATTTTTGGTTCTTCACGTGCTTGTGTTTGACTACGAATACTTGCTCATCTGCCTACTACTTTGGATATCTTCCGTCCTCTTGGCCTCTCGAGCACCGTGGGCACAGGTGCAAACATCTGGTGACAATGGCTACAACACTTCATAGGCTTCATTCAACATCAAAGCAGCAAGCACACATGACGAGCGCAAAGACGAACCCTTGGCTTGATACAGTGCTATCAACCGAGCCAATAGGCCCATCCAAACCAAACGAACCACCCAAGCTAAAACAATCACCAAAAAGTGCAGAGCCATCAGACCACCTCCGACCACAATCCTCCATACCAAAGCCAAAGACAGCGAAAAAGCCAGCACAAAACTCCCTGGACGAAGCCTTCCAAGCAGCGGTCAAAGCCATAGTACCGGAACGACTCGAAGCCACCAGGAGAGCCAAAGCTAAAATGGAGCTCTCTCAAGGAGTAACCAAACACAATCCGAAAGTGACCGAGTTCACTCAAGCAACCCCTACAAACCCAACATCTACAACCCAGAAATTTCCAAAGCAAAAGGAGAAGCCACTTCTGCACACAGCAATCGAACACCTTACTCTCGACCGCTTACGTACTGTACTCTACAAAGCTCTTAACGAATCGCCAAAAGCTCGGTCGGTGTTCGAGAGGGAACTTTTGGCCCCACCGTCTCCAGATCCCGAAGACGACGAAGAGACAACGGCGGCAAAGAAGAAGACGAAAAGAAAAAGACCACGGTTCGAAATGTGCAGATGGTGTAATGCGGAGTTCGACGTTACAGATAACCCTGATGATGCCTGCAACCATCACAACGGGGAGTTGGAACTCAACGAACGCGCCTGGCAACACCACAATGTAGCTGAAGACGGCCCCTTCGACACGGACGAGAACCGAGAAAACTGCCCCGATGGCTTTACGTGGGGTTGCTGTTGGGCAGATGGCGACGATGACGGCTGTGAAACCACTGCCCACGAGGTCGATGAGGATTACGATCCAAAGAAACCGAAGCGGTACTGGGACTTTTGATATATCCAAGGCTTATGAAATATATACTACGCTTTTTCCTGTTTACTTTTAAAAACAAGAAAAGAAAAACATCGCCGTAGTCGCTTCAAAAACGAGAGAAACAAACAAAACGTCAACCTAAAGAAGAAAACGCCGCCGCTAATACACTGCAATGATGATGGCAACAACACAACACTGCTTTCAAAATAGGGTGGTTGCGGACGCCCTCTGTGACCACGGCTTGTTCCCGGTCCAGAGTCGCGCTCTGTTTTTTCCTTTTCCTTTTCCTTCCTCCGAACCCTCCTTCCCTCCTTGTTTCCCATGCCGAGTTGTGTCATTCACCTGTTCCTTTTGTCTTTGCCTTCTCTTCCATCCCATCATTCCATTACCAATCCTTCTACCATCCTGCCATCATCCAAGTCCTCTGACACCATTCATCATCAAACATTCGCTATGCCGCAATCCTTACTCCTTCAGCTGACTCCTCAAGCCCAAGACCTCACGCTTCAGTCTGGCATTCTCCCTTCTCAATCGTCCAGCCTCATCCTGCGACTCTCGAACCTTGTTCTTCAACTCGTCAACCCCCTGCCCACTTCTGACAGACTTCAACACTCTCGCCAACTCATCGTTGAAACGTGCATATAGTGCTTCGTTTTCGGCGTTGGCTTCACGGTACAACTCATCCAATTTCTTGGCTTTGGATTCAGATACCGCAAGTGAGGAGAGTGTGTCGGCTTGGATCTTGGCTATACGGGCTGCTACAGCGTCGACGGAAGAAGGAAGAGAGGTCTCAAGAGCCGAGAGTCGGGCACGGACATCATGGGTAGACGGTTGAGCTTGAGCGGGTGAGTCGTTACCACGAAGAACACTGTTGTGACGATTCGAGGTCATTTCCTCGCCTATACGACTCAACTCATCTTGTAAGGTCGAATGTGCAGCGTCCAGAGCACGATGCTCGTCTTGGAGACGCTCGCGTAATTTTTGCGGCGATTGCATGCGCAGTTTCCTGGTCGGCGTACCACTAGGTGGTGGTGATTTTATCGTCACTTTTGCTGGAGTACCTGCTTGACCTGTCTTTATGCGCATCGCATTGCCAGCTGTGGGACGTTCTGATAGTCCTGCTCTTGTGGTTGGAGTGGAAGGTGTCTTTGGTCTGTCAACCTTGGATGACAGGAGAGGGATGTTTGAGCTGCGCCGAAGTGTCGGGTAAGCGCTGGTATTGATGTCGTCCAGTTGCTTTGATCCACGTCGTGCGAGGACATTGTGTCCGTCCTCAACTTGCTTGGAGCCACGGCGTGCGAGTGGATAAAGCCCTTCGTCAATATGCTTCGAACCTCGTCTGCCGACCGAGTAAGGACTGTGGGTCGCATCCCCTACTTGTTTGCTGCCACGTCGTAGAAGCGGACCAGGACTAGCGTCAAATTCTTCTGGCTGCTTGCTCAGACTCCTTGGTCCGGTTGAGGAAGGCGACGGACTGGGTTGATTGAGAGGGGAGTTCTCTTTGCGGAAAGCAGACGGTAGTCTCGAACGAGGTCGGTCACTGATAGGCGAACCTAGAGTTGAACCGAGTGTGGGAATTCCACTGGCTCTGGTGAGTGTTGGTGAAGGGGACTTTGTTCTCTCCACCGGCTCCTTCGGTGAACCTTCGAATGAGCGCATAGCTGACGGTGAAATAAAAGGTGACTCGTTCAAAGTAAGCTCCAAGGACTTGAGGTCAGACAGCGAGCTACGCCGTTTCTTTCTGTGAGGCGAAGGGTTCGGCGGGCTGAGTGTCTCTCCTATGCTTCCGAGCGAAGGGCCATTGTTGTGCCACATAGAGTCATGCGACATGGGTCTTTCAGGAGGTTGAGGCGATGGCCCCCTGCTTGGTCCTTCTTGAGAAAATGGTCTGATAGGCAATCCACCATGGCCGTCCGTAGTCTTTGCTCGTTGCATTGTACCTCTAGACAAGCTCGAGGGTTGATCAGGAAGCCTTGTGCTCTTGCTCAGAGTACGCCACACCGAGACCTTGTAATCCTGTTCCGGTCTGCTGGTACTAGAACCAAACCCGAACTTCTTTCTGAAAGATGATGTGTTTGAAGTCAAGGATGCAGTATTGGTGGAACGTGATCGACCATGACCTCCTAGCGTAGGCCTTGCCTCTCTAGGTTGAACCACTTCGCCAAATAATGATTCAATATCCTCCACGAATCTATCGAGCAGCGACACAAAATCGTAGGGATTGCCGTCAGGGACCAAGATTTCGACGAACGCTGCAGTCAAGATACCACGGTCACCATCGTTGCCGGTGCCGTCCAACAATTCTGCCAACAATCTAACAATTCCCCTTAATGCTCGTTGGTTCGGAGGAGACATGTTGTGAAAGCTGTCCTTGAAGTATCGCTCAAAATCGACAGGGAACAAGCTTTCGGCTTTAGTCTGAATGGTCTGGAATTGATTTGCTGTCATCACTGCGCCGACACCTTCTTTCCAAGCAACATTGAGGAACTTCTCGAAAGCTGCAAAGAGGACGTCGATGGATGACTGGGCTGCTACCACCATCATATTGGGGTCTTCCAGCAAGGAGTTGTACAACTCATTGACAGAGAGTTCGTTTGCACGCGATCTGCTTTGCACGACTTTGCCAACAATGTTGCCTTTGCGAGCAAGCAGCGCCAGAAGATAAGTGTTTAAAGCGTCCTCGAGTCTCTTGGAAGGACTTGCCACGGAATTGTTTCGCTCGGGCGTTACAGAGAGCTGCAGAGGTTGGTCGCGTGAAGATGGTCGACTTCCATCTCTACTGCTTGGAAGAAGTAGAGGGGCATCCGAGAAGGCGTTAGGTTGAGGAAGCTTTCGCGAAGTCGGAGTTTGACGTCCATGTGCTGACTGGGAGAGGAAGTTGGAGATCATCTTGACAGGAGATTTGGGGCGATGGTGTTCATGACCAGATGACGGCTCCGGTACGACTGATACCTCGGCTTCCTTCTTTTCGAACTCCAGATGCAAGTCATCCAAGACTTGCTGGTTACGAAGGACGAACGAAGAAGTGATGGCAGAGTTTTTGGTCGAGAACCGCGATGTCAACAACCCGCTCAGCCTACGGATCAAGATAGAGAGAAATTCCCCTTCATCGACCTTGTCGCGTGTAGCCATGGAAAACGCGCTCTCGATAGATATGCGCCACTGCCCCTTCTCTGACTTCTCCAAAGATACGTTCGCCTCAAGTTGATTCTCTCCGACAGGTGTAAGATGTTCATGCTTGCTGGGGTCAATGATCACACGGATCCGTGCTGATTCGGATGGGTTCTCCTGATGATGCCTTTGACAGCCTTCGAAGATGGCATTGAACAGGTTGAGCTCACCACCAGCGATCTGAGCACTGCGAACTTCCCACCTTCCACTTTCACGTTCCTCTTCGGTGAAACGGCCTTCGACCTGGGCTTTGGTCCACTCTTCCTGGAACTTGGATGCTTTTCCAGAGTAAGATCCTTCAAGCAAATACACACGCTGCTCACATGCTATACCGGGATCCGGACCAGGTGATAGAGGCATAATAGTTATGGCGCGGTTGTCCAGATACTCTGTCACAGTGGTGTCTTGCAAGCTGAACGAATCAACAAAATGCAAAGATGGCGGTGTGACTGGACGAGTCGAATCACGGCGGTCCTCGAGCAATGGCTTTCCGAGTTCTGACAACAAGGCACGCGCAGACATGGCCATCTGAGTTCGCTTCTCCACGAAGATTGTACAGTCGGTGAACAGCATGAGGACGCCCGAGCTTCCACGGCTGTGGCCGTCCTCGAACGGAGGAAACATCTCCACCACATCCACTATGGTGATTAGTCGGCCTACGGATTCGATTTCTTCCGGCCATGACTTGACAATACGTTGCAGACGTTCCCATATGTTCGTTTCTTGGGCGCCCGGGGCGTCTTGGGAACAGATCTCAGAGACTATGTCCCGAGCTTTGAGCAGTAGTTTGAGTGCGGGATGAGCTACCGGAAGCTGCTTTGCGATACTGTCGATATACAGAGTGTAGCGTGGCAAACGTTGTACTGGCTCAATCAGCAGAGAATTTAGACGCTTCTCTCCAAAATCTTGGATCTTGTCGAGAATGCTCGCATCTCCGATACGCGCCAATCTCCTCATGAGTCGCGGGAACCTTGAGTGGGCTTGCATGTAAGAGGGATAACATTCGGCAAACTTCGGAAACCATTCGATCAAACACTTTGCGAACTCGGTTAGTCCAATAGTGTCCGATATAGGCTCGTTGTGGGAGGTTTCCTCGGTGGTATCTGTTAGGTCCAAGATGGTCGAGTCTTCGGTGTCGTCCAAGACGCGGCGGATAGCGTCGAGAAAGGCCGAGTTCAGCTCGAGCATTTTGTCGAGAAAGGGAGGAAATAGATCGTTAATCGTGCGTTCCATGGGATTCGAGACCGGTATAGCGTCGTTGTGAACAATGTGGCGCAGATCGGAAGCAATGTCGGTCACCAGTATGGAGAGTTTGTTGATGTAATTAGACTCGGTGTCGACCAGCTCACTCATCTCCTTCCTGGCCACGTCGCGCTGGTCCCTGAGAAAAGCCTGACTACGGCCAATGGCGGTGGGTTTGGAAGGGGCTCTTCGTAGCTTGGAGGTGGGTAGAAAGGCAGGTTCGCCCAGCAGCTTGATGAAAGGTGCATAGTCTCCATAACGACGGACACACAGCTCGTCTTCGTCAACATTCTCTTGCTCGGGCTCTTCGTCCTCGACCTTGACGGGCTCGATGGATCCGGGGGGCAGAACAACGTCCAAATCTAGCCAGGACACGGTTTTTTCGCTGAGAGAACGTTGTATGTCGTTGATGATCTCGTCAAGGTTATCGACCTTGTTCATACGGGTGGCCAGGATGGCGACGTGGGCGTCACTGAAGAGGGCGAAAGCAGAAGCGGCCTTCTTGGAGGGACACGCCTGTGCAACCCAGGCATCTCTCGAAGGGCGGGCGACCTCGGCGAAGTACTTGGACAGACCAAAGGCCAGGCCGCGACAGACTTCATCGCCCTGTTCCTCTCGCGGGAGCGAGTTGACGGCAGCGTAGTAGGGAGCATTGGGCGAGATGCTGACACGAGGGTAGGACTCGAAGCCGGCCGGGGCAAAGACGTGGATCTGGATGCGCGAGGTAGCGGCCGAGATGGAGGGCGCAGGGCCGTAGAAGACGAGGATGGGCGAATTGGACAGAAGTGGGTCGGTGGTGTGGAAGAGGGTTAGCTCGCCGGTGAGGGCGGCTATGGCCGGCGTAACAACGACCATTGGGAGGATCTCAGACACTGGCGGGGGAGTCGCGGTACAAGCTCATGGCCGGTGGTCGAAAAAGTAAACAAAGCGGACGAGGACCAGCCTTCGATCCGGCCGAGGGGGGGGGAGCGAGCGAGGACGGCGAACGAGCGGACGGCGGGCAGAAACAAAAGGACAACAGGCAGTCGACGCGAGGGAGGAGATGGATGGCCGTGTCGTGTATACTAGGGCATCAATTGGGTCACTCACCGTTTGTTGTTGCAACCGTCGGCTCTGATATTGATCTCTCGGCCCGCGCTGCCGAAGAACTAGTTTGCCGCGCTTCCCTGCTCCGAGTCTGGCGCGCTTTCCTTGCTCCAAATCTGGCGTGTTTTTGTTTGCGGGGAGAGAGGGAAGTCGCGATCGGTCCGCGTGGAAGCTGGTCGCAGAGGGAAAGAGCAAAGTCAGCAGCAAGCAACCATGTCTTCGCAGTCAACCTCGGCCACGCCCTTCTCCGTCGCCGCCGACCTGCAGCCGTGTCGCCTACTTGAGCTGCCTCCAGATCTCCTCGACTACCTCAGCACATCCGATGCCCCCACCCTGCACTTCAAAGCCAAGGACGCGACAGACCCCGAAGCCTTCCTGACCACAAAAGACAAGACCTATCTCGTCCGCCAGGTCCACACCTCCAACACCGTCTACATCACTGCTCCTACCCACAATGCCTCCGGTACTACCGCCATCTCGCAATGCCGCTCAGCCCTCGAGTGTCTGCCTGCGCCTGTCCGTCATGCCGAGTCCACCCTCCGCTCCCTCTTGATACCTTTCGCCGAACCCCAGGACATAGACATGCACCCTTCCAGCCCGCAGTCCAAGCAATACGTCTTTGCGCATACCCCAATGAGCCACGACGAGTGCCAGGCCGTCTGGAAAGACCTGGTCGCCTTTGAACACTCTGGCCAGAGCTTTCGTCCCACTGCCGGTGCCCTTGCGAGAGTCTGGAAATGGTTGTTGGAAATTGCATACGCGAATGCCGTTAACCTGGCAGAGCCTGTACAGAAAGACGCCGTTGATAAGATGCTCGATGGAGAGGACGAGTGGCCAAGGAGTTTGGTAGACGCCATCTTCTTGAAGCTGTCTGGAAACGACCAAAATTTGCTGCAGCTTCAGCAGCAGGCTACCGTCAAATGGGTAGGCACCAACACACTGGAGTCACTTCGCCAGAACAACAAGCACTTGATCATGGACACGTCGGCATTCCTGGACGCCTGGAAGGACGCCCTTCCTGAGACATGGCGGCCTGAAGCAACTCTTGACATGCTGAAGGCAAGTCCACATTGTTGCAACGAGCGGACACAACTGACAATCTTGCAGGGTCTGTACAAGCTATCAGGAGGCGGAAAACGCATCGAGTTCGTCCACAACCAAAGTGCGAATGCCGAAGAAACCACCGCTGGCGCGGTCAAACCATCGGCAACTACAACGACCGGAAAGAGGAAATGGCACGAGAAGTTCGCTGCCGCGAGGAAGCAAGGCAAGCCGTCCTGAACGAACAAGGAAGTCTATATGGTATCATTCGGATCTTGCCCTCTATATGGGTATCCTCGCCATCTCGGCTGGCGTCCAGTACCGTCTCATGTTCTCCGCCCGAAGTTCATGCACCTCATCGTCAAGATGTTGCCACAGGACCTTGCCAAACGTGTCCAGGATGGCCTTCATCTCTTCCATGCGCAGCTCTTTCTCTCCACTCCGACATTGACCGAGATACTCCTCAAATTTGTCGAGTCCATTGTGGATTTGTTTGTGCTGAGTGAGCAATTCGAGCTCTTTCTTGAAGGCTGGCATCTTGCGAGCGAGAATGGGGAAGATGTGGCGCTCCTCGATGGTATGATGGATGGTCAAGTGGTGGCAGAAGTCATCTCCCACGCCGATAAACTGGCGGATCGACATGCCACTTGGTCGCTTCTTGCTTTCGCACGCGCCGTACAACAGGTTCCACGTCCTACGGAAATTCTCGTGCTTCACGCCATCAGCTCAGGATGAGGAGGACGGAGTGTCGATAGATGAGATACGTACAAACATGTCCATGTGCTCTGCCATCCTGTTGTATATCCTGAACTCCTGTGGCGACAGCTTGGGCAACTCCTGTTCCTCTTGGTTGGGCACAGCAGCACTCGTGGGCTCGGAAGCTTTAGGGATCTGCTCCTCCATCTTCTCGAATGGCTTCTCCATGTTGCTAAGCAATCTTGTGCTTGTTGTGAATGTACGGGTATTACGGTTGAGAGTGCGAGGTATGCTGTAGAATGAGGACAGCGATTTGGTGAAAGCCTTTCGCATAAGGGTCTAGGGACAGAAAATATGTCGAGAAGACTTCCGCAAGGTGCGGCGGACGAATCGCATCTTCTTGATGCATCCTCGGAAGTCGGACCCCTATATTACCAATTCTGGGGGTTTATTAGGTGTTAATAGGTGTTAATTTAGTCAGATTTCGATGTTACTCAACCGTCAATGCCGAGCGAATAAAAGTTGGAGCACGCGCCTTGTACACGCATAACGCGTCAGATTTCATATCGGCGTAGTGATGTTTTTCTCTTCTGGACATGTTTTATAGAACCAAAAGGAAATAACTCGTGCTTTGAGTATTCACTTATAGCTATAGTTCTATCCATGGGAAACACACACTCCGAGGTTTTGAGGATTTTTGTGGTTGTCGCGAGATTGGCTTTGGGCAAGTCGTCAGCCACCTGAGCTTGTACTTTCGATCGACCCTTCGAACGTCGACATGTTTCACAGAGTAAACGCGACCTGACCATTCACTCCATCTCCGAGACCCAGCTTGTATATCGCTGTATAGTGGAAGGTACAGCACAAGTGATTGATCGGTTTGCGCATGGTTACCGCAACATCCAAACTTGTTTTGACGGTCGTCGCGTCCCAAGCTTTCAACTGCGCCGATTCAATCAGCAACAATTGTTTCTCAAAATGATGGCATGAGCTTACAGCAACCTTCTTCTACTTTTGACTCATTATCTTCGTCCAAAACCAGTCGGCGGTGTCGATTCCGTCTGGAAGCGGAATCTCTGCATTTTCTGAGCATCACAAACGGGCATTACTTCTCTTTGGACTTCATCTCGACTTTTCTCAAAAGATTGGTAGAGTGATTACATGACTTTACTCACTTAATTTGGTCTATTCAAACCATATTCACAGTCATGGTGAACCAGTCACTCCAACCCCAGAGTCCTTTGAGCTCCAGCGTCCAATCTCCGGCACCTAAGAGGCAACGATTGTCCGCGTCTGGTCTCTTGTCGTTGTTCAAACCAAGGCAAAAGCCTTTGTCGGTGCCAATGAGTCCTCTCCAACCTACGAGCCAGGGTTCTCCCCTGAAGAACACCATAGAATCTTCGAGCGCAGTTGACACTCCCGCCGAAACTCGCTCCAATCCCAAGGACGCCGATGTTGTCGACGACGATGACGAGGACATGCTCTCTAACATCGATGTTGCGAGTCCTATCAAGCTCAGTCCAGCCAAACTCAACCCTATCACTCCGAGCAGGACTTTGCCTCCTAGAGCTGCCCGATCCAGAGTCGAATACAACAACTCACCGCGCCCAAAGACTCCGAAAACCCAATCTCCCAAGACGAAAACACCCAGGTCCAAATCAAAGAGGCAACAAATCGCCGACAATCGCGTTTTGGATTCTGACATGATCGTCGAGGAGACTACGACGAAGACTAGGGCCAAGGCACCACGCGTTGTCAAGGCTGATACTGTGCGTAACCGGGTACGCGAGGAGATTGCCACCACGACGAAAGCAAAGCGCGATGCATTCCTCGTCCATTGCAAAGACTACTTCTTACCACTGCTTCCCCCAAACAACTACATCTCCAAGCTGCTTCATACCAACGACAAGCGTCAGGACTACGTACCGTATACTCAGTTGAGTAAGCAACCGGTTGATGTGGTCGCCACGATGAAGCCCTATCAACTTATTGGCCTGTCGTTTTTGGCCAACATGTACGAGAACGCAATGCCTGCAATCTTGGGCGACGAGATGGGTCTAGGAAAGACGCTGCAAACACTGTCATTGATTCAACACCTTGAGGAGACTCATCCTAGCCCAGCTGGTATTGCGCGTCCCTACTTGGTTGTTTGCCCACTCAGTGTTTTGGGATCATGGTGCGATGAAGCTCGAAAGTGGACTCCAAAGCTCAAAGTCCTCCGCTTCCACGGCTCAACTTCTGAGCGTAACGAGGTGAAGTTGATGGCTTCTGGAGTTACGAACAGATATGGCAACGCTACTGGACGCAACAAAACCAAGCGGGGTGACGTTTCTGTGCCTACAAACGAGGGCTCTGGAACTGTCTTCGATATCATGGTCACCAACTACGAGACCTTTCAATCAGAGAGTTCTTGGTTCAAGCAGGCATTCGTGTGGCGTTATTTTATTCTTGATGAAGGACACAAGATCAAGAACGACAAGACGAACATCTCGCTCGCTTTGCAAGGCCTGCAAGCCGAACATCGCTTGCTTCTTACCGGAACCCCTTTGCAGAATGACCTGCGTGAAATGTGGGCCTTGCTCCACTGGCTGTACCCGAACGTCTTCATCGACAAAACCGCGGACCTGTTCAAAGAAGCCTTTGACATTAGCCGTGGTCAGGTTGACTCGAGCTTCATGGACCATGCACGTCATTTGCTCGAACTTATCATGATTCGAAGAATGAAAAGCAGTCCTGGTGTCGACTTGGTATTGCCTTCGAAGAGCGAGGTTTTGCTCTACATTCCTTTGACTCCGCTCCAACGGTTTTGGTACACGAGACTACTCACGAAAGCTGGTGGCACACTGCTGGATGACATATTTGGCAACGTAAAGCAGAAGGAACACGAAGCAACAATTAAAGAGGTTGAGGAGGATGTTCAACTCGATCAGGTCAAGGACGCTATGGACAACGACTTTACCAGTCAGAGCCGCGCTCTTATCGAGCAGGCTATATCGAATGAAGCGACTGGAGAGAGAGACACATCCGCTTACAAGAAGTTGATGAACATTGTCATGCAGTTGCGCAAGACGTGTGTAACTCCCTACATGATCAAAGGTGCCGCGCCAGACCCATACTACTACGGAGATCACATCATGCATGCCTCTGGAAAGTTTATCGTCTTGAGCAAGATCATCGATGAGCTTGTCGTCAAACAAGGAAAGAAGATTCTCATTTTCTCGGGCTTCACCTCAGCTCTCGACTACTGCGAAGATCTCCTCGCCGCGAAAGGCAGCAACCAACACGATGCACCCTTCCGCCATGTGCGTTTCGATGGCAGCACCCAACGAGCAGTTCGTAACCTGCAAGTCAGACTATTCAACGATCCGTCCTCAGAGTATAAGGTCATGCTCATCTCCACCCGCGCAGGTGGCCTGGGCCTCAATCTCACTGCCGCAAGCGACGTCATCTTCCTGGACGAAGACTGGAACCCACAAGTCACACTCCAAGCAGAAGCCCGCAGTCACCGAATTGGACAGACCAGACCTGTCACAATTTTCAAATTGTTGAGTTCTGGCACTGTGGAAGAGCAGATGATGGGCCGAATCAGAAAGAAGCTGTATCTTTCTGCAAAAATAACCGAATCCATGCAAGACATCCATTCCGTCAACCGACCGCAGAAGAGAAAGAGAGCTGCCGAGCAAGACGAAACTTCGGCAGATGATGGCCCAGAGCTCGGCTTCTCACAACTGAAGAGCTTGATTCGTCGTGGCGCTACTACGTTGACTCATCCCGAGATTGACGTGAGTGAAATGATTACCTGGGACCTCGAAACAATCATCGAGAAGTGCAAGGACAAGCCTGTCGACCCTCATGTGAATGGTGAATCCGAGGAGGCTACCGAACAAGAATGGTTGGCCAAGATGGAGCGTGTTGAGAGCGCTGTGCTTGATGGTATCAAATACCAAAAGAACATCGACAAGACAGCCGCAGCTGCTCCCAATCTTTCTCGTGCAGATCGCCGAGTAGACAAGAACACAACAGTCATGGTAGACGGATTCGCTATCAACAAGGAGAGCATGAACTGTAACGGGTGGGAGGCGGTCCCAACACTTGCAGGCAAAGACCCTCGACTTGCTGATCCCAAGCGCGAGAAGGCAGCTCCTATCAATCATCAAGAGATCTGTCAATCTTGCTTTGATGGTGGTGAGATGTACCTCTGCTCGGGCTGCCCTCGCGCCTATCACCTTGCCTGCTTGAGTAAGCAATACCAGGCTAAGGCCACTTCCAAGATGAACTTCCACTGCCCTCAGCATGACTGCCATGATTGCGAAAGGAATACTGGCAATGCTGGTGGCCTGATCTATCGTTGTCGCTGGTGCCACAAAGGCTACTGCGAGGACTGCCTTGACCCCGACTCCAAACTGCTGGGCGAGACCATCCCGGAGTATGCGGTGCTCGACTATGCGCCCAAGCGCAACGCCTGGTACATTCATTGCACCGAGTGCAAGGAGTCGGAGGAAGACCCAGAGTTTGGAAAGCTCATCGCCAGCATGGCCGAACAGCACGACAAAGAGTATGCCGAGCTCCTCCAAGCTCAGCACGACAACATGACCCAAAACACCCAGCCCGGTGCTTCTGAAGCTCTCATGCCACCCAGCCGCGACGAGTCCATGACCGATGGCATCACGCTCGAGTCATCTGGCCAGGCCACGCCCCTCGAGTTCGCCAGACAGGGAAAGCGCCCCATGGAATATGTTGATCTTGTAGACGACAACGACGACGATATCGTAGATTTGACTGGCGAAGGAGCCAACGAATTCCCTTCCATCTCCATCGATGAGGATCCCAAAACCTCGGCAGGAGCACCCATGTACAACAACCATCGTTCAAAGGCGAAGAAGCGCAGAACTCATTAGATATGGGCGGGACTACCTGCGGATTGCGATGATCGTAGAAGCGGGCAATGGCAATGAGGCATGTGGATTGGGGGTGGGTTATTGCAGAAAAGGAAGGATCGTTTGGTTTCGTTTTTGTGGTTTCATCATGTACTCGTATTCGCATTCACATTGTAAACCATGTAAAGAAGACGGACAGCAGTCGAAGAGTCTAAACTCTGCTCCAATCAAAAGTGGTCTTTCGGGGCTGCGAGGATCCAATCCCAGAAAGTATGAGAAGAGTGCTGAACATTGAGCCGTGCATAGAGAGAAGGAGCGGATCGAGATGTGAAGCAAACAAAGAACGAAACTCACGGGTGCAAAAAAGGAAAGTGGCGAGTTGGATGAACAAGGAAAGGAGTGACATGGGATCAGGAAGATGGAGGAACAAACCATGCTCAAATCAGAAGAACGGCAGGGTCAACACAACACAGACAGGGAAGATGCGGTCATGGTTGTAGACAAGATTTGTATGATGCAAGCGAAGGTGTTCTATGTCCACAACCGGTCCTACAGTATTTTCTTTTCAACCTTCAGTGTATGTCCACTACCTCTATTCCAATGAGACGTCCTCTAGTATTTCGTCATTACTTCCTACTGGTTCGTATGTACATCTTTCACACCTTGTATCAAGCCTTCATCTCTGCAGGGGTCGAGCGACCACGGCTAGGTGTCATGCTGTAAGGCGCCTGCGTCAAAGTGTCAGTACGATCATCGCTAACACGGATGGAATGTCACTTACAAGCACTTTCTTTGCATTGCAGATTCTCCAGGCCAAGTTTTGCACACTGCCGTCAGCCAAGACGACTTCGGGTGCAAACTCGATACCAAACCTGTTGTGTCTAGTCAGAAACCTTTCTCCAACGCAAGGCCAGATAGAGAGATGGAAAGACTCACATCTGATGAATAGCAAAGACGACACGTCTAGCATATCTGCCTTCTCTCTCCAATCCATCGCCAAACATGTCGTCAACGGTGCGCGGCGCAACATCCGGGTCGCGATCGAAGCAATTCTGTACAACAGGAAGTAGAGCTTGCTCAACAGCCGAACGTGCCAAATTGATGTTATCAAACTGAACATCGTCTTCGTCAAACCTGCCGATGCGGATCTCAAAGGGTAGAGAGGTAGCCATCACATTGTGCTTTCCGTCGTGGTGGTAGCGGAATTCGAAGGCGCCATGCGTCCACCACAGTTTGTCGCCAGAAAACTCCATCTCGCCGGTTGCATACTGCTTGTCTTCTTTAGTGACCTGGTGGGAAGAAACGAGAATGCCAGTCTCGGCGGTCGCGGAGTCATAAACACCCTTGGTGGTGGCAGTCCAATGACCCTGAGATCCGACACGGGTGATATCACGCGACGAATTGTCTGCAACCATATACAGTCCGATCCAATCGTTTTTGCGATGGTTTGTAGGAGCTTGCCAACAGACTTTAATGGGAGCACCGTATTCAAACGTAAGAGTCTTGTACTGGTCAACACGCGGCTGAGGAACCTGGCCAATCTCTCCTTCACGCCCACTATAGCGTTCGAATTCAGATGTGCCGGAGGACGGAGTGCCTTCGATCTCGAGAGAATAGTCCTTAGGATCGAAGCCAGCAAGATCAGATGCGAGACGTGTTATACTGATGCGAGCTGGGTAGTTCTTGAAGAGGGTTCGTGTATCTCTGACGAAGGTATCCATACCAGAAGCAAGTTTGGGTCTTGCTGAGTCAACAAACTCCTCGAGGAAGTCCATCGAGTCTTCGAGCACTCTGTCGACGCTACCCTGCCAGTGCTTGAGTGGTGACGGTAGAGAACGTTTGAGACTCTTGGAAAGTCCAGAGTCCTGGCGCAGAGATTGACCATACAGCTTCTCCATGTGCGGACGCTCGACGAATTGGATGAAGGCCAGAGTGAGGAGATGGCTCAACAAAGCAAGGAAGAAAATTGTCTTGCTCCATGTGATCAATGCAACACCCCAAAGACCAGCCAGTCCAAGCACTCGCTCAGGGTTGTTGAGAAATCTGTAAATGCCGCCGTAGGTAAGCTTGGATGCATGGTCGAAGAAGAAGTCACCAAAGAACCATCCGAACTCGCCGAGAGATTCGTAAATGCTGAAGCTCGTCCAGACTTGGAGGGCGATCAAGGCCATACCGAGTACGTGACGAAGCAGAGCCAGACCGTAGGTCCAGTCAGGGGGCAGGTTGTACATCTTCAGGGCTGCACACAGGAAGCTTGCAGTGCACATGCTCATGCTCAAATGGTAGAGTCCTTTCCACTGTCTCCAAGCTTCTTCAGTGCTCTCGCCATATTTGACAAAGTGGCGAGCCCACTTCTTCTTGTTCGACTGACGATCAAGGATGTAGCCAATGCCGAGTGAATACCACAGCCGCCAAGCCACTGCGTTGGCGACGAAAGCTGTCTGCCATAGGGCAGTCGATGGGGTCAGGAAGGCAACACTAAACAGGTAAGATTGCATGAGCAAGACGGATATGTCTGTGATACGATGAAGGTCCATGTTGTGGAAGCCAAGGATGTTGTGGACTGAAGAAGGCTTCTCGGTTGTCGCTATGGGGGGATATCCATTGATATGACCAGAGTCGGGTGTGGCGCTTTTGGGGGGTTCTCTGTCGCTCTCGGATTCTCTTCTTTTCTTTGGCGTGGGTGGGTTGTATGTCTTCTCGATGTGCGGATTCTCAACAATGGTCAAAAAGGCAAATTGAGCAGCATGTGCAACGATGGAGATAAAGAGCACCTTGTAGCTGGCGGCCATTAACGAAATGCCGTAGAAGCCAACGTAGCCCACAGAGTACATGGGATGAGGAGCCATTTCGAAGACGCCGTCGAAGGTGAGTTCTTGATCGATGAGGTAGAAGAAGTCACCCCAGTACCAGGCGTAGTCTTTGACGACTCTATGGGCATCGAGCTTGACCCAGAGGTTGAAAGCGACGAGGGCCAAGCCACATGCCCAGCGTGCAAGAGTCATTGCAACATTCTCACCATCAGGACGGCCGCCGCAAGCGATGGCAAAGCAGCAATAGGCGACAAAGTCGGACATTAGGATCAGATCAACGACTCTTCTGAAGACCAACCACGTGTTGTACTCGAGAGGGGCCTCTTCGAACTTGTAGTCGCGAGCGATTTTTGTTTCCATTTCACGTTTGAGTTGATTGTAGAGCCATGGACGCGGGTTCTTGCCGGACTTTGGGTCTGCAAAGACATTGTACTTGCGAGCCCATGTGGTGAGGCGCTTGTGGTTGGACTGTATGTTGAGTAACCATCCAATGCCGGCATTGTATGCGGCACGCCAGAAGAGGAAGACGACGGCGAGAATGGGGATACGAACGGGATCTGGGAGGAAGTAAAGCATGGCAATATGGCATGCGAGCACGGCCAGGATGACCACGTCGGACACATTCTTTGGTTGAGTGGGAGAGAGCAGCTGTGAGACCATGTCATGTGTCTGCGGCACCACAAATACTGTCGTGCTCTTGTATCAGCCATACCGTGTTTGTCGCTTTCACAACCACATGGCATACCTTTACCGTCTGGCGTTCTGCCATAAGTACGCTTCTTGGTCTCGTCTTTGTCGGCTTCTTTGTCGTTGAGCGATTTGACCGTGTTTTGTGCATCGGCAATTGGTGTTGGATTCGTCGACTCGTCGGGTCGAGGCATCCTCTCGCGAAGATGGCCTTTGCTGGCCGCCATGCTGCTTGAACTCATACTTGATGTCTGGGTTCCAATCACGCACGAACAAGAAGGAATTCAGAGAGAAGTGGCCGGGTAAAGTAATTGAAGAGAACGACGTGGTCAAAGTGGCATCTCGGGAAATTGGTGGGGCATGAGAAGCTGCGACCCGCTGCGGAGCAACGAGTCCGAGGAACTGGAAGGGTCCTGTTTGTTCGGCCCTCGTCCATTCTTGACCCCCTTGAGCGACTACTCCGAGTGCAAAGGCCATCGAAAGCGGATACGGGGAAACACGTGCACACTGACCTACCCTCTGACTTGACAAGAAGATGAGATGCTGGGTTGACATGCGATGCCGCAACCTGCCACTCAACGTCATTGCAAACGCCCATCACAGTTGGGAACCAGTGGGGTCAATACAGTAGGTATTGCAGACGACAGACTTCCATCTTCTTTTACGAATCCAACCTTGATATGCAGGGGACAAAGAGGGACAAGTAAACGGCATACAGCGTTAGCAGATATATTCTTTGTGAGGGGTATGACATGAATTCGATACCACTCCGTTCGTCAAGCGTGTGTTGAGTTCTACATGTCAATCTCATCAGTCTTCTCGAGTCTTACACAGGCCTCGTAACCATCACGACAGGTAACATGTTTTCCACATAAAAATCATGTCAACGTATCATGAATCCTTCAAGAAGGTGTCTCTAGCTGCTGTCACCTAGCCGGTCTGATGTTCGCATGAGAGATAGGGTATTGATTCCAAAGACAGGGTGATAGTTGTGGCCATGTCCTCGGCAACCGAAACCCCGATGAACAGCGGCAGAATCAAGGCGGTGAACCTCAAAATTATCCTTCGACCAGTATTCGTCTTTGGACGCAGTAACCAATTTATTAATACACATCTACCGTCAAAATGGCCGCAGCGAGTGACAAGGCTCGCTTCTACATGGAACAGTCGGTTCCCGAACTCCAGGAGTACGAACGCAAAAAGATCTTTACGCGCGAAGAAATCACATCGATAGCCCGCAAGCGCTCCGAATTCGAACACCTCCTCAACACACCTGGCGCCGCGACGCCCGCCGACTACGCTCGCTATGCGCTGTACGAGATGAATCTGGACTCGCTGAGGAAGAAGCGCTCGAAGCGCATGGGTGTCAAGGCCACGGCCTTTGCCGGTCAAAAGAAGATCTTCTTCGTCCTGGAGAGAGGCGTGAGGAGGTTCCAGGGAGACATGGGTTTGTGGATGCAGTACCTCGAGTTCTGTCGCAAAGAGGCGGCAAACAAGAAGCTGGCAAAGGCCTTGACACAGTGCTTGAGAATGCACCCCGTCAAATGGGACTTGTGGACGTGGGCCGCCAAATACTATTTCGAGCACCAGGCCGACATGCCGACGGCGCGCAGTTACATGCAGAGAGGGCTGAGATTCTGCAAGAGGGAGAGAAAGCTGTGGTTGGAGTATGCAAAGCTGGAGATGCTCTACGTCGCAAAGATTGCTGCGCGACGAAAGATTCTGGGCCTGGACATTGAGAGAACGCCAAAGCACATCGACTCGACATTGGACGCAGACGCCGATATGATGGCACTGCCCGATGTCACGGCCGACGACATCAAGCCCGAAGGAGCTCCCGAACCGAAGCAAGCCGTCGACGAGGAAGCGCTCAAGAGACTGGCCGCCTCGCCTGCCCTGAACGGTGACATTCCCCGTATCATCTTCGAGACTTCGATGTCCGACTTCAACGACCCTACGCTAGCCGAGCAGTTCTTCGATGTCTTTGCTGCCTTCACCGATGTCCCCTGCACCAGCAAACTGCTACAGCACATCATCAATTACCTCTCCAACCAGGAGTCGGCCGCTAGCAAAATCAGCATGCACATCTGTCTCGCCAAACTCGAGCTCCTGGACACCAACACCCAGGAAGCCATCGAGTCCGCCGACTTCCCTCTCATGCTCGCCAAGGCCCTCTCTGTACTCAAAAAGGGCATGGGCGAGTCACTCAAGCACAATGCCGATCTGGCCGAGAAGGTTGTCGCAATGTTACTGCCTTACTTCAAGTTTGAGCTCGATGAGGATATTGAGAGGGTTCTCAGAAGTGCTGTTGCACAGTACATTCGCACCCTGCACCAAGGCAGCTTTGATCGCGTCAAGGCTGTTGTCAAGAGACAACTCAAGGCTGGCAATGAGGAAGAGGCTACCCTTGTCATCGAGATTGCTGGCAAAGCCAACCCAATCCAGAAGGCTCAGCTCGAGGCTCTGATCAGCTCATGATATATCGATCTCGAACTATGATACTACATCATGAACGTGAAGCAAAGCACCAGCGCCACCTCTGCCACTCTGAGAAGGTAGATGTCAAGCTCTCGAGTGTCAGACAGAAGACAACGGGTCATTGACTTTGAACCCGATTGGTCCTCTGCACCATCTCCGTTTTTCCGCCAAGTGCCACCAATTCTATAGAGAACTTAGCAGCTCCGCGACATCAAGCTGCTTCCTATCAATGCTGCCAGGAGCACGTCGAGGGAATGTCGATGGCACAAACATGGAGAACGACGCTTCAAATATCAAATCAAGAACGATAGAGTTCATCATGGACACCATCAAGGGAAAGCAGAACGGCTCCATGGGACCGGGTAGCTCGCAAGAGCTGTTGTTGTCTTTCAGGCAGATTGCAGACAAGTCACCCACTGTGTGCTGCTACAATAACGAAAGCTATTTATTCATGCGAGCATTGGTTTCGATTCTTTATATTCTCTTGTTTGTGTTATTATGATGCTCTGGTATGGAATCGCTTCTTGTCTGAGATTCTCTCCATGTCGTGATCCCATGCCCTTGTGAGATGCCGTCGTATTGTAACAGCTTATCGTCCTCGCATTCGAGGAGAACCGCGTTCGTTATATACCAATAGTTGGTCTCTCGCTGGTTTGTCCGTACGCATGGTTCTTTTGCGCTCACGTATGTGTTCGTGGCATGGGTTCGCAGGTCTGTAAGTTTTGATTGCTTCTATGCTGCTCATGCTGCTTATCATGGGTCTGATGATCGTTCAGTCGTCGAGGATTTCAATGGTCTCTGCTGACGAACTGACTCTGCGCTTCTTGTTTGGGGGCTCCTGAGCTAGTGGAGGAGCCGGAACGTATGTGTTCTTAGCCAGCGACGAGCAACCCTGTGCCTGGTGAGTGTGCTTGTGGACAAGCCTGCAGAGAGACTTTGCTTCAAGCATGAGATTGTTGAGAAATCTGTGGGGTTGCTGCTGGGATGCCTTGTAAACTTTGATGATCTGTGCCATGAACTCTGGATGCCAGTAATCTATGTTCTTCTCAAGCCGATGGCCGAACCACACTTCCTCGCGTGCCAGCAACTGGCGCAAGCGTCTGATCTCCTCTGTCTTTGGCATGTCGTAGATACAGTTGATGGCCTCGAGGGTCGCAAGCCCGTTCTTGTGTACGTAGCTAAGAAGCATGGAGATGGCGTCGTTCTTGAGCTCGCCTATGTCTCGTTTGTCGGCGAAGACAATCACCTCCGCGACATGTTGACCAAAGTGTTGCGGATCGTCAAGGGCTCCTTCAATGTCCTGAGAGTTTAGTTGTCCTTGGTAGAGCCACGCGACATAAGTCCGGAAGATTGAAGGATCTTCGTCATCAAGATCGACAGTCTGAGTTTGGCCCTCGATGAGCAGGCTATTCAAAGCTGCCTTGAAGTACGTGGAAGAGCTGCAAAGCAGAGCCTTTGGTACAGCAAACACGCCAGCATGTGGGCCTCGACCAACTCTGATCGTAGCAGAAGAACCAGATATGGAGTCTCTGCGCGTCTGTTAGTATTTCAAGCTGCTTTGATTATGCACACAAATAGCATACCTGAACGACATTCTGCTCTTGGTTCTGTGACAGTTCCAGTCTCTGAAGCGAGGTTGCTTCTTTGGCCGAGGACCTTGTGAAATTTATGTCTCTCAGAAGGGTTGTTCGAGAGGCGCCTTGGTTGCTACGGTTTGGCTTAGAAGCATTAACTCGTGGTTGGATGTCGGATGTCGACTGAGACGAAAGCGTGACCAGTGATTCATCGAGTAGTAGTGCGGACTGACGGTCAAAGGTGGTTTGTAAGAGGATGGGATGTAGAGATGTTGAACAGAAGAGAAGAACTGGATGTTGTAACCGTTACAACGTGTGATGAAGCAGCAGTGTCAAGGGTGAAGGTTTGTCCAGCAACAGATGTTCCCAATGTGAAAGTGCTTCAAACGTCACTGGGAGCTGAGAGCTTGAAGAGCGTGGAGGAGGTAAGAAGAGATACTGGCCAGCATGAACTGTGCCGTGAAGAACAAACTTTGATAGAGTATACGCGTGCTTAAGAAGGAGCTGGATGGTGAGATACATCTATCATCCCTTGTGCTCAGACTGAACGTGTCTTGTGCGCAGTGATGGACACAGGTAGACCTTGAAGTGATGCAGGAGCTCGGGACTGAATATTCAGGAGTATCCAACTCGTTCTCAGGAAATGAAAGACCACTCGCGAGTGAGCGCTCAGGAGAGTCCAGACCATATGTACCAAATGTTTTCGAGACCCTTCGCCCAACACCATCGCTTTATCGCCAGGCGGTGGTGGTCTAGTGGTTGACATTGCGGCTGCCAACTCGGATGGTCTCGGAGACCATGGGTTCGATTCCTGGACTCGACACGACTTTAGAGCCATTAGACGCTCCACCCCTCGCCATGAGAAACGAAACCAATCAACTTGGTGGCTTTCCCGTCCCTACTTGGGACGGTTTGTTTTGCTCCTGGTGCTCATGAGGCTATTTGTTTTTTCGTCCAGTCCATGTAGTTAGTTAGTCATCGTTGATGTTGTCTTTGAAGTTCGTGGTCGCGCACGCGTCTGTACCATCCTGTTAGTCCGAGGAACAATTCGACGGCCACGATTAGCAAAACTCGTACATGAGCCTACGACAAGGTCTGAAAGCACAAGCACAGAAAGCAAGCGAGGCAAAAGGAACGAGCAAATCATAAATTCATAAGGCCGCTGGTATTCCCTCGATCCGACTCTGCCTTGTGCGGCGACAACTCCAAACTCCACGCCTCTCGAAAATGCAGATTTATGCCGATCCAATGAAGATTCTGCCCTGTTGAAAGTTAGAAAGGCTATCATGGACGGGTAGTAAATGCTCACGGCCATGACGACGCAGCAGACGCTGATGTACGGACTCAGGCGTTCACCAATACGTGCTGCTCTCCAGAATACGGATGTGAAACTTGATCGAGCATTAGTGAGAGTCCGGACTCGGGAATGGAGAAGGCGAGATACCCATCCTTGTGCTTATCCATGATGGCAGGGAAGACGCCATGCGTGTAGGAGCATGTGCAGATGAAGAGGAGGATGACCAGTAGCAGGGACTGGAAGTTGAAGAGAGCAGACTATTGATTGATTAGCATGTCTCGGTCTCTATGAACTTGGGAGTTCTTTCGCTTGATACCATTCTGATATATTGGTGATTTTATTTTGTCGCGTGTTGTTTATCAAGGTACTCCAGGAGGTTGCAAGCTGTATGGATAGAAGTGCCCTCGGCAACACCCGAACTTGCTGCTTTCCACTCTCCAAGGCAAACGTCAGTCATCGAGTCACCGAATTGTGGCTTCCTCGAACACTATTGATTGTGTCTTATTGCGGCACGCGACAAGGCTCACATATTGATGTAAACACGCTTCGCAACCAGGTCCTCGTATGCGATAGCATCAACTTTCAACACGCCAACCACACCAACACATCACCAATCAACGAGAGCAATACCCACTTCCTACATCACACACTCGTCGCGCGGGCCTCATTCAAACTTCTGGAGCAGCGTACAAACTGTCCACTTCACCACAACTGCTACGCCTAACTCCGTCTAAACACAATGGCCGAACCACGCATGCGCCTCCGCCAAAAGGGCCAACAGTTCTCCAACCCAGAACGTGTGTTTCTTCCACCTGCACCGTCGCCGATCCCTCACTAACAGCTTCACTACAGTCGCCGGCCTCCTCGAAGCATTTGGCGACACCCAACCGCTCCCCGCAACCCTCACGACCCTCGACGAAATCATCACAGACTTCATCATCGAAACCTGCCACAGCGCCGCAATCTGCGCATCCTACTCGCGCCGCCAAAAGATCAAGGTCGACGATTTCAAATGGGTCCTGCGCAGAGATGCAAAGAAGCTGGGCAGAGTGACGGAAATCTTCTTTGCCGAAAAGATTCTCAAAGATAACAGAAAGGCCTTCGACATCGGTACGGGAGAAGGTTTGGTGCAGGGAAAGAAGGGAGCCGTCAAGGAGTTGGGCGTCGACGAGGAAGGTGACGAGGGTGGCAGGAAGAGGAAGAAGAGAAAGACCGAAGCTTAGAGGGCTAGCAGTGAGGCGAGCTCTGTGACATTGGTTGGTGGTACGGCGCAAGGAGGAGATGCTTCTTGATTTGGGTTGGCTGGGTTTAGCGAGGCGTTCGTTGGGGAGGAGCATGTTTACGGGAACTGGGAAAGCAGAAGACACTACTGCGACACAACACAATCATGACATTCACGAAACACAGAAATCACGTCTGCGCAGAGCGATCACGTCGAGCACTGATGAAAAGAAACGTAAATCTTGACTCGTACATAACTGAGGTCTATATTCCGTCTACGAGCAAACAATGTCCCTTTTTTGCCTGTCGTATATTCAAACGCCTTCAAATTTGCAGTGATCATCATGCATTCCGCCCTGTCCAACTATCTCTTCTTCATGTTTAAGCAGCGTGCTCGTACTTTTGGGCGTGAGCGGCAATAGCACGACCACTGGGGTCTGTCTGCTTGGACCATGTCGGTGTCCATCTCATGACGGTCGAGGCGCAGTAAGGGGGGAAGTGCTCGTCGAACATGCATCTGTACCAGTATGCCTCCTTGGTGTCGGGAATGTCGTCTCCCCACTCGGCCTTGGGGTTCTTCATGTCCTCGTCGCTGACGTGGAGCTCTGCGTTGTCCTTGAGCGCATCGATCCAGCCGTAACCAACACCGTCACTGAACTGCTCCTTCTGTCTCCAGAGGATGTTGTCGGGCAGGTAGGGCTTCTCGCCAGGCTCATCGGATGTGTCGAACGCCTTGCGGATGATGTACTTCTCAATGTGGTCCTTGTCGATCAGCTTGGCCTCGGGGTCGATGTTCATCGAGTACTCGAGGAACTCCTTGTCGAGGAAGGGCACTCTGGCTTCGAGACCCCAAGCCGAAGTCGACTTGTTGGCTCTCAGGCAGTCAGCCAAGTGCAAGTTGCGCACTCTGCGGACAGTCTCCTCGTGGAAGGCCTTCTTGTCGGGAGCGTTGTGGAAGTACAGGTAGCCACCGAAGATCTCGTCACTGCCCTCTCCGGAGAGAACCATCTTGATGCCCATAGCCTTGATCTTTCTGCTGAGAAGGAACATAGGGGTCGAAGCGCGGATGGTGGTAACGTCGTAGGTCTCGAGGTGGAAGATGACATCAGAAAGAGCGTCGAGACCCTCCTGGATGGTGAAAGTAAGGTTGTGGTGCTTGGTGCCCAGGAACTTGGCGACCTCGAGGGCAGCCTTGCTGTCAGGAGCGCCGGGCAGACCGATGGAGAAGGAGTTGAGCTGAGACAGAACAGGGACAGTGTTGAGTTTGTAGTCCTCGTCAATTCCAGCCAGCTCCTCCTCGCCGTCGGCGAAGCCGTTCTGCTCCTGTTGTGCGTTGTGTGCAGCCTGCAGTCTCAGGGTCTCTCTCTGAGCGATGGAAGCAACCAAACTGGAGTCCAGACCACCGGAGAGAAGGACACCGTAGGGGACCTCGGCCATCAGGCGCTTTCTTACAGCTCTCTCGAACTTTGTTCTGAGGGTCTTGAGGTCGACGGGGGTGGTGGGAACGTTGGTGGGCTCGACCAGCCACTTGGGGGTGAAATATTGGGTGATCTTGTCGGTCTTGGAGTCGTAGACGTGGCCAGGAGGGAAAGCAATGATGTTGTCGCAAACGGGGTGGAGACACTTCAGCTCCGAGGCGAAGTAGACAGCACCGGGGGTCTCGCTAGAACGGCCCATGTAGAAGGTGGTGACACCGATGGGATCTCTGGCGGCAATGACTCTGTCCTGCTTCTTGTCGTGGAGGACCCATGAGAACATGCCATCGAGGAACTTGGGTGTGTCGATGCCGTGCTCCATGTACTGCGCATCTTGTCAATTGACGTCCTGTAGTTTGTTGCGAAAGGCTTCGTACCAGGGGAATGATGACTTCACAGTCAGAGTGGGTCTTGAAATCGTAGGGCTTGCTGAGGTGCTTGCGCAGGACCTTGTGGTTGTAGATTTCACCGTTGACGGCAAGGGCGATGCTGCCATCTTCGTTGAGCAGGGGTTGGGCACCCGAGTCTAGGGACACGTCTTAGCAATGGCTCATACGTAGCATGCATGTTTCGCGGCTTCTTGACATACCAACACCGACGATACTCAAGCGCTCGTGGACCAGGATGGTGTTGTTGGAGGTGTGGTTGCCGCTCCAGTCGGGGCCACGGTGGCGGATCTGCTTGCCCATGCGCAGGGCAGTGGGCTTGAACTTTTGCACATCGGGATGGCTGTTGGATGGTCAATGTCTGGAGAATCGAGGGGCACGCGATCCGAGCTGTCTTGCGAGATTGAAACATACCTGTGGCAGGCAAAGATACCACACATCTTGGGCAGTGGATTGGTGTGTAAAGGGGCAAGAATGAAAGAGACAGAGTGTCGAGAGCTGAAAGATGCGCCGAAGTAATAAGCAACTCTCTCCTTTGACTCACCAAATCTGGGCGGTCTTGAACAAAATCGAGTGCCACCTGCGATTCCCGCGCGACGCCAACGCGGCAAACGTTGACCGAAGTCGGCCGGCCCTGTCATCTATCACCGCCCGCCGCCGCCGCCTTTCCCCCCAGCTCTCCCCTGCCAAATCAAAGCCGTTAGGTAACACGACTGCGCTACATGCTAATTGTCTTCGCTAACAAACAGATAGGCCGCATATAACCAGTTGCTGCTCGAGCTCAGCTACTGGGGAAGACGCCCTGAACACCAACAATGCCGATCGGACTCCTTTGTCCCTCAGATTGACGAGGTCGTCTCCGTCATGTCACATGCATATTCACATGTCATGAACATTCAAATCCCACCTACCAGGGTCACCCCCAAACAACAGGATCATTCTTGCCTACACACTATAAACGAGGAATCACGATATCTTGTGATGCAGAGTCTTGTTCCTACTAGCAAACAAGTTTCGAGCTGACCTGTATCATGTTAACCCGGTCAGACAAACAAATTACAGTATCGCAAACGCTATACCGTCTGTGATTCGGTCGAGAACAAACTTTCGAGGTTGCGCGATATTACCGAGTACTCAAGGCCAGGAACGCCTCTCGAGAACAACAGCCCTCCCGACTGCCAGTGGTCTATCGCCGTACATCAGCAGCAGTGTGTGACTGTGACTGGCTTGTGAATCATCGTTTTGCGAGCTATCATCTGCTATTTGCCAGTTCATATCGACAGTCTTCTAAGCTAGCTTTTCCCCAAATGCCCCTTTCCGAACGCCTCGCCAAATTGTGTTGCATCAAGTGTTGTGGGTCACAGCTTATCTGACAACCAGAGCAGCGCTTGGTACCAGGCCGGCCTCCTTCAGCGTTTGGCCAAAGTCTGAGCTGTCGTAGACCTTCTTGGGGAAGTTTTGGACAAACTCAGTGACTTGAACACCAGGCTCCTGGCTAAGTGCTTGGGCGACCTCAAAGAGTGTTGTCTCGACGGGGAATGTCTTCTGAACCGTGCCGGCGGATGTCTGGAGTCGTAGCCTTGCCTCTGTGTAGTTTCCAGCAGTCTTGGGCACCGTGGGCTTTGCGGCAGGAGTAGGATCGGCGACAACAGCAGGCTGGCCAGCGCGAGCAGCCTTTTCTCTTTCAGCCTTCAGACGGCGTTCTTCCTTGTCTGCAGCAATCTTTGCCTGGATGCGCTTCTTAGCCTCGACATCGGCCTGCTTCTCACGTCGCTTGGCCTCGGCTTCCTTGATCTGTTCCTTCTTGGCCAAATCCTCCTTGATGTCCTGTTGCTCCTTTGTGGCCTTGCGACGGATTTGATCGTTGCGCTCCTTGTCCTTCTTGTCTTGTTCCGACTGACCGGCACGTTTGGCGGCGAGCTTTTCACGGAGTTCTGTGAGCCTTGCGGCCTTCTCCTCCTCGGTCAAGGGAGCGATCTCTTCGGTAGACTCTTCGAAATTTTGGTGCTCACTACAAGGCAAAGTGTTAGCATGGGTGCTGGGGCGAGGGCAGTAGTGTCACACACGTCTTGTTGGCATGGAACTCTGCTTGGGCGGTTGATCTGAACTTCTTGCCACAGTCCTTGCAGAGCAGACTTCTGGCTTGCTCGCCAGGCTGCAACGACAGGGGCGACTCTTCCTCGCCTTCGTTCTCCTTGAGTTCCTCGATGGATTTGTCGGCGTTGTTGCTGAGCCAGTCGACGGCAGCTCCCACTGGTTGATCGTAAGCAGGGTTGACAGCGACTGAGCTGAGAGGTAGAGGGGTACGCACAGTTGCCTGCCTTCTTCATGGCGAGAGTGGCCTTTTCGCGGTCGAAGCCCATGTCGACGAGGTTGTTGATGTCGGAAGACATGATGATTGGTGTGAGAGAGTTGCTGTTGTTGGAGAGGAGGTTGGTGGTTGTCTCGCAGATGTCAAGGTCAAGTAGAAGACAGCACTAGTAGATGGATAGATGCACAAGTGTGGGGGAGTGAAAGTTGTCTCTGGTGAAGCCGAAGCACAAGCTGCACCTGTGCGTCATGTATAGATTGTGCACGGTCCAGACTCCACGAGTTGCAGCAGCGACCGGCCGGACGCGCTTGGAACGTCGCTTCCGTCATTAATCCCAGTCCCTGGTGCCCTCTTCCTGCCACTTTCCTACGTGTCGCCCTATACCGCCTGCGATTCCAACAGCCACATCTTCTTCCACCCGCAGCTTCGCATTTTCTCTCAACCGCAGCTCTTTCCGTCTCCACTCACCACACGCGCCGCCCTCCTTCACCATGTCTGTCGAGCTGGACCCCGTCGAGCTTGGTTTCAAGCGTGCGTAGCCAAGTCTTATTCACCACCCAGTGCCCCCCTCTGACTCGCTTGCCCGACAGGCCCCTTCACCCACGAGGTTGCTCAGGTCCTGCGTCTGTACAACAAGAACTCCGACCCTGTAGCTTTCAAGGTACCGCTCTCCGCATGTGTTGCTCTCATAGCCGTGCTAACTTCAGGCCCCCCTCAGGTCAAGACCACCGCCCCCAAACAGTCCGCTTCCCTACCCCCACCATCCTTGCCTCAACACTGACCCTTCTCCAGGTACTGTGTTAGACCAAACTCTGGTCGCATTGAGCCTGGTCAGGATGTCGAAGTTCAAGGTATGCTGCGCACGTGGCCTTTGCTGGAGAGACGATCGACTGACCATGACCAGTCTTGCTGCAAGCCATGAGAGAAGACCCTCCCCTTGACGCAAAGTGCAGAGACAAGTTCCTTGTCCAATCTGTCGCCATTTCGGCCGACAAGGAATACCCCAACGTCTCCCAGATCGTACGCTCCATCTTTCTTTGCGCCCCCGCACACAGCTGACAACCAACCAGTGGTCCCACATTGAGCAAACAGCAAAGTCATCGATCCAAGAAAAGAAGATCCGCGTCGTCTTCCTGCCTCCAGAGGGCGTTGCCCACTCTGATGCTGGCGGCCACATGGACGACTCGATCGCTACCTTCAACTCTGCCAATTTCAACTCTGTCTCACCTCAACCCCAAACCCCTCAACGAGGCGCCGATGTAGGAGCCGTGGGTGCCATCTCTCGTCCACAAGAACGTCCCGTCGACAACCAGCACCTTGGTGATGCCGTCCAGTCAGCCAGCAACCCAGCCACCGATAGATACACCACTTACTCCGACTCCTCGACTACTCAAAGCTTCATGAATTCTATCCACACCTCGGGTGAAGACGTGAAAGCCAAGCTCGCAGAAGCTCAAGCCACCATTGCCCGAATGAGCCAAGAAAGAGATGAACAAGGACTGCGCCAGAGAAAGACTGAAGCAGTCAACCAAGATTCCAAGGAGAGAATTTCGGCCGGAACCACCGGCTTGGGTGTGCAGAAGGCCCCTGCTGGCGGCGTTCCCGTCCAGATCGTTGCTGGACTTTGTCTCCTGTGTTTCTTGATCGCCTATTTCTTCTTCTAGGCGTGACAAGGAAAGTGGCTGTGTCGGAACACGCATGGCACGCACCCGCAAGCGACGCTACCATGTGTCGCATCACCACTAGATGATTACACCGGCCCCAGAACTTCAACCGCTTGAGGTTCGGAGGTGGTTTTCTGCACTGTCCGAAAAGGACACCATTAATGCTTGTAACTGAGTGATGATTCTTCTTCTTTTGGGGGAAAGCGCGAAACGGAGAGCCTTTGTTCCTTTTGTACCAATTCATTTGATCCAACTATCTTGTCAAGTGCTCATTCCCCTTGCATAACGAGGCCGAAATCCTTCAAATAGTTGTTTTTAACACAAAGAACCTTCAACGAAAATGTAGGTAATCAACCTTCCACACCGAATGAACACCTCGAACATGGGTGGTTCTGGACAAGTAAGGAGGTGAAAACAACTGCAGACGTGGTATCTGACCATGAAATGAAAACAACGCCTCAAGCTACCCAATAGACCTATGCCGAAACCTTTGCCTTCTTTGATCCCTTCTTGCCGTCTGCCTTGCTCTTGACACGTTTAGCACCAGCCTTTTCCACAGGTGCCGTCTTCTTGGTCTCCTTGGCCTCCTTGGCCTCCGGTTGCTCTTCTTGCTTGTCCAAAACTGCGGCAACATCGGCGCCAGTGAGCAAAGGTGCGGCCTCGGCGTCGCGAGTCTCCTTGGTAGGTACCTCCTTGACATCGCGCAGAGAGGGCATCTCAAAGTCATAGCCCAACTCCTTGAGCTGCGCGGCCTTCTTGTTTCTGGCCTCGGCCTCTCTTTCAATTCTCTTCTCCCAGCCCTCTCTTGTGGTACCTCTCTTCAACATACCACCCTCGATCTTGTTGCGCGGCATGACCTTGAATCTTCCACCCTCGCCCTTCCACAGCTTCTCATGAACTTGTTCGGCGGGTACACGTCTGACCTGCAGAAGGTGACCGAACAGCAAGTACTTGTCCATGGTCTTTGCTACAATCTCGGCGACTGCGGCCGATCCGAACTCGATGAAAGCGTAGTGCTTTGAGCGACCAGTGAGCTTGTTGCGTGCCATTCTCAAGTGGGTGATGTCGCCGAATTGGCTGAAGTACTCGCGCATTTGTGCCTCGAAGAAACCGTGCGGCAGACGTCTGTAGATTTTGTTAGCCATGGCCGGATAAAATTTGGCGTAAGATCGCATACCCAATGTAGATGACGCCGGGGGTGTTCTCGTCGTCTTGTTGTTGTGCGTCCTTCAGCTGCTTGCGAACTTCCTTCATGTTGGGCACGGCAGGAAGCTTGTCCAGGGCAATGCCATCGTCTTGCGGGTCGTTTTCATCGTCACTGCTCTCAAAGCCAGCAAGCAGGGCAGCAGTCTGGTCGTCCTCCTCGGCCTCGGCCTCGCTATCTGTCTCGTTGGCGAGGACGATTTCCTCCTCTTCAACAGCAGCCTTGGGGCTAGCCTTGGCCTTGGTCTTCGAGACCTTTGATGAAGCGCTCTCGGGCTTGACAGTCTCAGTAACGATAGTCTTTTCGAACTTTCCGGGGGTAGTCTTGACAGTCGTTGTCTTCTTCACGGGCTTCTCTTCGGGCTCCAGGAAATCCTCGGCGCGCTTTCTTGTTGACCTGGTGGCTCTGGTAGATGTGGCAGCGGGTGCGTCCTCGTTGACTTCCTTCTTGGCCTTGGTAGTGGTTGCAGTGGAAGTCTCAGTCTTTTTGAGAGCCGACTTCGGTGCGGGCTTCTCGACAATGGTAGTCTTGACCTTCTTGGTGGTTACGCTGGGCTCAGATGCGCCTATTGATTGGTGTTAGTCTAGAGACAGTGGGACAAGATCACAGAGCGTTACGGACCCTTGCGCTTGTTGCTCTTGTTGTCGACCTTGGGCATTTTGGCGTAATTTGATCAAGAATAATTGTGGTCGAAAAGCAGAAGACTTGCCAGAAAAATGGCAGGCCAAAAAGTTTCTGAGATGGAGGAATCCGGGGAGGCAGACGCTCGCTCTCCTCCGACCCGCCGCTTCTCCAACCACTTCCTATTCTGGTCTGTGTATTTTCTTGACCACCGACTTCAGCGACCATGACGAACAAACAACTTTCAGAAAACGAGATATGGGATGACTCTGCTCTGGTCCAATCATGGAACGAAGCCCTCGAGGAGTACAAGGTAAACCCATACTCTGTTGCATTTAATAATCACTGTGCTGACTATATATTGTAGAAGTACCACAGCATGGCTGCGCGAGGTGAACGAGTTGAGGATGTTCTAGATGCCGTCGAGAAGGAAGAAGAAGCACAGTGAGCTCCCCTCAATCTGATCACCATCTGACAATAGTGCTAAGGACGGACAGATCTAGCGTCGGTCGAAAGGACCAGAATGTCGACACAACGACTGGTCTTCCACAATGGGAGACTGTTCAAGAACCTACCGTGGAACGAGTTCGGGAAACGGTTCAACAACTCAACTACCAGAACACAAAGGCTCAGTCGGCCGATGCGCAACCAGTGAACAATTCGAACCAGGCCCCTCCACCAGGCGTCTCGCAGGTCCTTCTTGATTCTGGTTAGTCTTGACACATAACCATTCTTTCTTCGCATCGCTGACAGTAGCAGTCCAAGACGAGAACCTCAAGGCGCTTATGACATCCTGGTATTTCGCAGGTTACTATACTGGTCTCTACGAGGGACAGCGAAAAGCCCAGGCTACTAACGAGCATTCAACTCACTGAAGCGATCGTTGCATCAACTCCCTATTACTTCTTCTATAAGCCCGGAGCAGACGAAGCAGAACAGGCGGCTCGTTGAGGCGTCGAAACTTCAGTGATTGCCCCTGAGCCCGCGAGAGAGGCTCCGCGATTGTCTAACCGACACAGCTCGCCAGCATACTAGTGAGCAATTACACAGACCCGACTGTCGCCTGGAACGACTGCGAGGGCAGCTCTTGTATACGCGCCTATCATCCAGCCGATCCTTGTACATGTCCTAACCCAATATCATCCTCCAATGGAGCAAGGAGATGGCTGGAATTCGGCGAAGGAAGCATTGAGAGCTTCGGTTTACAGATAGCTAAACGATCCTTGATGATGGCGGAGGCAATGAGCAGAATGAACAGACGGACAAGTTGAACCAAGAAAAGAAAAACGTGTTTTGATATCCTCTAGTACTGAGACGATTAGACCTCGTCGAAAAGAACAAATCCATCGCTATAACGCTCTGCAAACGGATTTTGTCGTGATGGCCCGAAAATAGTTGACTCCTGCTCGCCGGCAGCCTCGATTACGCCTTGATCAAGTGTTGATGATATGCAACAGAAGTGTTGATTTACTTCTTAGCCTCAGCGGCCCTCTTGGCGTCGGCTGTACGAACATGTCAGATCAGGATTCAAAGATAACAAATGCCCTCTGGAGAACGAACCTGCGGCCTGCTTTGCACGCATGATTTCGGCAGCGCTCTCCTTGGCCTTGGCCTGCTCAGAGCCAGACATCTAGAAGGAAGTTAGTGGATGGAGTGTCGTTTGCATCTCCTCGAAGAGAACATACGGTGTTCTTGTTTTTCTAGGCACAGTGTTAGCAAAGCGGTCCACCCTCAAAAAAGGCCGATCCCTGTTTGGAAAAACTTACGACGTTGCCAGCGGCCTTCAAGGTCTTTTCACGAGCTCTCTCCTTTTGGTTACCGCGTGCCATTTTGACTAGATGTGTGGGGTGTTTCTGAGATGTTGCAAGGAAAGGAAGAGAGAGAGAGGGATGCTTGAGAAAAGCGTTGGACAAGGCCGGCAGAAAGAAAGTTGTCTCTGGCAAATTAGACCCTTTTTACCACTTTACAGTAGCACGCATCCAGACGCTGCCAAGACAATTCCATCGCTATCGCGGCTCGCCGCTCCTCCATTCCCGAACCCCATGGAACGAACAAAAAGGCTTCTAGAAGACCTTCACCTCAACCATGTTACTCCATACCGCTCGTGTCTAGACTCGCACAATCCCATCAACTTTTCTACGTCTTTCTCCGCAAGGCTCTGATGGTTACGCACTCGTTTCAATATGCTAATGAAGGCATTATTCTCAGAACACTCCCGCGCCGTCATCCTCGGAGCTGACATGTATACACAGAATGCAGTACTTTTGTGCATGGGGATCTCGGGTTTCGTATCCACTTGACCAGTCGAACTCACAAGTATACACAGACTTCTGGCACAAACCAGGCCATGTGACTGGCGATATAATGCTGATCGTTACTATCGCATGAGACATCAGAATTAACCATTGCCAGCGAAGCTGCAGACGAACCATATCTATACATATTCTACATGCGAGAATCTGGGTGACTACTGGACTCATCATTGAAAGGAAGACCCATGGTCTATTGTTGTCCTTGCATCTCACGAGAACCACAACAATACAAAGCAGGGTATCAGGCGCGATTCTTGAAACCAATCCGCCTCCAAGCGCCAACACAGCGCTTATACCAACAACAAGCTCCACCAATGGTCCGTTCTAGGGGATTCCCAACCAAGATCCCCCTGTTGCAGGAAGCATTCATGATCGCTGTCGAGGTAGCACAGAACGTCTGAGAAATTGTTTCAGCTGCATTGATGGAGTCATGAGCTTTGACGGCGTCAAGTGAACAAAAGGAACACGCTGTGGCGCTTATTTCTCCATTGTACTTCTTCCGTTCTTTTGTTGCCCTTTCTTTGGTTTATTTGGTTTTCTATTGTCCTTGTTGTGTTCATTGTCCTTGTCGCGTTGTATTGTTTCTCCTTGGTTTAATTGATTCAAACTCCCTCGATTCTGTCCCTCTCTAATCAGTTCTCTTCCTTGCTGTTCTTCTAACGACTCTCTCTTTCTTGCAACAACTCACACAGACCCATCAAGTATCTGCTGGCCAGATCGCAACATTTCATCATACTGTACGAATGTTTCTCAGACTTTGGCCTTCTAACTTGTAAGTTCTCAATCCTGTCTCATGACGAGCTTTTGTCTAACGCATGGAGCAGATCTATTTATTTGCCCTTTCCCAAGACTCACACGACTCAACCCGCTGGAAAAATGGCGTTCTCACCCAAATCACTGGCTGGTTCGGGCTATGTCATTCTCAATGTTCTAAAGGGCATGAACATTATCGGATTGCTGGCCATCATCGCCGCAAGCGTTGTCATGCTCATCAAGACAACAACCGACTCAAGTGTAAGTGGTGTTTACTGAGATACACAAGACTTCGCTAACAACCATCAGTTCTTCTTCTTCGAGGCCGCAATCCATGTCGTAGTAGCGTCTGTAGCCATAGTCCTGATCGTCTCAGAGGTTGGCATTTTCAGTGGCTACTTCGCTCGCAACTGGCCATCGCTCAGTCTGGAACACGGTTTCGTCAGCCTTGCTTCAGCAATGGTCATCCTTGGTATGCACGTTCTGGCGTGTCTCAGCAAGCCCAGCAACAGCAAGAAACACCTGGGCATGGCATTCTGGCGTGTCGTGATCATGGCGGGCATCCTCAACCTCATCCTTGGGGTTCTCAATCTGGTCGCAGTAAGTCTATTCATCAAGAAATTCAGGGTGCTGAGATCCCAGTCGATCATACAACTAACTATTAGACAGAACTTTGTGTTTCGCGACAACAGCCAGGGAATCACAGCACGCATGGTTCGCGCCAGAGGAGCTGAAGCTGCAAATGTGGCCTACATCCAGCGAAGCAACACCTCCGCAAGCGTGGCCAAGTCGGTGTCGTCTCGCACTACGACCGACAGCTCGCTGAAGCAATTTCGCGCCAACTCGAAGGAAGAGTATACTTTGCCTTCTTACCACAGTCCCTCGCCCGAACCTCAACAACACACACAGACTCCAGTTTCCCCTTCGTTGTACTCTCGTGCTACCTGGTGTAGCAAGAAGAAGTTCTTCGGCCGCAAGAAGGAAAGCATGGGACCTCCACTCCCAGTCAACGTCTCCGACTTCGAGGCACAATACCCAACCACAATCGCAAGACCCGACTCGACTCTACACCCCAGCCGTGACGCTGAGAGTGAGACTTACAGATGGAAAGCAGAGCGCTGAGCAGGTTAAAGGGATGGATCTGGGATCTGGCAAAAGGCCGACCGCCAACGTTTCGTATCGTCTCATATCATTCATTACTTTTCACAATGTTATCTTGTTTCTCGAACTGTTTCAATCAGAGGTCACTTGGAATACTCGGGCATTGATTTGATGTACATGTTTCGTGTCTACCGTGAGTGAGCGTGTTTTGTCGAGCAATGATTGGACGTTGCTCTTGTTAGAGGTGCAGGCTTCATGAAACCGGTCGAATGGAACATGTAGTGTGCAATCTGACAGACCTCAAACACAAACCAGGCAGTTGTACAAGGCCGAAAGAGGCAGCGTGGAGCCTGTTCGCAGAAGATTGAGTTGGCGAATGGCAAGGAAACATGTCGCGCGGGTGGGCACACGTGGTGGGCGGGATCGAAAATCGGGACGAACAGGAGGGAACAAGGGAAGGAAGCTCTGAAAGGCCCGAGCTCAGGATTGGAATAATCTCTCCTCGTCGCGCTCCTATACAACCGCATCCTAGCTAGCCAATCTACACCGCATCTGATTCCATACCAAAACCACACAATGGCCGCCCCCGACTTCTCCGACATCAGCAAGCCCCTCGACGGCCGCATCGGCGCCCCCAGAGTCGTTGCCATGCCTCTCCCCGCCTACGGTGACCTGAGCAAGGCCGCCAACGACGTGAGTTGTGCCGCTGATGCACCAACGAGAGCCACATGGACTGACAGACATGCCTGCAGCTTATCAACAAGGACTTCTACCACACCCAGGCTGGCATGTTGCACCTCACAGGCCTCCCGCACCAAAGATCCGACTAACAGCGCGACCCAGCCAACCTTGAGGTCAAGCTCAAGGCTCCCAATGGCGCCAACGTCACCGTCAAGGGCAAGCAGGCCTTCGACGGTGCCACCACTGCCTCTGTGCGTTGTCCCCGTCTGCTTGTGACCGGCGACCCGACTAACAAGCCCCACAGCTCGAGGGCAAATACACTCTCAAGCCCCAGGGTACGCACTTTTTGCAAACGAGCCGCCTCTTCTTCCCGCTGCCCGTCTCTGCGCGCCAGTCGCTGTACCTCCTGATTGTCAGCGTGCCGGTGGCTCAGAAGACCAGCACCCCTGACGAATCGCGCTCGCCCTCAGCACAACATCATGTCTATCTTACTTACCGATACAAACCAGGTATCACCGTTACCCAGGGCTGGACCACCGCCGCCCTCCTCGACACCAAGGTTGAGTTCGCCAGCCTCATGTCGCAGCCCGTCAAGGCCGAGTTCCAGAACCTCTTCAACCCCAACGCCCCCAGCAAGGCCGCCCAGAAGCTCAACTTGACCTTCAAGCAGCCCAACCTCCACGCCCGCGCTTTCCTCGACCACAGCGCCGCTGGCAACATCAACGCCCTCATCGACGCCACCGTCGGCCACGAGGGTTTCGTTGCCGGTGCTGAGGCTGGCTACGACGTTTCCAAGGCCGCCATCACCCGCTACAGCGCCGGTCTCGGCTACCAGGCCCCTACCTTCACCGCCTCCCTCATCGCCATGCAGAACCTGAGCGTTCTTGCCGCTTCCTACTACCAGAAGGTCAACTCCAACGTCGAGGCTGGTGCTAAGGCCACCTACGACCTCCAGGGTGGTAAGAGCGTCGGTCTTGAGGTTGCCTCCAAGTACAAGCTCGACCCCCTCTCCTTCGCCAAGGTAAGACTGCTTTCGAACACCTTGACCCTTAGAACATTTGCTGATGACAATCTGCGTTACAGGCCAAGATCAACGACCGTGGTATTGCCGCCCTTGCTTACAACACCAAGCTCAACGCTGGCACCACCTTCGGTGTTGGTCTCTCGCTCGACACCAACAAGCTCAACGAGGCTGGCCACAAGATCGGCACCAGCTTCGTCTTCGAGGGTTAAACGTTTTCGCTCGTGTAGACATGTGTCATGTATTTTTTTTGCGGAGAGAAATTAGAAAGAGCGGGTATGAAGCATCATGCGCTATGCAACTTTTCTTTGCCAAATCCTACTCTGGTTGTAATAAAGCGCCCCCAGTATAAAACTGTACACAAGCCCTAGTTTCCTGGTCTGACATGTGTACATGTGTATGAGAATTATTGCATTCAAGCGGCAACCTTTTTCTTGTCGTCATTCTTTCTAAACAAGATGCCGCTGACACTAAAGATGACAGTCAAGACGCCACTCAAGAGGACAAAGTTGAACAGCATGCTCGTGCTCCCAAGGATATCATCTGTGCTGACACCGCCCGTTCGCCGTCTCGCCTTGTGCCTGTTCTTCATGACGTTGTCGTGGGTGCGGAAATGACCCTCGCGATCGAAATGGGGCACGTCGTTGTTGAAGCCAGCCTGGTAGCCAGAAGGACCGGTACCAGGAGCGTCTTGTGCACCACTAGTATTCGTACTGCCGGCAGATTCGTGGTGGTGTGAACCCTGTGAGGCATACTCTGACCGCTTCTGGCTGAAGTTGCCCCAACCGCCGCTGCGGTAGAAGGAAGGAGGCGGGCCTTTGAACTGTGTGCGTCGTCGGCTCAGTCCCGTGGCTGGGCGGCCCCCTGCGGGACCGGTACTGCTGTACGAGCCTTGTGGGTGGGACGAGGGTTGCGACGAGCGGAGGAAGTCGCGATCGTAGGTGGCGCGCTTTTCGGCGCTGCCTAGGACGTGGTAGGCTTCGGAGATCTTGACGAAGCGGTCGGCGGCCTTTGGGTCGTCCGGGTTGTGATCGGGGTGGTGTTTTTTGCTCAACAGGAAGAATTGTCTTGTGTCAAAGTGTTAGCATAGCAGATTGATTGACGCGGGTGTCAATGACTTTTTGATATCTCCTGCAGAGGCGGTCGTGTCTATACCCAGGATCGCATAATGATCAGGGATTCCGGCATCGCAGCGAACCGACGAGGCGTGGAAGGAGCGATGCAGCAGAGGCTGCTGGAACAGAAGTTGCGGCAAGAAGGGTCCCTTCACGGGACGGAATTGAATTGGGCGGAGGATCATGCCTCATTCCGGTTGTCTTTAGGCAGGTGTTTCCTCTTCTGAAGAGAGAGCGGAATACGGGATATGGATGATGGGATTGTTTCGCGGCAACCTTGATGACGTCTTTGGAAACGGCCTTTGCTTGTCTAATCTGATGACTGATCTTAATCTGCCTCCCGAAGCTTGGCCTTAGCGTCGTGCCCGAGAGCTTCTTGGTGCGACTTTCTTTTGCTCTTTGATTTCTGTATTCCTTGGTCAAAATGTCTGCCGCCGAGGACACGACCAGCGGCGTGGAAGCCCTCAAATGTACATCCGGTCTTGCATCTACTGGCTTTGCGCCAACTCACAAGTCCAACCACTAACCGCATTCTAGTGGAGGAGTCCAAGGGCAACCTGCCCGAAGGAGTTGCTGCCGAAGCAGAGAAGCGCGCCGAGGGCCACGCCGAAGACTCGGACGACGATGCCGACGACGCTGAAGGTGCCAACGACGGGACCGAGGAAGGTGCCGCAAAGAAAAAGAAGAAGAGAAAGCCCAGAAAGAAGAAGAAGGCCGCCAGCGGAACCGCAAAGGGCCAGACCAACCCTCCGCGAGTCCCCATCTCGCAGCTCTTCCCCAACGGCGCATATCCCGAAGGCGAGATTTGCGAATACATCGACGACAACTCCTACCGCACCACCGACGAGGAGAAGAGACACCTTGATCGCATGAGCAACGACTACCTTACCGAGTACCGCCACGCCGCCGAAGTCCACAGACAGGTCCGCCAATGGGCCCAGAAGAACATCAAGCCTGGACAAACCCTGACCGAAATCGCAGAGGGTATCGAGAACGGCGTGCGTCACTTGACCGGCCACCAAGGTCTCGAAGAGGGCGACAACATCAGAGGAGGCATGGGTTTCCCCACCGGTCTGAGCATCAACCACTGCGCCGCCCACTACACCCCCAACGCCGGCAACAAGACCATTCTCCAACAGGGAGATGTCATGAAGGTCGATTTCGGTGCCCACATCAACGGTCGCATCGTCGACAGCGCCTTCACCATGTCTTTCGACCCCACCTACGACAACCTGCTGGCCGCCGTCAAGGACGCAACAAACACTGGTATCAGAGAAGCCGGTATCGACGTCCGCATGTCCGACATTGGCGCCGCCATCCAGGAGGCCATGGAATCGTACGAGTGTGAGATTGGAGGCGAGACCTTCCCCATCAAGTGTATCCGCAACCTGAACGGCCACGACATCAGACAATGGTCCATCCACGGAACAAAGAGCGTCCCCATTGTAAAGGGAGGTGACCAGACCAAGATGGAGGAGGGCGAGACATTTGCCATCGAGACCTTTGGCTCGACCGGAAAGGGCTACGTCAGAGAGGATATGGAGTGCAGTCATTACGCAAAGGTTGCAGACGCACCCAGAGTCCCTCTGAGAACGACGAGCGCAAAGACGCTGTTGAAGAGCATTGAAAAGAACTTTGGCACCCTGCCTTTCTGCAGAAGATACCTCGATCGTCTTGGCCATGACAAGTATCTGCTCGGAGTGAGTGTTCCCAGACAAGCACAAATGTCCAGCACGACTGACCATGTCACAGCTCAACAACCTCGTCCAAGCCGGTATCGTGCAGGACTACCCTCCCTTGGTCGACATCAAGGGTTCTTACACTGCACAGTATGAGCACGTAAGTGTCTTTCCCCAGCCTCCATCGACTTGTCCGTCGCTAATCACATATATACAGACCATCTTGTTGAGACCCAACTGCAAAGAAGTCGTGAGCAGAGGTGACGACTACTAGACGTATAATGATATCCCCAACCTTGAAAAGTTGTCTATGATAAAAAACCAATATCTCCCCACAGCGGCATAGCAGCAATACATGACCTCGTGAAAGTACACAAGACGTATCCAGAGAGAACCCGATGGTGTGATCGCTCCCTTCGGGCTCTCGGCGAACAGAGCGTGAAAGGGCCCCTCTGGCTCTCTCCACAGCGAGGACAAGGTGATAGTCACACTACCAGGATAGACAATTGTTTGCAAGCCAGAGATGTATGCAGACCGAGCCCTCGGAATGTCAGTTCTCAGTGAACACTGTCCTGTCCCACGATTGTGCGGTGTACTATCACAACTACTTGTGACAGGCTCTGACACTTGGGAAGGATAGATAACCACCTATGATCTAGCAAGGGAAAGAAAGTGGATGAACGAACAATACTGACATTTGTGGCAAGAGCTACTGCAGTGCTCACGCGCCGTCCTCATCAGATAACTAGTAGCTAATAATACAAAACACCCTTTTCATCACTTCTTCTGCTTCAACAACCTCTCCCTTTCCTGCATCTCCTGGAGCTTGCGTTTGGATTGCTCTACAACCTCGTTGTGCCCCTCGGAGAAAGAGAGGTTCTCTTGCTGGACAGGGCGACTAGTGTGGTAGCCGACCATGTTCTCGTGAAGCTCAACGATCGAACCCTCTCTGATGTTCAGGCTCGACAAGCGCTTATCCAGCATGTTGGTGTTCTCACGCAAGGAATGTTCCTTGGTTGAAGGAGGTGATTCGACAGGCGTCTTGTTAGTAAGGGTCTCGGTAGATGTATCATCAGGCACCGGGGCGGCGGTCTTGGCCTTCTTCTTCTTCTTCGGGTTCTTCTTCTTCTTGTTCTTGGGTGCCGTAGACATGACTTCGGACTGAGAGATTTCGAGTTGAGAAGCTGCAGAGCCCGTATCGTCTTCGTTCTTCGACTTGTTCGAGGAGCTCATGCTGCTCAGAGCACCACTGAGGATTGCGGTCACCGACGACAAAGTCGAAAGCATTTGCGGTGCAGATGACTCAGTGCGTTGGTCGACCCTCGATTGTTGTGATTCGTTGTTCTCGCTTTCGTCTGTGCGGTGGTCTTCGATGTTGACCCTCGATTGGTGCGACTCGTCATTCTCGTGGTGCGACTCGTCATTTTCGCTTTGCTCTGTGCGGTCTTCCGCCTCTGCACCGGCTACAGCCTCGTCGTTGCTCTCGTGCTCTGCACGAGTAGTCTCAACACCCACTGAGACATCAACCGTGGATTGTTTCGGTTGTTCGGACTGACGCTTGATCTTACCCTTCGATTTGCCTGGCTTCTGCCTGGAGTCCTTTTTCGTGTTTGATCGACGTGCAAAAGGACTGTAGGACTCGGTCTGCTTCGGGCCTGGCTTTGGAGCAGCGATTTGCTGACCAGCAGTGGGCATGCGCGCGGCATCTCCGCTCTCCGTAGTGGTAGTCGGCGATTGTGGAATACACAGTGTCTTTTCACACGACACTTCCTCCTCGGTCAGCGCCACTGAGAGGGAGGTATCGATAGGAACGTCTTGATCGCTCTCCGTGGGATTAGTAGGTGAAACTGGAACAGACTGTGCCTTTTCATACAACACATTCTCAGTGGGCGTTGCGGTGGGAGTCTCAACAGCAGTCTGAAAGCTGTCATCCTCAGTCGTCTTTGGAGAGCTGTCCTGCTTGCCGACGTCGACAGAGCCATCCTCTGATAACGACGGCAGTATAGGCCCAGTGTAAGTCTGTTCACCAGACTCTATGGTGAGTCTGGTGTCATGATGTGATAGCTCCTCTCGAGCATCTCCAGCTAAGTCTGAGTGGGAGCGAGTCTCTCTGGTTTGAGCGTAACCACCACCACGATGGTCGGATTGGACTCTCCTCTCGAATGGTCTGGTCTCCCTAGGCCCTTGCCATGCGTCAGTAGAGCGGAACGAAGACCGACGAGCTCTGGTGGAGTTGAAAGAAGAGCGGTGACCACCTCTTTGGCTGTAGGGTGGGTAAGGACGTTGCTGGACATCGCTATAGCGAGCGAAAGAATGCGGATCAACTACCCTAGTAGGGCGAGGGCCACGCTGGCCAAACGAGCCAGAGCGTCGATGCGAGATGATATCACCATCTGGATAGTATGCGGGTCCGAGGTAATCAAGGTTCGGAGGCATGCGCGGCTCAGCAGGGGCGTAGAAGGGAGGCGAGTAGTAGCCAACAAACGGACCATCTGGTTAAATGGGAAAGCCAAGTGGCGCGTAAGACTGAGCATCGACAAAGCCAATGTTGGCGAAATCAGGAAAGTTGCTGGCAGATGAACGTCGGACACGATCGCGGTGATCTTGCCTGTGAGATATGCGAGGACGACCGCCGTATGGCTGACCATGGCCATGAAGAAGCGAAGTGCCCTGGATTAGGCCAGATCTGTGCCTCTGCTGCTGGTGTTGCGCAACGGGTGCCAAAGCTTGAGCTGCACCTGGAAACGTCAGCTACCATGTCTTAGGGGAACCAAGGAAGGACAACATACCATCGTGCAGAGATGCAGCAGACACGACTCTCTGCTGGACCGGAGGGGCAGGCTCCGTGTCTGGAGTGGCAGTGAGGGACTGATCCTTTGAACCGTAGAAACGTCTAAATCCATCACTGATGAGAAGAACGACACGTCTCAGGAACGAATCGGGGAAGTTGGCTGCTTGGTGCAGGTCGAGAACTTGTCTTATCTGAGTGGCATCCATCCCGGGGCTGAGGCAGAAGTTGTGCTCTTTCCACCACCTCTCGGCGTGAGAAAGGACGTTGTCTTCGTTGAACTTGGCGATGGCATAGAGGACTTGCTTCAGGAATCGGCCGCCCTGCAGGTGGAGGTCACGTTCAGAGAAGTAACCAAGCAGAAACGCATCCTCTTCTTCCTTGGTGGCGCCTTTGTCGGTGGTGCCGCGCGGAAACTGGTCAAGATAGATGTTACGGCACATGTCGGGGCGGTCTTCCCAGAGATGTTCGATGAAAGGTCTCATGTCAGCATATGCATTCTGGCGCAGAATGATAGATCCGTCATGAGGCATCGTGTTTGAGACACGCCGTTCAAGCATCTCTGGTTGAGTTGTTGTTCTTGCGCGCGTTTGTGCTGGAGAGCTGAGGTGTCCAAGGCTGAGAGTGCGAATGATTGTGCCCAGTTGTAGAAGTGTTACGGAGGCGAGGACAACCAAGACTGAAATGGTAGATGGTTTCAGAGGAGTTGGGAAAGTTGGGGTGAGAAGAGTTGGTGAAGGTGTGAAAGTGTCTTTTAGTGAGGAAGGTGCAATCAAAGGCGCGTTCGTTGTCGAGAAGTGAGAACAAACAGGCACCTTCTGTGGTGTCTTGGAAGCCGCAAGACACAGACAAACACTTATTCTTGCGCATCAAATGTTCTTACGATAGGGGAAACGCAATTGACAAGAGCTCGTGGTTTACTTACAGAAGAATTCAATGCTGTTTTCTGCTTTACCTCAAGATGCTCTGTTTGTCTACCCTCCCAGCTCTCTGCAGCTGCCCTTGCTCTTCGTCATACCAATTCCTCCAAAAAGCATTCATTGCCTTTGAGCATCCCCTCTAGCACCCAAGGAACTACATAGCCAACACCAGTTTCGCATGATATCATTGGTATGTGTTCGAGGAATCCCGAGTACGACTTGCATCCCCACGACGAGCCTTTCAATGCTGGTCAAGTCGGGTGATGATGAGCACTAGTTGGCTCCAGAATAGCCAACGTAGAGCGATAGTGCCTTGTCCTTAGGCCTTGGGAGGAGTCTGGAGCAGCTTCAGGATCTCAGACTCGTTGTCACCACTCACTGCGGGTATGTCAGTGGCAAGTCACGATAGGTCAATGACATAGTGAGGAAATAGAATACCAGCACGTCCGTTGCCCCAGTCCACGACGAGCGGTCTCTGGAAGAGACTTCCGTTGTCCTTGAGCTTTCTCAAAGCTTCGGTGGGGCTCGAAGCGCCATCGACGACGCTTCCAATCTTGTCTTGACCGAGGTATTCGAAGATGTTTGTGAGTTGGTCGTTTGTCGGAACTCCTTCCTGGACGTCTGCAAAGCGACACGAGTGAGCAGGGGTCTCGGGATGCGGCCGGGGGTGATTGCGTACCGAGTTCGAAGTCGGTTCTCTCAACCTTGGACTGCTGGGGGTGGGAAGAAGCTTGGTCGATTGTGGCAGTTGACTGGGCAGCACCGGCAGTCTGCTTGAGCAAGGTGTGGACGCGAATCGAGGCAGGCGAGTTGGGTGAGTGAAAGAGGGTGATTACGTCCTTGACGCCAGCCTATTTGGCGTCAGTGAGCGAACAGATCATGGGCTGAGACAATGTCTGGCAGGACTTACTTCCTTGAAGAGTCCTTTGAGTGCGCTGAACATGTTGGCGGTGTGATGTGTAGTTGTAAAGATGGGTGATGTTGGTAGAGTCGACCGAGTTGCAGTTGCACGCGAATAACCTGGGGAAACTGACGTCGTCCCTTTACAGCTAAGCAAGCACACAACTGTGTCACCCCTCCTGATGAGCGAACTCGGCATTTTCCATGAGATCACTTGTATGTTGTTCGCAGTTCACATCCACACGACACGGGATGGAGATATTGGTCAAGGCGCGTTAATGCTATAATCTGTCTGGATGGCCACACATGCAGCCTGCGTCCAAGTTCTACAGGACAATCCAGTACGATGCTAGCAAGGAGGGCACACTAAACACGAGGGAGCACTTGGGCAAGGGGTGTTCAGAAGACGTAACCGTTGTTGTGAAAAAACTATCAAAGACGCCAGGTATAAACCAGTCTCTGCGGCGACATTTGTTCCGGCTTGCGAACAGCAGCTTGTCAGCTATCCATGTCCGCCAGAATTTTGAATCATCATCATGGATGCCAGGGCTAGGAAACGGTCTGGCCGCCCAGTGATGAATCGAGGGTGTCGCCAGACTGTGTGCTATCCATGTGCCCGTCTTTGCCCCGTCTCTCAAACTCCAGATCCGGATTTCGTTTACGAGGTAGGGTTGGGGTTCATCTGTCGCCTTGTCAGCGCCTGTCGCAACCGTCGAGCACCGAGTGGGCACTGGGCGCACCTTTCTCTTGCCACCGGTCATGGTGACGTTCACGAAACGGCGGGTGTACGTGATTCTCTTCTTTGCGCGGCCCTTGGGGGTCTTCTTCTTCTCCTGGGGCTCAACCTGGTGGCGCACTTGTATTAGCACGCTGTTCCGAGGGGCCGGGCTGGTGCAGATGCGGTGGGTGGCGGTTGTCGAAATGTGTAGCGGAGCGGCGATGGAGAGTTCGTACCTTGGGAGTCTGCGACTTGACCTTACCGGCACGTGCGAGGGATCCGTGGACCTTACCCATGTTGTCGATTTATGGGGATTGTTGGATGACTTGAAAGGTTCGATGTAGGTTGCCTGTGGGTGGCGAACAGAGGTCAGTCGCGGTCGCTCGTTCAAAGTTGGCTCAAAATTGATGGCAAAAAAGACGGCGATGGTTTCGAGCGTCGTGCAGATGGGCTGGGATGAAAAATGGGCGTACTCACGTTGGCGCAAGTTGTCGTCGGTCGTCCTTCGAGAAGAGTGTAGGCAAAAATGAGTTGAGTCTGTGTTAGACCGCCGGCAGGGATTTTCGCTTACTCGGCCAATCACAGCCGAGCGGGCTTGGCAGACCCCTCATGTGCATCTGGTCAAAGACATGATCTCTGGTGAACGGGTCAACCACCATTACTTCTGTAATCACCTTCACAATACTTTCGTATTTACAAGATGCGCGTCAATAATCTGATGCTGATAAGCCTTGGGCTGGTCGGTTCATCGATGGGCTCACTGCTTCCAGGCAGCCAATACATCTTCTCAAACCCCTCAGCAGAGGCGACCTCGGGCTTCCGCATCCCCACTGTGCACGAGTCTGCTGTTCAAGCACGCCGTATTCTTCGTCTCGAAACCATTGGCACGTTGTCGACTGTTTTCCCATCTGATTCCTCGACGAGCGATCATGTAATTCACCCTCTGGAGCAGCGACCCGGTGGCCTTGGGGGGGTTCCTATTGGCTTGATGGACTACTATGCCGACTGTGAGCCTGACAGTGGCAACCCTACCATCCTTGCTCTGGACATTGCTACCTCCTTTAAAAACGTGGCAGCCGGCAGCAACATCACTCTGAGCCTACGTTGGCATCCACAGGACGGCAACTGGCATAGCGCTGCTAGCTTGCCCAGATTTTCTCTCGTCGGTCACCTCGAAGACATTGATGATGCCGATGCTTCAAAGGTCGGTCTTGCCACCTGCTTTGTCAAGAACCACCCGGACGCTGTGGCATGGTTACCGGGCAATCGGATTCACACAAGCCGCTGGGTCAGACTCGTTGTCGAGGACATCTACTGGATAGGTGGTTTCGGAGACCGCGCCTATATTGGTTGGATTCCTTTGGAGGCATACCACAATGTCACGCAACAGGATATCGACGGTTGCAAACTGCCTGGTGAGAAGTCCACCTAGGGATGGTCAGACTGGCTCTGAGATGCTGCTCGAGTACTTCCATCATAGTATTTTCATGTTGCAAACTTTCGAAAGGGTTTTGGAGCGAGCCTTTTGAATACATATACTCTAGCTTTCGGTGACATTACTGCTCTAGGCACAAGCTTACACTGTTCTCGCTCAAGCCCCGTGATAAGCAGTCTGCAAGCCACGCACCATCCAGCAGATGCAGAGAAACCTTGTACATACATGCAACACATTCGACCACTCTTCAGGAAGGTACCATGTTAATATCGTGCAAGAGAAAACTCATGTGCTGGTTCTCTCTGCTCGGGACTGAACTGTACACCGTACATACATCGAGAAATCGCTTCTAACTTTCGCCTCGGAGTATCACAGTTTGTCACAAGAAGCATCAGAAAAAGCAAACATGTTGTTTTGACAATGTGAATGCCATGTCATTTTGTTGCAGATATCTATCTAAGCAACACCCAACCAAATAGGACGCCGTGTCGTGAATTTCGATCGTTGAGATCGTAATGGTCCATAACTTTTGACCCGGTTCCCTAGCCTTTTGTTGAACTCCGTCTTCCGTCATGCAATCATTATAGTTGAATAAATGGGGTATCTTTGTTGAATGAACGCTTTGATGCAGCTGTTGAGTGCTGTCATCCCAATGGTACTGTCATCTCAAATGGATGCATAGTTGTGTTGTTGTGTTTAGGTGTGCTTCTGGCGGAAAGCAATGGCGGCGTTGACCATGTTGGTCAGGGCCTCCTTGGTCTCCTTCCACTGGCGGGTCTTGAGACCACAGTCAGGGTTGATCCAGAGCTGCTCAGGCTTGAGGTACTGGAGCATCTCGTCGATGCGGTCCTTGATCTCCTGCTCGCTGGGAACTCTAGGAGAGTGGATGTCGTAGACACCAGGGCCAATGTGTCTGGGGTAGGCCTCGTCGATGAAGACCTTGAGGAGCTTGGCATCACTCTTGCTGTTCTCAATGGAGAGAACATCGGCGTCGAGAGCGGCAATGGCGTGGAAGAAGTCTTGGAACTCAGAGTAGCAGAAGTGACTGTGGATCTGAGTAGAGTCCTTAACACCAGCAGTAGAGAGCTTGAAGCTGTCGACGGCCCAGTCAAGGTAGTTCTCACGCTCCTTACCGGAACGGAGAGGAAGACCCTCACGGAGAGCGGGCTCGTCAACCTGGATGACGTAGATGCCAGCGGCCTCGAGGTCAACAACCTCGTCGCGCAGAGCAAGAGCAAGCTGCTGAGCCTGGACGGACTGGTGGACATCGTCACGAGGGAAAGACCAGCGGAGACATGTGATGGGACCAGTGAGCATACCCTTCATGGGCTTCTTGCTAATGCTGGCGGCGTACTTGCTCTCCTTGACAGTCATGGGGGCAGGGCGAGAGATGTCACCGACGATGATCGGGGGACGGACGCAACGAGAGCCGTAAGACTGGACCCAAGCGTGGGTGGTGAAGACGTAGCCATCGAGACGCTCACCGAAGTACTGGACCATGTCGTTACGCTCAGGCTCACCGTGAACGTAGACGTCAAGGTTCAACTCATCCTGGATCTTGACAACATCCTGGATCTCCTTCTCGATGAACTTCTCATACTCCTCGGCGGTGATCTCGTTCTTGACAAGCTTGTTACGCTGCAGACGAATCTCCTTGGTCTGGGGGAAGGAACCGATGGTGGTGGTAGGGAAGATGGGGAGGCTGAGGTGCTCCTTCTGTTGTGCGTAACGGGTGTCGAAGGGAGACTGGCGGTTGTGCATCTCCTTGGTAACCTTGGACTGTCTCTCCTTGACCTTTGAGTCGTTGGTACGAGCAGAAGAGGCACGGGCCTGCATGGACTTGGCGTTGGCCTCGAGCTGCTCGCGGACGGCGGCGGGGCCCTCGGTGACAGCCTTGGCAATGACGGCGACCTCAGTGGCCTTCTCGGAAGCGAACGAGAACCAGTCCTTGACCTCTTCGGGAAGGGTCTTCTCGCTGGCGAGAGTGTGGGGAGTGTGGAGGAGGGAGCTGGACGAGGCAACGATGACTCTGTCCTTGCCGAGCTTCTGGACGGCGGTCTCGACGACCTCGATGGCCTTCTTGAAGTTGGTCTTCCAGATGTTACGACCGTCAACGACACCGGCAGACAGGATCTGCTTGGGGCCGAGGTGGTCAATGATCTGCTGGAGCTGCTCGGGGTGACGAACAAGGTCGACGTGGAGAGCGTGGAGGTTCTTGAAGGCGGCGTCGACGACGTCGAAGTTGTGGACAATGTCGCCGAAGTAGGTGGCGAGGACGATCTGAGGGCCCTGAGCAGCGGAGAGCTTCTCGTAGGCGGGCTTGAAGGCCTCCTTGACCTTGGCGGGCAGGTCGAAGACAAGGACGGGCTCGTCGATCTGGACGGTCTCGGCGCCAGCCTTCTTCAGCTCCTGCAGAAGCTGCTCGTAGACGGGCAAGAGCTTCTCGAGGAGAGTGATGGGCTCAACGGACTGGCCACGGTCGGCCTTGCCGAGAGCGAGGAAAGAGACGGGACCGAGGAGGACGGGGCGGGTGGTGATGCCGGCCTCCTTGGCCTCGAGGAAGTCGCGGACAGGCTTGGGGTTGGAAGCGAGCTTGAAGGTCTGGTTGTCTTGGAGGGTGGGCTTGACGTAGTGGTAGTTTGAGTCGAACCACTTGACCATCTCGAGCGAGGGCACGTCGATGCCGTCGCGCTGGTGGCCACGGCCCATGGCGAAGTACTCATCGAGAGGGTCGAGGCCGTGCTTGGAGTATCTCTCGGGGATGGCCTGGCATGGAGTCAGTACGCTGAGGTGTGGAGTGTGGAGGAAGCCAGCCAGGAGAAGGCGGGGAAGGGGAAGCTTACGTTGAACATCTGGATGTGGTCGAGGACGTGGTCGTAGAAGGCAAAGTCGTTGCTGGGGATGATGTCGACGCCGGCGTCCTTCTGGATCTTCCAGTGCTCGCCACGGAGTCTCTTGCCCTCGGCGAGCAAGTCATCTCTCGACAGCTTGCCGGCCCAGTATGCCTCGTTGGCCTTCTTCAGGTCTCTCAGACGTCCCATGCGCGGGAAACCCAAGATTGAAGATTGAACCATGGCTGCTGATGTGTGGGGGGGAAATGGACAGGGAAAGAGAAAAGGGGAGATGCGGATGGACGCACAATGGACAGCAGCCCAGGCGCGTTTAAGTAGTCCTCAGATTTTCGCTATGGCGCTTAGACCACGTCGACTGCGGAGCTGTTCGCTCACTGGAAACGTTGAAGACCCCGCGGTGCGCCATCACGCCATTGTTCGCATGGCCTCTCGACCTCTGCATTCAAAAGCCCGTGGCTGCTCTTGCCCACTGCTCGAGTCTGCCTCTTTGTGCCCGTGTCGACCTTGGTGCCCTCGTCGACTCCCCTATCCGCAGCACGAGAGCTTGCTATTGTTGACGACTGGGGGGCCCTGGGCGTTGGCTGAATTCCAATGACTCCATCGCAATCCCACCCTGCCCATGTAGATCTCGACCAAGAACGCGCTAACCTGCCACCAAGCTCGCTTTCACCTCTACGATTACTCGTACATTCTCACCATATCTCGTAACGCGCCTTCTTCTGTCTTCCATGCGACGTATCTAGTCAGCACGCCCCCTTTGCGTGCGCCGGTCCGACACGCACCACTATTACTCACATGTTGCTGTCACATCTCACAATCTGGACCTCTCTCCACAGATGCACAGCATCGCTGAATCATGCCCGCCGGGCCCTCGTTGGCTCGAGCTCTCGGTTGGCCGATTGCGGAGCTGGGGAAAATTCCTCAACCCGACACAAAGCGTCAGTTGCCCGTGCCCTGCGTGTCCTGATTGGGCACGGACTCGACTACTCTCCTTGTACTTGATATGCGACGACGAGGGTGATTCTCACGACTCTTTGCAAACAACCCAACACGAGCAGCACATTTGTTATTGAATTGTGATTATCGTGTAGTTGTAAGGAAACGCTCTTCGCTGTGACTACCTAAGCCAAGACGAGATTCACTCTTCCGTTTTTCTGACAGGGAGGGCACTCGCAATGCACCTTCCTGCTCAGAGTATGATTCCAAACACCATGAACTCGATCACTCAAGGCAGGAGATGGCATCCACAACGCTTGCCTCGAGCGGCGACTTGTACCTGATCGAATATCCAGCAACAATTAATCTCTTGTCCCATTGCTTTTAGGTCCACGTTTTTTTATCTTCAGTTGACTCTTACAACGAGCTTACATCTCGCAATGGCAGCAGCAAAGCTCTGTTGCACTGCGCCTCTGCGATCACAGTCGCCCGATGATACACCCTCAAGACCTGTCAGACACTTCAAGTCTTTGGCCAACATCAAGACACATTTTGCTCATAACAAGCATATTACGACTACCACGGATGGTCACACAGGTAGAAGCCATCCGCTCTACCCAGCAGATGATCTCGAGCTTCGACGTGTCTTTGTTGCTGCTTCTTTGCCAGAGGACCACCCTCACGCTCTTAGAATAGGCCATCGCAAGCCCGAAGTTGACCAAAGTATCCTCCACTCACCAAGCTTCACCAACAAGTTGCGTAGACAACTGAGTCGCAAGAGTCTGGTAACAGACAATTCCACCAAGGAGACGACAAGCGAGTCAACCACCAAACCCTTCGCGTACTCAAGAAAGAGACTGGTTCATGGCCTTCCGGACCTTGCTGGTGGCTATGATGACGATGCTCAGTCACTGCGTTTAACCGAGTCTCGACTGGCATCTCTCAAGGACGATAGCTGTGTGACGACAGATGCAAAATCAGTCCAACACATCCGATTTTGCGAACCCGTCGATCGTTCTGCCATTGCCTCAGATGAGCCACGCCGTTCAATCAGTGTACCTCCAGCGTCCTGTCCGGCAGACGCTGCATCACACCCGAGACGTTCGCTTTCTTCTTCCAACATGCAGCAGGGATTCAGAGGCGCTCTCACCGTACATCTACCCGGTCCTACGTTCATTGATGCAGACGACATGTGGCCATCGTCTCCCATACGGGCGAAGACGATCCCCACGCAGCTCTGTGAGACAACCACTTCTGCCAGTCTACAACTACCAATCTCTCGACTTGCATCTTCGGAAACGAGTCAGCCGCAGCTGGTGAGAGCCAAATCAAGAAGCACTGACAAGCACAAAGTGCTGCCAAAAGACTCTACCAGCTCACTACACTTGTATGACATGCAAATTTCGCAGCATTTACGTACACGATCGCAAATCTCAGAAGCTTCAAGCGCAAGCGAGCCTGACAGACAGAACCGCAACACACATGCAAGTCTCAACAGTATCGTCCTCTCCTCCATGGAACCTGGACGCTGCAAGAGCATATCCAGTTCTGGATTTGCGAGCTCAGCTGGACCTTCTACCTGGGAAAAGGTTCTCGAGGACGAATCTTCATCCATATACAGCCGTAGGCCAAGCACGACTTTGGAGACGCCGCTCGCAACGCCAATGGAGCCCACATCTGGTTTCTCTAGCGAGACGCTCAAGGTATCTAGGCTTACCAACCATGGCAAGGAAAACACTGCTCGTCAAGCGGAAAGAGTCGTGTCAGCATCTACTGGCATTAGCTTTGTGGCAAGTGGTTCGGTGTCTCTTTCTGATATCAAAGACTCTGCGTCTGTGGCCGGCTCAGTATGCACCAGCAGTTGGCCTGATCACAACACAACGTGCTCCCTCCCAAAAAGCGACAGCTCTGGAAGCCTTGGAAAGCTTAGCAAATTCAAAGAAGACCTCAATGATTCCACCACTGTCCCCAAATCTGGAAAGAAGCGCCGTTCGGTTCTACGCATACTGTTTCCTAAACTCACACGATCCAAGCTTCGAAGTGCCAGCACGCCGTTGCTTGGTGGTGGGACCCAATCTTCTCTCACTCAAACTTACGACGGAACTGGAGATTCGCAAGACTTGCTGTCTGTGCCTAAGCCACACAGCGGGCAGCGTGCAGTCAGCTTCACTGGTAGAGCGGATCTGAGACCTGCGAGTGCAGTCTCAACTGGTTCCTTGGCCGTTACTCCATCCTTGCAGTCGCGGCAATCTTTGATGAACTACGAAAGGAGCCTTTCAATTGTGGGTAACAACCGCCGTCGCAAATCAACATTGGATGAGCCAAAGAGTCATGGGCACGAGAGTGAAGACCAAGATGATAGCCCAGAACGGACTCTACATCGTGCCAATCCCCTTCTCAGCCCTGGCAGAAAGGGAACAGAAGAGACCTTGATGGAGAAGGCACTGCTTCAACACCAGACAGAAAAAGCAGCTCTCCTCCGCCGAAGCAACCAGAAGATTGAGACCACGCCCTCCCCGTTGTACGCACCTGTCTTCACAAGCCCTTTCGGGTTTCAATCTACCAGCGAAGCAAGATTGGCAGCAGCGACGCTCGAAGACCTGGACCCGTTGGAAGCCGATGAGCCTTCAGCTGCTCATAAGAGTCAAAGTATGCAAGATCTTAGGTTCTCCCGAGCTAACGCTGCCGGTTCTTCCCTGTTCCGCAAGAAAAAGCGCAGCACTATCTGGACCATGAACACAGCTACCACCAAGGGTACCAGGTCACACCTTCGCGCAATGGCTCCACCGCACTCCTGGAGCCGATATCCATCCCATTCACGAGAACGACGCTGTGGTCCAGCTGGGCGCCATGATGGTATAATCTGTCGGGACTTTGCTCGTGACCAAAATTCAAGCAACGTACAACAGACGGCCTCCTTGGAGGAGATGACAAACTCGCGCAAAAGCTGGCCACGTCTGGCCAATGTCAAAAGAAAAAACTGGATTGTGAAGTCGCGGTCGATGACATTCGGGACGGTCTGTCGCTACTATTCTAATCTTCTCACTTCATCAGCAGCCCGTAACCGCCGGTCTTCCGTGGCAACAGGTGGTAGACTAGAGCATCCCGAACTTGAGGTCTTGCCTCCGATGCTACCGACACCACCAACTACTTCACAACATTCAGGGAACAAGAATCAAATTGCTCGTCTCGTGGATCACATCGAAGAAGAGGGCCATCACATCAAAGACGAGGGACTCGGTTTCCTCAATCGCCATCGTCAAAAGTCCACATCGGGTGCAGACAAGTCTTCATCTCCACGCACTCCATCAGTTGATTGTCCTCATGATGGAACACAGTCCACGCACAGTCAGGAAGCAACCGAGTTTGCATCAGAAAATCTCGTGGAGGACAAGTCCATTCTGCCTGATTCGGTAGACGGGGTCGTCGAGGGCAGACCTGCAAACCCGGACAGAGCACTAAGCGCAAGAAGACTGTCTCGCATGTATCAAGCTTATGTGCAGCTTCCGGCATCTTTGGACAATACTGAACTTGAGCGAAGTGGTGCTACAGACGACTCCACCCATATACCAGACGGCTCTAACGCGGCTGAGCCGTCTGAGGTTGACCTAAAGATGCCTACCACTGGGTTCCTGACTATTCCACTCGACAAACAACGTCTGCCCTCCGGTCCAATCACTCGGCACTACCCCTCGGTCACCGTAGTCGACGATCGCAAGGGACATTGGCGGAGTGTCAGTTTGTTATCGGTGGATTCTGGAAAGAGTGTTCGTAAGAGCACTAGAGATCTCCTGGAGGTTGTAAAGGCAAATCAAACACAGGAGCTCGAGAAATTGTTGGGCACATCCGAGATATCGATGACTGGTGAAAAGACCCTCTGAATAGTTATGCCTTGTTGCTCTTACTGGAGGTATGCTTGCATGAATTATTTTATTATCGGTATGGATCAGAGACTGGTAGTGTAGAGTGGAGATGGGTTTGATGGGGTCTCTGCTTGCTTTTGCATTGTACTAGCACAACAGCATATACAGACTACAGCTTTTCTGCACTCTCCAGTCGATGTCAAGTGTGTTCTCGTGACACACGTTTCAGTGAGCAATCATTCAGGGTACAAATTAAGAGGCTGTGAAGATGGAGCAAAACTTCGAGAGTTTTTATTTATGGTTAATCTTCTATTGTTGTATGAGTGTAAGTGAACCAGAGGCAACAGCAACAATGCACTACATGCTGCCGCTATGGGTTTTGAGCACAGTACTCGCCATGTCCATCTATGTGCTGAACTTGAATCCTCCGTTGCAACTAATGACAGAGCCTGTAGTATACGCAGCATCAGGGGTACAAAGCATGGCGATGACACCAGCAGTCTCTGATTCGTATGCCTGTTTCGTAGGGAGTAAGTCTTTCTGAAATCACAATCGCAGCAGGTCACAACTTGACTTACAGGACGGCCTCCGGCGACTTCGGCTCCCTTGACCAGTTCCTCACTGTCTACGCCAGGGCGGACGGCTGCCAGAGGTGTGTTCTTGAGCCAAGGTGCGATACCTTCTTGGAACTCTTTTGTGACGCCGCTCCACATGTCTTTGGAGTAGGTAGACAGTCAGCCGAGGAACAGAAGCGACAGAAGCAGCGGTACTTACCAGTCATGACAGGACCGGGGTTGATGGCGTTGACAGTGGTTCTTTCGGCCAACTCACGAGCCCAGGTGCGCGTCATGGCTTCGACGGCGGCCTTTGAGCCTCCGTAGACACTCTGCTCACTAAAGCCACAGCTGGCGCTAACACTGCTAACATTGACGATGCGACCACTGCGGTCGGTGGGCAGGTACGGCAGAGCGGCCTTCATCAGGAAAAGAGGACCTCGGACATTGACACGGTACACCAAGTCAAAGTCGTCGGCATTGCACTTTTCAATGGGCAGGTTCGATGCCACGCCGGCATTGTTGATGATGATGTCGATCTGCAACTTGCGTGTCTTTGGGTGGGCAAAGTGGTTCAATGCTGTGGCAATGAGGTGTGCAGGGCCATTCTCGCTGCCCATGTCGGCTTGCACGGGCAAGGCCTTGATTCCATGCTCGTTCTGAAGACGCTCGGCCAGTTCTGTGGTGATGGATTCGGACGAGTCGGAGGTGTAGTTCATGATCAGGGAACAGCCCTTGGATGCAAGGTTCTCGCATGTTGCCGCGCCGATACCTGGGTCTTGCTCAGTAATCGCTCGGCCATAATTTCCATGGTCAATCGACACATACCTCTTGAAGCACCAGTGACAATGGCAATCTTGCCATCTAGCACTCTGTATCCATTTCCGCTGCCAAGGTTGGTCGATGCGGTACGAGATACTCCAGGGCGAGACATGGTTGGTTTGTAGGTGTTGATTTCGGATATCGTGTGATTGGATACAGGAGCACGCTACTGTATACCTGTGGCTCGGTATACTATATTGTTTGCGTTGTTGTGTCAAGTTCGCCTTGGTGGGGCTAAATAGTGATGACGGATGTGGGGGAGCTCGGGTTCAATCAACCGGACCGGGTAAATTGCAATCTACCTACTCTCAGGAGAATAAAGATTGCTGAACCTCGACTCGGCCAAACACTTCAAAGCAATACAGTCAAATACAAACTAACAGCAAATCAACAGAGCCTGTACTTCAACGCCTGATACTGCGCCGAGAGCTGGAGAAGATACCCGGTCTAGAGCCAAACAACTCCGTCGACATGCCCTTTGACGATGTTGAGCCGCCCTTAACGCCCCGTATATTGGCAAGTGCTCCATCATACGTTGGCGTTTTCCTTGAACGAGGCATGTTCATGCTCGATGCCAACGATGGGACTCTGGAAGGTAATGGCTGAGGTCGACCAGAATATTGAGATGAGTGCATCGTCCCATGTCTCGAGTCGACCGCTAGCATTGAACCATGGTGTATGTCTGGTCTCATGAAAAGACCATTGGGGTCTCTCGGAGCTCGGTTCGTCAACTCCTGTTGGCCACTATCAAACGGCATATCAAATTCGTAACCATGATCTCGATCAATGTGCGGATGTTCGACGAAAGAGAGACCATTGATTGTTTGGGATCTTGATTGAGAGCTACTCTGCACAGGCCTCCGAGGCGGTGCCATCCTGAAGTTTGGCATGGCTTGCTGGTTTGTCTGAGACACCATAGGAGAAGAGATAGTATAGTGTCTGGAGCGACGGGATTGGTCTGCTCGGAAGAAGGGGCTGGTCACTGAGACACCGTCTGATTGTTGGAGAACACTGACTCGTTTTGGTGATGGAGTACGAGGCCTGTTCGGCGGTCGATCGTATGGTGGTCGAAAAGCGTCTTGTCGAACTTGTGATCCACGATACGGTGATTGATGTGGCCTTGGTAAAACGCTTTGAGCAGGCGGTCGCTTGAATGTTTGATATTGACGGTAGTCCGTACGTGACCCTCGGGTGGGCAGTGAGTATTGGCTAGTCCCTGAGTAAACACCGTAGGAGTCTTGCGGCTGGCGGAACGTGCTGTGTGAGCCGTACGCGGTATCTCCTCCAGTGACATACTGCTGACCAGGCGGTATATGCGTTGGAAGCCGCTCAGAGGTGACGAAGTTAGATCTCGAAATATCGTCGATACTATCGACCGGCTGAATTTTCCTCTTTTGCTGCTTGAGTGAATCTGAAGTAGCCGAAGGGTTGAAGTTCGAGCCGTCTGACTGTAAGGCACCGCTCATGTAGGGCGGGTCATCAGACCTAGTGGCAGGAACGTGGTTAGTCTCAGTAAGATCCCACGGCTCCCAAGTTCCAGGCTGTTTGCTTGTCAGTTGAGCACCAGTGTTTGTACCGTTACTCCGATCGATAAACGTTGGCTGCTGGTTTTTGCTTTGATATGCTACGGGTGGTGGTTGGAAATGTGTGCTTCTCGGGGGGATGTTCTGAGTGATCGAAGATGTAGGTGGTAGTCTTATTCCGGGCCGCTTCCGCACCGACGGATCTTTTGACAGGCTTTGTGTGTTGTGTGGCTCGTAGCGGTACTCGTCGAGCTTTCGCCTCTTGTTTTCGGTCTTCTGGAGATCGTCGTCGATAACTTGCACCATGTTAGACCATACCGTCTGCAAGATACTTTCGGATTCTTACTGGTCCTTGAAGAGTCACCTCGCAGGGTGGTACTCGAAACACTCGGGATGTGGTCCTCCGCGAGCCTTGGGTCTGCTCGGTCAACGTGTTCGCTGCGTCCAGTGTGTGAAGTCGTCGTCCGTCCGATGGATGTGTTGTCCTCAAACAAGCGAGAAGGAGGGAAGCTGTAATCGATTTGAGGGGGAGGGTAACCAAGTGCGCTCAAGTCTTCGTTGCGGCGGTCCAGCTCTCTGTCTATTGTCAGAAGACACCAAAGGTAAAGCTGACCTGACTTACTTTTTTACCAGGGCAAACTGCTCAAGGTAATGCTTGATCTCTGGCTCTTTGGCTTTGTACTTTCTCTCGGCTTCTTCTGCTAAAGTGATTCGCTCGGTCAACGTCTGGATTTCTGTCTCAGCCTCTGTCTTTTCCAGCTTCAGTTTTTCTGTCTGATCCTTGAGACGGGAGTGTGCCGCCTGCAGATTGCGGAATTTGGTGGCGACTGCGATTCCATACGTGACAAGACCAAGGAACTGGAACTAAACCAATGTCAGTTGCACTTCATGCAACATTTGTGCGACTGGCACCATACTCGAAGCGCATCCATGCCATCATCTTTGGTATCAAGCGCTACTGGCGGACACTGGAAGAAATGGTGAGGAATCTCTGAGTCGTATTGGCCTCTGGCGAAGCCACTGATCGCATACATCTGCTTGAGCGCACGGCTGTTCTGCCTAGTGACACAGACGGGACAGACGGCGCGGGGAGCTTGCCCAGCGGGATGGAATGGAGGAGCTGTTGACGGCGTGAGAGGCACACCAAAAGGAGAGAGGGCTTGTCACGTACCTCCACCCTCGAGGTGTTTTGCACATATGAGATGTGCGCATTCAGTCATCCAAAGTTTCGCAACTGGTTTCCGGACGCCTTCGAGTTGTTTTGCGTCCTGCACAGGGCTGGGTATGTCACGGATGGAGTCATGGCAGATGTTGCAGCTGAAGATGAGATCAAGTGGCTGGAGAGTCTTGGTTGGGTCAGCTTCGGCCATGATACTCGGTCGGTAGTTGTGGTCGAACCAGGTCAGCGTGGATCATTGTGAGAGAGGCAAAGTTCACTGGGTGGCGGCGCTTGGGTTGGACGTGCCTGCCTGACTTGGAGCAGATCCGAGCAAAATCTAAGAAAGTGCCTGCCTACTCTGGAGACGCTTTCAACACGACTGATTCATCACAACTAAAACTCGACCTCGTTTTCAGTCAACCAAGTTTTCAGAAAAGGCTGTATCTTAAGGCATGTTGGATTTGAAACGTCTAAGGGAAAGAAAATGTACATGTTCGGTGCATCTACTCGAACGTTCTGCAAGGGTAGCTGGAGACAAGTTAGTAAATTTGGTGTGCATGGAGAGAGGCATTGAGAAGCGTACTTTGTGCTGTAAGCCTGCTCTTTGAGCATCTCGTAGCGCTTGGGAGTGGATGAGGGGTATCTTGAGGTAGGGAAAGGAGGCAGTCCGTTGGGGCCCAGCACACTGAGACCAGCCTTGTTGTCCTTCTGGAAGAAGGCCGAAAGACCCTTCTCGCCCTCCTCCTTCAACGAGACCAGCTGTTTGGCACCGGCATCACCGATCTGCAGAACATTCTCCTTGGGGTTTTGTGCACTTCCGACGGTCAGGAGACCAACGACGTCGGGCTGCTTGACAACGCTGAGCTTGGGATATTGTCTGCGGACGTCGCGCTTCCAGTAGGGGTTCTCGGCAAGGTCGGCCGCGGGGACAGTGGTTGGGTCGTCGTAGAGCTTGGGATCCACGGCACCAGGCGAAGGCAGACGGTACTGAGGGTTGAGAGGGATACCCGAGGAGCGCTTGGGGTCGACAGCAAAGAAGTCGCCGATGCGCTTCCAGATGCCGGTGGGTTGCACGGTGTATTTCTTGTAGGCAGCGTGCTTGCCAGCAGCCGAAGAGGCCAGCTTCTTGAGCTCGGCGACCATGTTGGATGTGAATTGGGTATGCGACGGTTCAAGGGCGACGATGAATTGACGACGGCGAGCTTGGCCGATGTTCAAATGCCTTGTTCGGGATTGGATGGCATGCTGTCCGTGCACTCGCGTCCACCGACACCAAACCACCACGCAGCCACCGTCCATACGAGAGATGGCTTCTCTCACTACGTATCATCTGAAACATATACAAGCGTTGAGTGAACAGTTGCACCAACCATCATGAGCATACCAACAAGTCCTTTGCGCAGCATCCTGCCGCAACTCGAGACCGCTCTCAAGTCGTTCCAATCATCTGATTCAAAGTTCCGCATTGTCCGAAGTATCAATCCTTCTTCTTCTTCAAGTCCGCCATCTCCAAAGACTCTGTTCATCCTCGACTCTTCGTTCAATCCACCATCCAAGGCCCATCTGGCTCTTGCCAAATCTGCCCTGCACTCCTCTTCGACCAAGCAACATCAATCTCCCTTCAGGCTGCTACTCTTGTTCAGCACTCACAATGCTGACAAGGCTCCCTCGGCGGCCTCTTTCCCTCAGCGCCTGGCTCTCATGACCATCTTTGCCGAGGATCTTTTAAAACATCTCCAAAGCGTGGCCAACCACGAAGACTATGTGCTACCAGCAGTCGATATTGGCTTGACCACCGCTCCTTATTATACCGACAAGAGCTTGGCAATCTCAAAAGAGGGCGCTGAGCACTATCCAGACTCTCCCAAACATGTCCATCTCTTGGGCTTTGACACCATTACCCGCTTTTTCGCTGCAAAGTACTATCCCAACTTTAACCCGCCATTTTCCGCACTCAACCCTTACTTTGACGACGGACACCGGCTGCGTGTGACTCTGCGGCCTTCCGATGAGTATGGTACGGTAGAGTCGCAGCAGGAGTTTGTCAATTCGTTGGCCAGGGGTGACATGGAATCTGACGGGGGTAAACGGGAGTGGGCTTCGCAAATTGAAGTCGTACATGCGGAAGAAGGCGTCGGTGTAAGTAGCACGAGGGTCAGAAAGGCAGCTAAGCAACAAGACTGGAATGAGGTTCAACAGCTGTGCACCGAGGGTGTTGCAAAGGCTGTGATGGAGGATACGATCTACGAAAGTGATGACAGAGGAGCCAAAATGGCCTGAATATCACACTCGAGCGTCAACAATCAACGAGGACGTGTGTAAATCTGAATTGGTGAATTTTGAGGCTGTCCTTTTGAATTTCTCCCGATACATGCCATAGGCCATTTTGAGATATTCAGACCATTTTCTGGCGTGTAGGACGAGTCGAGTAGACTCCCGCGTGATGTTTCGCGCATATATGTACCGTGATAGCCAACGCGGGCGGGAGTGCAACCTTATGATTCGTATGTTCGTGTCCTTGATACCGTGTACAGAGGAGGGTTGAGGTAAGAGTGGTCCGGACTCATCAATGTCGAGGCTTCTCGAGCCCGATGGCCCAAGGGATCCATTGCTCAGTTGGCAACCCACATGACACAGACGACAACATCCATGCCCTTGGCCTCCCCGCCCTCGTACTTGTAGTTCCAGATGCCGTCCTTCTCGGTGTTCCAGTATGCGCCAGTGGCAGAGTGCATTCCGCGGCGACCGACGGTGGCGGTGGAGGGGGTTGTAGCGGCGTCGGAGCCAGCAGGACGTGGGTCGGTCAAGTGCTGGATGATGGTGGAGTTTACGGCGAACTTGTACTGGACCTCGCCCTTGGATTCGGAGATGAGAGCGGTCAGAATGGATTTCTGCAAAGCGTGTCAGAGAGTGGATGATGTGGGTCTTGAGGGTGCGAGGCATACAATGATTTCGGAGTTCCATTGCTCGGTCTGGGCGTGGTTGTATGTGGTAGCGCTGCTGAAGGCATTGTTGCAAGCCTGGCCAGTGTCAGTATGTGTGGCCTTCCAGTCTCGTAATCGGGGCGCGTACGTCGGCAGCGATCTGGCTGAGGCGGGTCTCGGTAACAGGCTAGAGAACAAAGTCAGATGGGCAACGTCGCGTGCGGGACGAGCATGGCGTACGCAGGTGGACATTGTGATGGCGATCGCGACCGCAATAGATGGTGGCTAGGAGTAGCGTAGAGTAGCTGATGGAGTTTTGGACAACACGGCGAGGTTTTGGGTGCGGCAGAAGCGATATGCGACAGTAAGTTGAATTGGTGCTTTGTTTACTACTTGTGTGATGACCCTTAAGTTATCGCAGCCACGCAGCGGAACATTGCTGCCGGTCCGAGCGTCTGTATCTCCAGTGAAGCGTGGGGGGGTTTTGCTTCGCCATGTGCAAATCTGACTTTGGTCCAGTGACACGTCCGAAGACTGTGACACGACGAAAAAGCATTTGCAAAGGCCTTGTACTAGATCGGCTTGCTTGCTATCCCGCTGGGCCATCCACTTGGCAGCAAAAGTGTCCAACCTGCCTTGCCTCCATGCCGTGTCTCAAATAGTCAAGCCGTGAGAACGTCTGGGGTTGAACAAGCATTCATCCGATGATTCACGAAACCTCACAGCAAGTGAACGTGTACAGTGTGGCTGCCCACTCAGTCCAACAAGGCTTCTAGCTCGAGCTAGGTGACGACCAGATAGATGGGCTTCAGGAAAAGATTGGTTGGCCTTTTAATATCGCGACGAAGAAAATCAGGCATGTCGCTCGTAGAAAGCATTCTGACCAATCACATGGCGCACGTGTCAGTCCTCCACGCAGCGTCATGTTGGAGCATTTCGGTGCATCAATTGATTGCATCTTTTTTCTTCGCCAGTCGTTCCAAAAGTCCAGCAATCCATTGACGACAGTCTTCTGGCCCATCTACAACCAACCTGTACCGCCGCCACTCCGATCTCTCACCCGCTTCACATCGCCGCCATGTCTTCGCAACCACTACTCCAAACAGCACCTGGTACAACACACCCCCCTCCTGGAAGCTTTCCGCGACCCGACAACCTCGAATACTGACTCGATCTGTTCACAGGCAAGCGCATCGCCCTGCCCACTCGCGTTGAGCCCAAGGTCTTCTTCGCCAACGAGCGTACTTTCCTCAGTTGGCTAAACTTCACCGTCATCCTCGGCGGTCTCGCCGTCGGTCTCCTCAACTTTGGCGACAAGGTCGGTCAGATCTCTGCCGGTCTCTTCACCTTGGTTGCCATGGCCACCATGATCTACGCCCTGGTCACCTTCCACTGGAGAGCAAAGAGCATCCGCATGAGAGGTCAGAGCGGTTTCGACGACCGCTTCGGTCCCACTGTCCTGGCCATTGCCCTGCTGGCCGCCGTCATCGTCAACTTCGTCCTTCGTGTCACTGGAGCTGGTGGTAGCCACAAGTGAAAGCTTTGATGGCCTGCGGAAGCGACCAACACACAAACGACATCACATCAACCTCAAAAACAACAACCGCAATATAGACTGGCCAGCGAGCTGCATTCCAGCCCTTGGCCCACCACCGCGCGGTTCCTTTGTATCGTTATGATATCTACACTGAGATTCCCCGAACAATCTTCGGCGTTGAGGGGTGGGCTTTTTTTTTCGCATGTATCAATTGAAAGGCAAATCGGAGTATAATCATGTACATAATCACACGACCGAGGCGTTGGATATCGTCCTCAGATGAAGCTGTACCCTTTTCATGTTTCATCATTCACTCGTCTCTATTGTCTAGGAAATGTGGTTGCGGAAAGAGCCAAAAGCGTATCAGTTTTGAATCTCCTCCTCCTTCCAAGCACCAACTTTTCTTCCGCCTTCCTTGCGCTTGACTCTGCACCACATGCCGACTTCCTTGTCCATGATGAACTGCCAGATGACACCGACCCAGCTACGGTGGTAAGGCAGGTCCTGGTAGAATTCCTTGGCAATCTCGTTGACTTTCCAGAGTCTGGTCCATGGAATAGCAGGGAAATCGTGGTGCTCGTTGTGCAGGCCGACGTTGTAGGTCAGGAAGTTAAGAGGCCCGTAGTAAGAGAAGGTCTCGGGAACGGGGATACGTTGTTTGGGGTCGCGCGCCTGCTTGTTCTCCAAAGAGGCACGGTCGAAAACGTAGTGCTCGGCGATGAAGTGGCCGGCCACAGGGTGCAAGGATCCGGCCAGGAAACTGCTCAAGATGAAGTATCCGACTGCCTTGCCGCCCCATGATTGGATAAGGACATAATCGAACAGGAGCTGAACAACAACGTTGAGTGCGTGAATCTTGGTCAGAGGGATCTGGTAGACCATCATGGGCCGTAGAGCGTAGAACAGGATCTGGAATGTGCAGAAGAAGGCCTTGCCGGCGATGGAGTCGAGGAAAAAGGCTTCGAGAGCGGTAGGCAAATCAGTATCAAGGCCATCGACGCCGAGCGACTTGTGGTGGGTCAAATGGTAGGGCTGGGAAGAAGTCAGTGGTTGTTGGTGAACGAAGCATTCAGGGGGACGTACTCTGAAAGAGGCCGAGTAGGGGATGCCGATTGGTAAGTTGGCGACGATGGCGAGAAGGCGGTTCGCTAGACCGGACTTGAATGCAAGGTTGTGCGAGATCTCATGAATAGCCAGGAAGAGGTTCTGGTTGGCAGTGGCGCCAATGATGTAGGCCGTGAGCCAGAAGCGCCAGGACCAGAAGGGAGTGTTGCTGAGAAGGTAGGCACAGGTACATTGGAGGCCTACCACTGCGAGGACAAGAGGAATGGTCAAGGGCTCGGGTCCGCACAGTTTGAGCACCTGTAGGTGACGAGTCAGCTCGATCCGGTGCACTGCCGTTCGGGAGTAGCGACTACCTCGGGGTGTGCCTTGATGATGGCCATGCGACGAGAACGGTGAGGCTCCTCTGTGTAAGACCAGAAGAATTGGTCATCCTGGTCCTGTTGCTTTGTCGGCGCCGGGCCGCTGGAGCTCTTGATGGTGGCTCGCGGTGTAGGCGACTGCTCGCCCGCGAGCGTCGTGGTCGTAGCGATCGTGCTGGCGGCCATTGCTGATTTGGAAAGAAAGAGTGGACGGGTCGATGGCACGAGAAATCAAACACGAAGCATCTTTCGACTTTTAAGAGACGCTGCTCCGCCTCGCTCGACCTGGTGGAGAAGGGTCTCGTACGCGTAAAGTTCCACCTTTCCAAGGGGAACCTCCTGAGATCACCCGGTCGAGGCCTGCCCATTCGCCGCAATCTCTAATCTTTGCTAGCGGTGTGACCCTGCTTGACATGTAGCCTGCCCAATATTACCGCCACCCACTGATCGACTTACTCCTCGGAAGCTACAGACGTTTGAGGCGTGCTTATAGTATACCATTCTCAAAATTCTGTTTCAGTTTGCAGCTCTTTATACCGTGCTGGGAAGCAATATCTACAAAACTCGTGGATACGGATGGAAGCGCTGTGCCATACACTGTTCCTTTCAATGTCCCAGTCAGCTCACGTGCGATAAAAGTTCTCAAAGTTTCACCACAGACTCAACGATCTTTCGGTACTAGAACGGGCGTCGATTTCGATACTCTGCAATATTGTGCCACCGAATGAAACAAAGTCGGCATTTTTGTAGTCATGGAGACGTTCGGAACTTGACACGAGGCGTTGGGAACTCGGTATGACTTGGCAGATGTGCTAATCAACTCAGGGACATCTCAAAGACACGCAATTATCTCGACGACCAAAAACTACGCTTTGTTGACTTTGTGACTAATCCAACATTGAAGCACGCGGTAAAACCAATAAAGCGCGCCTGACTAATCTTTTCACAATATTCTGATATAGGCGGCCTGTTGCTCTTTCTAATCACCAACAAGCATGCATGCCCAACGACGACGGGACGAATAATATATCAGCCTGGTCTACAGCTCTTCGAAACACGCTACAATGGCAAGCATCACACCAAAACCCGTCGACGAAGGATTCGATGTATTGGATCCCGAAACCAGTCCATCTGCAAAAGATTCGCATGATCACGAGCCAGCGCATGACAGCGAACCACGTCAGCTCAATACATCAGAGGCACACGATGATTTGAAGACTTCGGGCATCACTGCCGTGGATCATGCTGACAAGGATGAATATGGCCACGCGAGGACCGAGTTCACGTCTATGCTAGATCTTGACGGCGCGGCATCACGGGAATCGCTCACAGAAGATGTCGAGCCTGTCGCATCCGACTTCGAGTCCCTCAACAAGAGTGTCAATGAGCAGCCAAAGAAGAACTCCGAGAAATCGAATCAGCAGCAACCAACTCTTCACAGAATGCACAAGTTTACACTATACGAGACGAATGCTCGATATTGGATAACTGGTTCAGATATCACGGACAAGTATTACAAGCTTTTGAAGATCGACCGCACCGCACCTCCGGGTCAGCTTTCCATCTTCGAAGACGAAATAGTGTACAGCAAAAAGGAGGTCACACAACTCCTCACGACGATTGACGATGGAAACAAGGCCACTGGAGGGCTGCGTGTAAAGTGTAGCTTCTGGGGTATTCTGGGCTTTATCAGGTTCACCGACTCGTACTATGTCTTGCTCATTACCAAGAGACAGCAGGTGGCGATGATTGGCGGTCACTATATCTACCAGATTGACGGTACTGAACTGTTTCCCCTAACTATCGGTGCTGGCTCTCGCTTTGCTCGGGAACGGAATGCTGAAGAAGGTCGCTTTCTGGGGATTCTGAACAACCTCGATCTTACACGCTCATTTTACTTCAGCTATTCGTACGACATCACTCGCACACTGCAGTACAATATTACCCGACAGCGAAACGCGCTCAATCAAGGAATTCAACAACCCGGTCGTGATTACGATGACATGTTCGTTTGGAACCATCATCTTCTGAGCCCAGCAGTAAAACACCTAAAGAATGCTTTCGACTGGTGTCTACCCATCATCCATGGTTTCATCGATCAGTCATCTCTCGACGTGTTTGGACGCACCATTTACATCACTATAATTGGGCGACGATCACGCTTTTTTGCTGGTGCACGTTTCCTCAAGCGTGGAGCTAACGACCTTGGGTTCGTGGCCAACGATGTAGAAACCGAACAGATAGTCTCGGAGATGCTTACAACCTCATTCCATGCTCCCGGGCCTAAGATGTTTTCGAATCCCAACTACACTTCCTATGTTCACCACAGAGGCAGTATTCCTCTCTACTGGACTCAGGATAATAGTGGTGTCTCTCCAAAACCAGACATAGATGTCAACATGACAGATCCGTTCTATCAACCGGCGGCGATGCATTTTGACAGCCTCTTCAAACGCTACGGGTGTCCCATCTATGTTCTGAACCTGATAAAGTCCCGCGAGAGAACAGCGCGAGAGTCGAAGCTCCTCACAGAGTTCCAGAATGCTCTAGCATACCTCAACCAGTTCTTGCCCGATGACAATAAGATACAGTACAAGGCTTTCGACATGAGTCGGGCTGCGAAGACAAGAGGTGGAGACGTCATCGGTACGCTTGAGGTGATCGCAGAGGAGATCATGCAGCAGACCGGATTCTTTCATAATGGAGATTCGGAAGACGGATTACCTCAAGTCCAGAACGGCGTAGCTCGAACGAATTGCATCGACTGTCTGGACCGTACCAACGCAGCCCAATTTGTCATCGGCAAGCGCGCTCTCGGGCATCAACTACGAGCACTGGGCGTGATACCGACTCCGGATATGGAGTATGACTCCGACGCAGTGAACGTCTTCACACATATGTTTCACGACCACGGGGATACCATAGCCATTCAATACGGCGGATCTCACTTGGTCAACACCATGGCCACGTACAGAAAGATCAATCACTGGCACAGTCAATCGAGAGATATGGTGGAAAGCTTCAAGCGATATTACCACAACTCATTTCTTGACTCCCAACGGCAAGAGGCATACAACCTGTTCCTTGGTAACTACATATGGGCGCAAGGTCAACCCATGCTCTGGGATCTTTCTACAGATTATTATCTGCATCATACAGATCCCAAGAAATGGCTGGACCGTCCACGAAAGAGCTACATAAATTGGTTTACGCCAGAGCATCTTGAGCGACGAACATTGCCACCAACGGCCCAGCGCAGTCAGAGTACAAAACAAAGCCAACATCCGGCAGAATATGACGATTATTGGCTGGAGTACTACAGACCTCTCGCAGTGTCATCGTTTGTCAAGGTCTACTCCTACAAGATGAACACAAATCATAGATTCCTACCCGAGAGGCCGAGCAAAGATACGAAGTACGATTTCAGCCCATTCACACCTCGCATCGACCTGAGTAGAAACTCGCCTGACTCGCCAGAGAAAAAGCCACCGCGTAAAGGTGTGACAATCGTGGACCCGCAGAGCGAAAACGAGGTGGGACATCAGCAACCAGGCAAGAGTGCTGCGGTGACAACAATCCCAGAGGGCATCTTGCGCGACACAACAGCCGAGCGTACGACAGCGGACCCGGAAAACCAGAAGTCAGTCAAGATTGCGGATAAGGCTGCCATCACACAAATGACTTTGAACCGCATCTATGATCACTCTCTCAACCCTTCTGTCACGGCAGAAGAGACGAACGAATACGAACGATACATCTCACACCCGACCAAGATTCCACTGGTCGTATCGACTGAGCTACCACCGGAGACCACTCTTAATCTGGATTTTGTAGACTATGTCAACAGTGGCAAAGCGGGCGTTGACTCTGGCGACGAAGGTGGCAATGGTGTACTCGAGCCCAGCGATGAGGACTTGGCCGAGTTTACCGACTTCTTGACAGTTAGAGAAGATCCTTTGACCGTTTGGGAAGAAGACGGAGGGAAGAAGAGATACAAGGCGTATCGGCAGTGGCTTAAGGGCAAGAGTTTGTTCAAGCAGAGCAAGGTGGACCCAGAATACCGACAGTGAGATTCGACTCATGTATTTATAATTCAGTGTATCTGATGCCGTGTAAAGTCAATGATGCAACAACCAACCATCTGTCTTCAACTTGAACGAAAAGAAAGAGATCCCTAGCCCCGACTACTTGCTGGTAGATTCATCAATTCTGTGCTCCCCCTCCAATGACTATCGCTCAGGGACCAATGTATGATAGTCAACTCACATCGACGTTGTGGTCTTGAGGCGACAAAAGTGGTGAACCTCGATCTATCCAAAGTTGTTGTTCTGGTAAGACTGACGTTCGATGGGCGACGGATAACCCTTTTCGGATGCATTTTCAGAGACATCGTCCTTGATGATTGGCGAACCGACAACAGAGTCGACGTACTCCTGTCTAGGCTTAGTCTCGGCTCCACAGAGAACAGAGTTGGCCAGAGCCGTGTTGAACATGTCCAGACGGAAAGAAGTGTCGAGATCAGAGGGAGGTGGGACACGAGTGTTACCGCAGGTGCTTGTTGGCTTGACTTGCTCGAAGGGATTGAAGACGCCGGGACGTGAGATTGAGTTGTAGCCGTGGAAGGGAGCAGAGTAGCCATTGTTGTTGGTATGTTCTGGCTTGACGGTGTCGTTGTGCTCGTGGACATAGGGATTAGAGGTGTTTGCGTGGCCGTAAGCGCGAAAGTTGAAGGGAACGGTGTTGGTAGGATGGGTTGGTGTGTGTTTGTCGCTTCCATAGCCATAGTCTCTGCACTTCGGATCAAGTTCCATCTTGACTGCGCCAATGTGTTGGGTAGCAAGGGAAGAGATCTTTCCAGGCTTAGCCATAATTGCTCCTTGACTCGAGCTAGGATATGGTGCAAGCGCGTGTTGCTGAACTGGGGAAGGAACGTAGGCCGAGCTGGCGTCTTCGGGTTTGACAAAGCCACCTTCCGTGTCGAGAGGAGCGAGTTGGTTCTGTACGTCAGAAAGAGAATCGTTGATCTCGCTCTTGAAGTAGGGGGTTCCGCCACTTTCACGGCTTCCAGCGTTGGCCATGCCCTTGTCTTCTTGCTCATCAACATCATCCTCCTTCTTGCCCCAGAATCCATCATCCTCGTTCTTGACCATTGCAGTGTCCTCATCCTTGATCATCAATCCCTCTTCACGCTTGATGCGCATCATGCGTGCGTGAAGACGTTGCATCAATGGCACATCGTCGAGAGATTCGTCGTCGTCATCTTCGCCGTCGTGGTTGTACATCTTGTCCTTGGCCTTGAACGGGTTAAGTCGACGCTTTCGGTCCTTTTCTCTAAAGCCCTCTCTGTTGGATTCTGCCTCGAGTGCTTGACGAAGACGCATCAGGCGCATGCGAGCAGCTGGAGCCTTGATCTGGAAGTAGGAAGCAACCTCATGGAAGTCGACCTGAGACGTGGGTCAGCAAGGCAGTCACTGTAGCTATTACGTGGATGTGTGAGAGCCCACCGTACTGAAGTTCGAATGCTTGAAGCAGATGTACAAGAATCGCAAGTTGAGTTCTGTATCGATCTTTGCGGGCATATTGTTGGTTATCGGTTCTGCGTTATGATTCTGTATACGAAGTATCGATAACGTTTGCAGTATTCCAACCACAGAGCCTGGTTCGGTCATCTTAAGTAGATAACAGACTGCTAGATCGAATCACGAAAGAACTTTGCTAGAATGTTCGTTCCTTGTCTGACAAACAACAGCGGATGGACGAGATTTTGTAAGGTTTAAGAAACCTTTGTCAACCGCTTTCCACAAAGTCAAGGGGGTTCAGCAAGCCAATGGACATGACCAATCAGTGTACCTTAGAAATTGTTGGGTGCAACGAAGATGCTGCTCAAATACTCTTTCGGCACCAACAAACATATGCAAGTTGCAGAACGAAACAAGACGGCACTGTCTAGAATGCACAGTGGAGAGTACACACAAAGAGGTGGCATTCTGTGTCAACCTTCATGTTTGGAAACAATGCTCATCTTGATCTGTTGCTTTGTACGAAGGCTGATTCGCGAAGGTCTCTGCTGAGTGTAAGCCGATCCAATAGCAGTACATATTACTGCAAAGTATAGCAAACAGATCCAAGCAGACCCAGCCTGTTTGTATCCTAGAAACTTTTCAAGTCATTTGGCCATTATATTTGCTGTGTGAGGCCTTGTGCAATGAGGCCTTGTGCAATGAGGCCTTGTGCAATGAGGCCTGAGAAATCCACACCAGCCTCGCCCAGAACAGCAGCCTGCTCTCGAACAACATCAATGCATTCATTCCATAAGGAACTTCCTCTTTCCACGTTGCTGAGTTGGCGGCTCAAGCTTTCATTGAACTCGTCAATTCGTTCTTTAGCCCACTTGACGACTGCTGACGATGAGGTTGGAGGGAATGAAGATGAAAAAGTGCGGAGAGTATGCAGAATAATGGCAAACGTGACGTAAGAAAGTGCAGTCAAGTGTGGTGGCAGAGATCCCGTGAAAGGAATTTGTCTGGACAGTGTCAGCAGTTGGAAGCAGGCAAGCGCAAGGACCACGAACCTTGCTCTTTTGCGTAGAACCTCCTTACGAGATTCCAGATAGGCAGAGCGAGCCGTCTCTTCGAATCCGAGCCTCATCAGCCAACCAACGTTTTCCTTGGTAGCTGCCGCACCGGAATTCGTATCCTTAAGCCGCCTGGCTAGTATGGTAGCCAGTTTAGCATTACGTTGGTCTATTTTTGATAGAATAATGTCTTGAGCAACACTGTTTCCCTTGATGTTTCTTGCCAGTTTGCGCAACTTCTCGCTCAAAGAGACAGCATCATCGAAATGTTGCAGAGCTATGTTGAGATCTAACGCATCTACCTGGTTTTCCACCCAACGTAGAGTTTGTTGTTTGCCATCGACATCGATGAGCGTCGAGGAAGAGTTCAAGGCGGTGCTATCTGTATTTTGAGTGGAAGCTTTCTTGTAGAACCGAGATTGACCTGTAAGGAAAGCAAGTTCATCCATAGCACGATCCCGATGGTCTTGATCTGCGGCCATGGTCTTGCGAAGATCTTCGACGGATTTGCGGAAATGGACAAGCAAGGTGTTGACCTCCTGGCCAGCATCAGAAGCACTGGATGATGCTAGTGTCCAAGACTCGTTCCCAATACGCACACTGAGAGCAGTGGTTATATTATGTCGATCGTCAGTAGCACGTGTGGATATGTCTGTCATTTGGATATCCTGGAGCGGCCAGCACCGCTCAGCGACGAGTTGAGTCTGTGTTTGAGTCTGCTGATAGACCGAAGCACGTTTGCTCTGAGGGCTAGAGCTGATTCCAGGGGGGTCGAAACGTTTTTTCTCACTAGCCAAGAGTAGATGGTCATTAAGAAGAATGACATGGACACGGCGACGAGGCTTCCAGGTGGCAGCGTTGAGTTCAAGCCAGCGGCCAGACTCGTAGACGATGTGACGGCCGGGAACGGCGGGAAGGAATTTTTGAGAACCCTCGACACGTTTCCACATGGCTTGCAGATGGGTGGACCACAAAGCTTCTAGATTGGCAACACTGCTGCGGTTTTGGCGCTTTCGGCTCTGCTGGGCAGTCTGATCCTCCTGGCTCGAACCGGCAGAGGTGGCATGGGACAAGACGGCAGTAAGTTCCGACATGAGAGCTCTGAGCGTGTGCATTTCCGACTTGAGCTTGTCGGCCTCATTGGAGATGTGGATGAATTGGGTGCGATTTTGGTAGACGTTGTGCTGTAGGTCGGTCGAGGTGCGATTCTTGAGCTTACGCAGGTCCTGTTGGTAGGCGTGGATGTCGGCCTCGGAAGCGTCCTGCAGCAGAATGCTCACGTATTGGTCAGGTTGGAGATCGGGGTCGCGCAGGGCATTGATGTCGACTCTGATGCGTTCACCACGTTCGGCACGACGGTCGGGCGAGCGACTCGGGCGCGACTGGGCGAGGTGTTGTGGAATGTTTGGGACGGAGGGAGCTCGCTCGGCATCTTGGGGGTAGTTGGCGAAGCGAGTCGAGTAGCGGCGCTTGACCAAGTCGGCGGTACGGTCGGGGCCTCCCAGGGACGGTCTCGGACGGGGCACGGCAAGGCTGGTCTGGCTGGTCTGGCTGTTGTTGCGAGGGGCAGTGTCGGAGGAGTGCGAGTGCTGTAGCGGCGGAGCGTGTAGCGAGGGCGTCGAGTCGTGCTGCTGGGGCGTGACGATCTGGCGGGGAGCACTGATTTGAGGACGCTTGGTCGGCTTCTTCTTGCGCAGCGAGACGATGCCCTTTGCTTTCTCCGACATGTTGGCGTGCTCGGTCGGGCGAGGCGAGGCGCGTCGACGGCGATGTGGACAGGGTGGGCAAGCGGCCTTGCCTTGGGGAGACGCGACCCGCCGGAGGCTGGAGACGCGGGCCGGGCCACGACACAGGCAGGCACGGACCAAGGGACGGCGGAGAGGGCAGCCAAGAAGTCGCGAATAATGGAAGCTGCCCGTCAAGCCCGTCGAACAGAAAATCAGCGTCAGCGTCACCATCATCTCAACCTCGCACCTGTCGCTGCCCATCAGAACCCGCCGTCGCCCTCTCGCCCCGCGCAAAAGACTCCCTCTCACACACCTCACCATGCCCTCAACAACACCCTCCTCCGGCGTCCAGACGTCGACCATCGTCCTCGCAACTCTCGGCACCGTCACCACCGCTGCCCTCGCATACGCCGTCTACTTCGACTACAAGAGGCGATCCGACCCTGCCTTCCGCCGCTCGCTCAAGCGCCAGCAGAAGCAGGTCTCCAAGGCCGCCAAGGACGAGGCTGTTGCCGCCGAAAAGGGCCAGAAGGAAAAGATCCGCCAGGTTGTCGACGATGCCAACGACGAGGGCTTCCCCACCGACCCCGAGAAGACCGAGGAGTACTTCATGACAGAGGTCGCCCGCGGTGAGCAAATGTGCCAGGACGGCTCCGACCCCGTCGACGCTGCCCTGTGTTTCTACAAGGCCCTCAAGGTCTACCCCCAGCCCAGAGAGCTCATCAACATCTACGACAAGACCGTCCCCAAGGTACGATACCCGCTATGCGCCCTACGCCCACGATTCGTGTACTGACATGCCACAGCCCATCCTCGACATCCTTGCCGAGATGATCGCCGTCGACAGCAGCATAAAGGTCTCTGCTGCTCCCGAGTCCGAACCCGTCGAGTAGATTCGTCGCTCGAACACTCGAAACTCCCACTTGGATTCTCGACACGACAATTCCCCTTTCTCGTCCCCCTCTTCATGCCTGTACCATCACCTCGTTCTGTACATATATCTCACGTCTTGGGTCTCAAAATCTTGCGAATATTCAGTCCTTTTGCCATTAGTTGGTCTAGAGCTTCCTCTGAATGCTACCCCCTCTCCTAGTCATCTCCCAAGGTAAAATATTCCCGTTTCTGCCCAGTAACGCCACGCTCATGTGAAATCCGTAACCCCTTTCTATGCAACCAAGTCGCCGACGCCTTCAGGCCAGTTGCCCCAAACCAATGCTCTATCACCCCACCTACTAGGATGCGGTGCCAGGAAGCGTACCTTTTTCCTGCTTTCATCCACCTCGGCCACGTAAACAAATCCCATGACGCAACTGTCGCGCACGTTGTCCAGAGACGAGTTTCCCGAGCAGAACTTGACTGACAGGATTGCGTTGACCATTCCTTGACTCGGTGTCACCTTCTCCAGCCATGTAGCAGGGCCTTGACCAGACGCCGATTCGTCGTCGTAGTCCATGCCAGGCAGAAAGGACGATTGTGCGTGTGATGTCGCAGGATCCACCGCCTTGTAGACGGTCAAATCGCCAAAGTCCCACCATTGGCCGTGCGGGTTCAGTGACGTTCTGCTGTCGCCGAAAAAGTAGTTTTTGATCTGCTGCTGACGAGCTTGACGCATGAGTCCCTCGTCCCTGGCCACGGCGCCGCCCGACTTTGATATGCGAAAGACGTGCACCACATCATCAGAGCTCTTGGGGCTGGCGAACTTGCGCAACAGGTCGTTGTACAGCCTCTCCGAGCCCAGTGTGAGAAGGACGTTGATGCTGAATTCCGAGATGATGTGCATGAGGAGATCGTAACTGCCCTTCGGTTGGTTGATGCTTCCGGGTGTGTCGATGATGATGCCGCTCTGCTTTGCCTCGTCGTCTTCCTCCAGTCTGCTGGTAACGGCCAGAGCAGCGCGTGTGACAAGAGGCTTGAACATGCGAGCGTTGTCTTCGGGAGATGCGAAAGGAAAATGGTAGACCAGTGGTGTCTTGACAGGCACTCCAGTAGGCCCAGAAACAGGACTGCTTCCCCAGCCATCTTCAACGTCCAACATGCTGCCCATCGTGACTGCACTCAGACTGCCGGGTATGCTGAGCAGGCCCTCGCGCGAATCCATGTTGATGACGGTCGGCGTCCTTCCCATCTTCAAGCTCCATGCCGTCAAGCACTTGAGCAGACTTGTCTTGCCGCTATCATCAGGGCCCACGATCAGAACGCGTGGGCCGCCATTGCTGTCTCTGCCGATTCCAGCATCGTCGCGCGCTGTCTCCAGCATGCCGTGGACGTTTAGCCACTCCACCATGGCCTCTGTTTCTGATCCGACATATTCACTCTCGACCTCGCCTTGCAGCTCCAAGGTGCAGCCGTGCCATGTGAAGACGGCGCCTTTTGTTCCGCTGAAAGTGTAGGTCGTACTAGGCGCTAGCTCGCTGCCAAACAGTTCAGCCGTTCCTCGTACTAGGCGTATGCGGTATGATTTTGCGAATGCGACTTCGAAACGTAGTTCTGAGCGCGCGGGCAGCTCTTCGGTTCGTGGAGGCGCGTGCGACGCTGCGTCCGGTTGCGGTGTTGCCGTCGATGGCGCCGAGAGGGATAGACCAGGCAGAAGCGACATTAGAGGCGGCGCAACAATTGATGTTGTGTTGATCGTTTCGGTCTTGATGCGACTTTGAATGGTGGGGGTTTGGTAGAGGTTGGAATTTGCTGCACGCTGCACACTTCACATACAACAGCATCAATCCTCGTTCAACAGAATGTTTTGCCATCTTGACACGCGATATGAATGTGGAACAGTCATTTGAGTTTCGTTTTCAAGTACTTCATGCAGTGTTTTCAAACATATAATCATAATCGCTCAGCATGCTAAACTTCATCTCACTCGGGACCGACTTCCTTCATCAATTCCTTCAGAACCTTGCGGACGCTGCGTAAGCCCACCAGCATGTTCTCATCCGGCCCTTGCCCAGGCGTCCACTCTGCATGGGCAAAGTCGATCATTTTGACGTCGAATAGCTTTGGCTCAGCTTGCTCGTCTTCTTCATCCTCTTCGTCTTCATCAATTTCCTCGCCCTCTGTTCTCCGGCCATCCGAGTCCCGATTGTGTGTCGTTTGTGCAACGGCGAAATCAAGAGCTTCTTTCCGCGCTTGTGGGTCTCCCTCGTAGACGAACAGCAAGCTCGCCGAGTACATCCTGCTCTCCTGCTTGGCAATAATTTGCTCTATAGAGCCAACGGCATCTTCGATGTTGCTGATGATGTCTTCAACCATGTCTGATGTTTCTGTCTTCTGGTCAAGACAGAGGAAGGTTGAGAAAGCGTCCTTTACGTTATCTGACGTCAAATTTCGACCGTAGAACTTGTCGAATACTTTGTACTCCCCAGGGCCCTCGGGATGCCATACCTTCATGCCTGCTATTCTGAAGCCCAGTGAACCACTGGTAGTCTGGGATGCGACATCGTCCAGCTTGGTACGTTTGGCAGGTGGTGCATCATCTGCCCACAATCGTTTGCCCAGCTTAACGTCAACAAAATTGGGCTTGTGGAAGCCAGCCAGTACGTTTTCCAACACTATAGCAAGTCCTGTGTCCAGTTTCTTTCCTCTTGGGGGGTTGTTCGTCTCGACCACATGGTTTGAATCCTTCCCTTCTGTTTCGTTTTCGAGAGCGGCGGGTAGAACGATTGCTTGATTGCCGGCAGAGCGAGAAGCAGCGGTGGTAAGATGATCCTGGAGTTCCTTAGAGTGGCCGCGTTGTAGACTGCCCATGAAGGTTGGCATCAGCTGGGCAAACTCGGGGTGCTCAGCATTGGAAACCTCGTAGAATCCCACCTCGGCAGCGACGCATGGTTTGATGATCAGACTACCTGATACGTCTGACATGACGCCGTCGCTGTTGTCTCGTTAGTCTTTCGGTGCCGACAGACTTGATCTAAACAAAGATGGCTTACTGGCCAGCCGCAACATTGTCAAAGGCAACGAGAGAGTTCCAATCCAGGCCATGTTCCGCCATTGTTTATCTGTTGTCGTGAGACTCGGGAAATCGCGAGCTCTGAGCACAGTTCGGGTGGCGCTCTGCGGAGAAGAGACAAGCATCAGCCACTTGGAGGTGGCGCAGTCGATCTCTCCACACCCTCACGTCGTGCGTCTTGTTCGTGCATCCCTCTGAGCAGTGGCTATCCCAGCTCGTACTTAGCTATCTCGTAGCAACAGTGATAACAGGGGTCATAGTATTGTGCTATGTCACATCATCCACAGGTGAGCTGCTTGTTCTGGCTCTCAAAGAGTGCTCAAAGTTCACCCTCTTTCGGCTCTCTTCTTTCGATCGACTCTCAAATACAATAAGCAAACGACCCCTACTGCCGCTAAGCTCTCACTTTGAAGATATCGAGACAGCAAAGCGCGTGATCAAATCGTGTGTCTACTCATGTGTCTCCATTGTAGTGCCTGCCTGCCAATCGTTTTTGTGACACGTTCGATTTAGCCTGCGTCCTCCCGACTTAGCCCTGCATCAATCGACCACTGCTTCACATCAAGCAGATTGCAAGTCATTCATACTGGTCGTTTGCCTTTCACCAAACAACTGAATCTCTTCACCTCCAGTCTTCGCTCTTTGCACTACATTCACCCTGCTCAACCTCTTTTCTCTCAACTTCATCAACTTCATCAACTTCACCTAACTTCTGCTGAACCATCCCACAGAACCAAGTTCGCCATGGAGCCCGTCGACACACAATCGATTCGCACCTCCGAACAAAGCACCAAGGATATCAGCCGGTGTGTACAGAGAGAGACACACCAGGACATGAACCGCCCTGACAGCGGTCAACCCAGGTTCGACAGCTCCGAGATGACAACACTCGACAGAGTCACCGAAATCAGCTCCGATACCCAAGCCACAAGCGAGTTCCAACCACCGCAACATTCAGAGCACCCTCAGGGCGATCAGATCGTGAAGCAGGCCAGTCCTACCACTCTTCGTCTATACTCGCGGCCTTTCAGCTCACTGTCAGCAGGTTGAGTACTACTTCTCCGATGAGAACCTTCCCAAGGACAAGTACCTTCTTGACAAGACTGGCGGCAAGGAGAACAAGCCCGTTGAGCTCAAGAAGCTCTGTCAGTTCCCCAAGATGCGCAAGTACAAGCCCTTCAGATCTGTTGTCGAGTCTCTGAAGAGGAGCACAACACTTGAGGTCATCGACAACAAGTACATCAAGCGCAGGGTTCCGCTCGCCATAGAACCCATCGTATCTCCTGAAGAGATCAAGGCGGCCATGGAGGAAGAGCAGAGGAAGAAGGGCAACAGACCCCCTGCCAATCAGCCATGGATGACCAAGGGAATGGTGAGTTGCGTGCAATCCTACACTGCAGAGATGGTGCCTGACCTTGTAAACAGATGAAACCCACAGGTTTCGAAGAGTTCTTCGCGGACGCACCTGTGACCCCTGCTGTATTCGAGGAGGAGCAGTCGATTTACGACAGGTGTGTTTCTTCCTCGGGCTAGTAGATGTTGACAGACTGCTGACTGCATTTGTAGAGACATCTCATTCGAAACGTGAGTGACGGAGCCACCCGGGAGAGTTTTCATACACTAACCGTGTCCTAGACGTATTGAGACGGCTATTCAGCGTTACCGCGCGAGACGCAAGTTCCACCAACAAACTGCTCAAGTGTTCAACAAGTTCATGAACTATGGTGGCATCGAGTCTGGCCCCAAGATGTTTGGTGGAAGCGACGACAGAGACTTGGCTGAGATGGATGCTGCACAGATCGCTGCTCTGACCGCCGTGCATTTCGTCGCAGAGGATGTCATGTACTCGAACAGATGGGAAGTCGACTTCGTCGGCGTGGCAAAGGGTTTCCTGTAAGTCGTGACGACCTGGTTACCATCAACTGCAGCTGATTACCTCTAGGTCCTGTCACATGTTGACCGAACTTGAGAGCAGCTCGGGACAAGCAGACATTGCAAGAGCCACCAACGTCATGCGCAACTTCTACAACTATCTGCTGCACCACAACGTCTGCCCGGAGTTCGAGGACCAGATCCAGGCTGCGCGAAAGGTCTGCGACCTCGCAGACGCGGAGCTCTTCAATATAGTGGTCACCAATGAAAGGCTCCCGGGTCCGTTCAACACAGCCGTCTCGGCAACGCACGGTGGAACTATCGCAGGCGTGTACAGCGGCGAGCAGCACTGGAAAGATGATGAAACCATCGATCGTACTCTCCAAGACTGCGAAGACATTGTCAAATTCGCCATATCTGCATATGGATCTCAACAGCAATACGAGAAGGTTGCCGACGTGGGAAAGTTCGAGACTGTCTATCAAGAACAGATCAGTTTGGAGGTAATCAAGATCGAGATGGCTGAAGATGCGACGCGTGCACTCTATGCTGCAGCTCGGGAGGAGAAGCCATTCCTCGGTGCCCTGGGCAAGCTTCATTGTCGTCGCTGGACTTACCCACTCGCACCCAACTTCGACCATTCAGACGAAGCGCTCAGACGACAGCAAACCGAGCACACCATGACTCTGTGGATTGATGAAGACATCCTGCAGTACTGTGTTGCGGGTATGAAGATCGAAGGTGAGGTGCGCGAGCTTGACATCGGTATCAAGTGGCTGGACAGCGTTCGTGCCACCAGTCCTTCATTCTTCGAATGGCTCCCCAACGAACTCTACAAGGAGGAGAAAGCTCTGAAGGCTGAATCTGAAGCACAGAAGCATAACAATCAGACCCACCTGGAGCTGGAGGAGACTGAGGATTCCATCGAATGTGTTGACTCTCAGGACGAGAAGTGACACCAATGGTTAGGGAGATGTGATTGACGCGAAAGGCTACATCAAGAAAACTCTATGTAGTAACATAGCGTCTTGCGAATTACAAGTTATCGTGTTCCGAAAAAATACCTTGACAACTGTGAGCGGGTGAGAAGTGGTTGCTGCATCTCGAATTTGCTATTGTATGAAGATGACGCGAGCGGAGAACTGCCGCTGCCGCCGACAGCTCCCCTCCCGATTGCGGGGCAACACTGTATTAGCCGCATTACAAATAGGCTGACGTGGATGCTTCTGTTACCATTTCCAAATGTCCATCTTTCTAAAGCACAGTGTCTCTTCAATCCCCGCTCTAGCTTCACGTAGACTGACGGGATTGTCTGGTCAATTCTTCCGCAGCATGGCGGCTTCTCAATCGCTCCCGAAGACAATGAAGGGCGTCATCATCGAGAAAACGGGTGGTACTGAGGTTCTGCAGTACAAAACCGACCTGGCAGTGCCGGAGCCCAAAGACGGTCAAGTTCTGGTCAAGAATGACTATGTTGGAATCAACTACATTGATACGTATGCACACTCTCCGATGCGATAGCGTTCACGAACTCACAGAGTGATAGTTATTTCCGCACTGGTTTGTATCCTCCTCCCAATTATCCGTATATGCTTGGAAGAGAGGCAGAGGGTACTATCGTCGCGACCGGTCCCGACACACCGCATGGTTTCGAGACTGGTGACCGTATTGTTTACTTGTCCGAGGCAACCTATGCCGAATATACTGCGGCTCCCGCAGCCAAGGCCATCAAGATCCCTTCAGGCATTGAGCCCACAGTAGCTTCTGCCGCGCTTCTTCAGGGTCTCACTGCTTTGACCCTGATTCGGGAGGCTTATCATGTGCAAAAGGGAGATTGGATCCTGGTTCATGCTGCCGCTGGAGGAGTTGGCTTGTGGTTGTGCCAGTTGCTTGCTGCTGTTGGTGCAAAGACCATCGCGACAGCGAGTACACCGGAGAAGCTGGAGCTGGCTAAAAAAGCTGGAGCTGAAGTTCTCATAAACTACAGCCACGAGGATGTCAAGGCCAAGGTCGACGAGGTCACTAACAAGCAGGGTGTTGCAGCAGTCTTCGATGGTGTCGGCAAGGCGACGTTCGACCTCAGTTTAGACTGTCTAGCTCGCAAGGGAACCATGGCCAGCTTTGGTAATGCTAGTGGTGCTGTGCCGCCGTTCGCAATCTCGTAAGTCATATCTCTGGAGGAATGTTGCTTGGAGTAGAACTGCACTCACACAGCCGCGTCTCACAGGCGACTCGGAGCCAAGAACGCCAAGGTTCTCCGCCCAACGCTGTTCAATTACATCGCGACGAGGGAGGAATTTGAACAGTATACCAATGAGCTCTTCGACTTCATCGTAAAGGACAAGATGGACGTCCGAATTCACAAGGTGTACGACCTCGAGGACGTTGCTACTGCGCACGAGGTAAGCAAAAGATACCGAGCTGGAGCCTTGCAGAATGTTATCATGTCAATACTAACGAAAATCAGGACATCGAAGGCCGCAAGACTACCGGCAAGCTTCTATTGAAGCCCTGAATTTGGAACATTATGCTTTTTGGAGGCTCGAAACATGTTGGTGTCACAAATCTGCTGGATCGTCAGTGGCTTTGTTTACTTCAAATTGTCGTGCATGTTGCCATATGTACAGAGTCCTTGGCCCCAAGAAAGGACGACGAATACACGACTGTCCAAGACGAGGCGCAGCAGATGTGTTTCGGTAACTGTGGGGTCGGATGTGAATCTTAATATGCATGAGATCCAACTACGGATCTCCCCTCCTCTTGCCCACCCTGCTTGACGAAATGATTGCTTGTTGAAGTCCTTGGCAGCTGTACAGCCATCTCTTTTCTTCCAGACAGCAATAACCCAACCACTACGATACCTTCCGCAAACGCGTTCGTCCATGGCAGGTTGTAGGAGATCTGACAGTGTTGACATCACTGTCCAGCTTTGACTGGGATTGTTGTTATCATGAAGCGTATTCTTGGACGAAACGGTCTGCCAAGTATACGGGTCTTGCCCAGCAGCCAAGGAAGTGCAAACAACAATACCCAAGGCGCCGAGTAGGGGTTGCCGCGGGAGGTTGAGGATGTAGGTTGGGAGCAGTCGCATAAATCCAGCGGGATTCCTCGCAGGTGTCTATCGTGTTCTCTCGCAGTGTCATTCGTTCAACCATACTCGTCTTTTTTCGTTATTTCACTGTTTCATTCCATATCATCAACACTTATCAATCATGCGCTACTCAATTGCAGGTCTTGCTTTGCTGGCTGGCTTGACAACTGCCGTCGATCCTGTCGAAGTACGCGGACAAGACTTTGTCAACTCAGTCAGTGGTGACAGATTCGTTGTCATTGGTGTCGACTATCAACCGGGTGGTCAAGGAGCCATCTCGGCAAACAACGATCGAGACGTTCTCAGTGATGCCGAAGCTTGCACCCGCGATGCAGCTCTGATGCAGAGTCTTGGTGTCAACACCATCCGAAGCTACAACGTGGACCCGGTAGGTCGATCATCATAGCCTGGATGCGATCTTGGCTGACCTATCATCAGACCCTCAACCACGACGAATGCATGTCGATTTTCAACGGTGTAGGAATATATGTCATTCTCGACGTCAACACTCCCTTGTATGGACAGCACATCGATCGCAGCAACCCAGCTAGCACATATACTCGCGACTACATGGAACACGTTTTCACAGTCATTGAAGCATTCAAGGGCTATCCCAATCTGCTGGGCTTCTTTGGAGGCAACGAGATCATCAACGACTTGGAAACAGCCGATGAGAACCCTCCCTACATGAGAGCTGTCCAACGCGACATGAAAGATTATATCGCTGCTCGCGCGGATAGACCCATTCCCGTTGGTTACTCAGCCGCTGATGTCAGAGAGTTCACTGAGGATACCTACCACTACTTGGCCTGTGACAATGGAGACTCGAGTGCTTCCGACTTCTTTGGACTGAACTCTTACTCATGGTAAATTTGCAAGACACGTAACTTTGACCTATTGCATGCTGATACAAGATGATAGGTGTGGCTCAGAGTCCAGCTTTGAGACAGCCGAGTATGATGTTCTAGTCGACATGTTCTCCAGCGCCTCTATCCCGGTCTTCTTCTCCGAATATGGCTGCAATGATCCCAGTCCTCGTGTCTTTGATGAAGTCGAGGCTTTGTACAGCCCCCAGATGACTGTCATGTCTGGAGGTTTGGTTTATGAGTAAGTTAGACAACGAACCAAACGAAACTGAACACTCAAGTTAACTGGCATAGATGGTCGCAAGAGGACAACAACTATGGCCTCGTCGACATCTTCTCCAACGGATCCGCCCAACTGCGCTCGGACTACAACAGTCTTCAAGAGCAGTACAGCCGCATCGATGTCGCACTTCTCGAAGCCAGCAACGACACTGCAACCGGCATTACCGCCCCTCGTTGTTCCTCGGACTTGATCCAAGCAGACGACTTCAGCGACGAGTTCGACATTCCTTCTCGCCCCAGCGGTGTCGACGCTTTGATCTCATCTGGTATCTCCAACGCACCTACAGGTGCTCTTGTTTCCGTTACCGAAACCGCAGTCGCCCTTCCCGTTTACGACGTTGGTGGCGCATCCATGAGCAACCTCGCCATCACAGTGACCAGCGAAGCAAATCACCCTGTTGGTACTGCAAGCAGAACCTCGAGCAGAACCTCAAGCAGATCTGGCTCTGCCTCCGGCTCCTCAACGGCTTCTGGAGCTTCTACTACCGCTACTGAGAGCGGTGCCGCCCACCGTCTGTCCGGCGCTGCTGTCCTTGCTCTTGGTGCCGCTGCCTTTGCTTTGTAGAATTTCTCGTTTGTTGCACTTTCGGATATCTTGTATTTCTAAGCTTTCTCAGCGAGATCTGTTGTTTCTCATATGTCGATTTCTTTTTGTGTGGTGTCACCACATCTTGTGGACACAATCAACTTAGAGCATCATGTCGCAGCATCGAAATTGGTTTTTTAGTTATTCAGCAGAACCATAATACCACACAGGAGTTCCCTTTCAATCTTATCGAATCCAATGTCAACTTTATTGAGTAGGGTGACACCTCGAACAAGCTACAGTCATTAGGATATAGGAGAGACTATGTGAACTCTGAAGCTTGATTATCATCACTATGCTACTTCAACAATTACTATCTACTTTTCCATCCAAACATACTATCCCTGTAGGTGTTATACATTAACGCAATCAGAATTAGACAGGGGGAAAGCACAAACAAAACAACAACTATCTTGTAAGGAATGTGTAAGCATACTGCCACTGTCAATAGTTACAGAAATGCTGGAGCTTAGAGCAACACCATGACAGCAGCCATAACGACGGGTGCTGCTACGGTCAGGATGGAAATCTTAGCATTCTGGGCAGATCCCGAAGACATGTTCGTGTTAGCAGGAGGTGCCATGCTCGGCTCTGTGAAACTTGTTAGTAGAGCTCTTCCGAGTGTAAGGAAGTATAAGCTTACTCGTGGCAGTACCGCTGGAGCCAGTACCAGTGCGCCGAGGAGGGGAGCCGGATTGAGGAGAGTAAATTGAGGGGGTAGGATTAGAGTTTGGAGGAGAGCTGGCCTGAGGAGGTGCGTTGGACTGCGGAGGCGAGCTAGACTGCATAGGTGGACCGCTTTGAGGAGGAACACTACCTTGGGGCGGCATGTTGCTCGCAGGAGGAGAGTTGGGTCCAGCAGGAGCACTTGGCTGAGGTGGCATGTCGTTGCCAGAAGGAGAGCTAGGTTGTGCGGGTGCGCTTGGCTGCGAAGGCATGCTGCTCTGAGGAGGCATGCTGCTCTGAGGAGGCATGCTGTTTTGAGGAGGCGAGCTGTTCTGAGGAGGCGAACTGTTCTGAGGAGACACATCTGTAGCTGACGATGGTGGACCGGAGGAAACCAAAGACGAAGAAGGCATCTGTGCTGGAGGAGAGCTTGCACCCATAGAATTAGGTGAGACCGGCGAAGACATCGGAGTCGAAGCGCCCCCAGTTGCGGGCGACGATGGGATATTGGGAGGTGCTGATGATGACATGTCGTTCGAAGCCGGAGGAGCTGCCGGAGACGACCCAGTAGACATGGGTGGCTGCGCTGCATTCGTATCACACGAGGGACACACGGTAAGAGTCTTGAAGACAGGGACCGTGACTGTCGATCGTGTGTCCGTGGGGACAGAGAGTGAGGCCACGTTTGATGGAGCAGAAGGCGAAGCCATGTTTGCCGTGCTGACAGATGGAATGTTCATGTTGCGAGAAGGTGTTCCAGCCGATTGAACACTAGCGACATTTGTCTCGTGGGACGCAGTAACGACAAGAGAGCTTTCCTTGACCACTTTTGTTGTGAACGTCACTGTCTGGGTGCTTGTCTGATGATCCTTCGACACCACAATAGCAGTGCTGAGTACAAGATTGGAAGTACTGAACTGCGCAGAAGGAACACTGCCTGGTGCAGAAGGTACGCTAGCTGGCACAGATGGACCACTGGCTGGCGCAGAAGGAACATTGTTAGGTGGTATACCGTTGCGGGAGACCGACATGGGACCGAAGGGTGATGTGGTCTGAACGACACTGATCTTTGGTGGAACTGGAACAGACTCAGAGATACTAGAATATGACCCAGAGCTAGTGGAAGTGACAGGGATCAAGGCAACTGTACTGCCACCGATGCAGTAACCACAGTTGGCTGTCACTACTTGCACCCGTGTAGCTACCACGGTGGTGAATGTATATGTCTGCGAGGTCATGTCACTCTGCTGACAGGTGTCAGAAGAATGGGAAGAACTCGGGCAGCCCACTGTGACCACGGAACTGATAACAGAGGTCACAGTCGTCCAAGGGCGGATTGAGGGAGTCGAAGCATTGGGATAAATGGTTGTAATGGGTTTGAAGACTGATACAGTCGAACCACTCGGATAGATAGTTGTCTTTGCTGAAAACGATATGGACGACTGGGTGGACGTTTGGCTCGAGCAAGGGCTCGAGCTGGACTTCGACGATGTCGTTGGGCATGGAGTTGACGACGACGAAGAAGTCGAACATGAAGTGGTTGATGAAGAGGAGGAGCTCGAGCACAGAGTACTGGAGGAAGAAGGAGGAGGAGAAGAAGAAGAAGTCGAGCATTGAGTGCTTGATGAAGAGCTCGAGCATTGAGTGCTTGATGAAGAGCTCGAGCATTGAGTGCTTGATGAAGAGCTCGAGCAACTAGTTCTCGATGATGACGAAGTCGAACATGGAGTGGTTGATGAAGTTGAGTTCAAAGAGAGAACAGTGCAAGAGGTGGAGAACCGAGGTGCTGAAGAGGTCGAGCAGTTGCAGGAAGTCGAGCTCGATGTGGTACGAGTGTTGATGTAGTCCGTTTTGGTTGTGCAGTTGGACGATTTGGTGTTGACGTAGTATGTCTGCGTGGTGCAGGAGGCATTGGCCGGGACCGAAGTCATCTGGCTATAATTGTATGCAGACTTGCCATTGCATGTGACGTTGGTGATAGCAGATGAGGGCGGCGTAGAGGTTGCTGTCGAAGTCTGGCGAGGCTTCAATCTGCGACCTTCGACATGGTGAGAGAATGCTAGTGCAATAATTAACGGAAGGAAAGCCCTCATGATGGCTGATGGCGCTCAGGGGCCTTACAAAACGATTGGTGAAGGTAAGGAGAGAACAGGAGTACGGACCGTAAACGCCATTAAGTACTCTGCAGGAATCGAGTGTGGTGAGTGATTTTACAACACTCAACTGCTCAGTGGGGTTTGCTAAAGTGGAAACCAGAGGACTGACCCAATCATGCTTCCCAAAGATCGATGGACCTCACTGCTTGTAGACGCTAGGATCGAATGCCTCCACACCGATCCACATACTTTTCATAGATACTTCGGACGGATACACATTCAGTTCTGATGCAATCCTTGGTGGATGTTGGGCGCAATAGAATAGTCCCTCCTCACCTCTTGCTCCCATCGACAGGAGAACCAGCCCAGAACCGTTTTTGGCTCTTAGAAGCAGCCTGACTTGAGAGTCCCAGAATCTGGTGGGTCTCGTGTATGTGACTGTGAACATACGTTAGAGTTTCGTGGAGTGGAGTGTAGAGCGAGTTATTGAGCTTCCTTTGCAACTAGCGTACAAAACTTGCGCAGGACCAAGACGGTCCCCAGGAAAACAACTGACCATTGCTTGAGCTGGGTGGAGCTCATGGTATGTATGCTAGTCAGTATACTACGGTCCAGAAGGTTTACTAGATAGTTGTAGGCAAAACACCGCTGTAACAGCCGCTGAACAGAACTGCGGACTCGTTGATCAGGAAACCGAATGATAAAGCTCGTGCTTGTAACGGAATGTTGGTCTACCAATGGGATGAACTGATAGCAAGAGGGGCGTGCTGCGAGCTTCGGAAAGTGAAGTTTGGTTAGAGTATGGCTCGAGGATTACGACTATTCACAAGTTTCAAACCTCAGCGTAGAGTCAAATATTGACTAGTTGTGAGTATCCTGGATTTAGCTATTGGGGGAATGCATACAATCGAGCATCTTCCTGTCGAAGCTGGTGCTGGCCCCATGGCAGTCAACACGCATAATGGTCCAAGATCATTTGTATGTTCTGATATTTGGTTCGTAACCCGTTCTACCTAGTCGTGATTTTTGTATCAGTGGTCACGTATGTTACCGGTTCAGGCGTATTCCTTGCTACATCTGAGCAAAAGGTGATGTAGCTTGGATGGTGCGATGTCGAAGTGAACGTCACTCCAATTGGTCGCCCAGGCTTGGCGCGAGCTTTGGTTAACATCTCTGGCTGCCACTCAACTACTCTAGATGAACAGTTGCCTTCGTGTTACCTTCTATACTGCATCGGTTCACATCCTACCTGGTAGCCTCCCGTTGGTTTGCAAAGTTTGTTCACCGAGCACCGGGCGCAATCGCGAAACGCGACTTGACGACGAACGAGTCGAGCAACACAGGAGAATTTATCGCAACCGCTACGTGTCAGAAATTTACGCGACAAACACAGTTACCAAACCATCATGGGAGGTCACAACAGCAACGGGGAAGAGCAGAAGGTCGAGAAAGGATATGCCACTCTTGCGACTCTCAGGTACGTCGTGGACCGCCAAGCCTCGGTATAGTCCTTACTGATTCGGACAGGGTCGGAGTCAGAGCATGGGTCGACAAGGTAAGGAATAGCCCATACAATCACTATATCATCAAACATCCAATGTCATCCGACTATATTGTTAAATAGAGGAAGAAAAATGACATCACCAGCTTGGGTACTGATCCAATATTTTCTAGGACGACGAAAAACGCAAGGCAGAGATTCTTTCCATCCAAACGCGCAGAGGCAAACCTACCTTTTAGTAAGTCTGGAGGGTCAACTAGAACACAAAGGTACTGACTGGAGAGTGTTCATTATCAGGACTTCAACAAAAGATTGGACGGTGAGAGACCATAGGTGATGATTGGCTGTAACCAACCACTGACTGCCTGGTTAGAATGGGTAGCAGCGGAGCGCATCGATCTATCAAGAGAGGTGGAATGGCCTCTTCCCGAGAAACCGGACACAAAGCAGAAAAAGACCACAAGTAAGACAACGGCAAAAGCCGAACCTTCAAAAGCAAACAAAGCACCCAAACGATCACGAGCATCGAGCATTAGGGAGCCTTCCGCAACGCCTACCGAAGCATCCCAATCGTCGAAAGCAGGTACTCGTCGGCCATCATTGGCAGGCAAAGATCACAGATCGCCTTCTGTAGCCGTCCTCGCACCCGAAATCGTTGATGGAACGCCGCAGCCAGACGGGGAGGTCGACGACGATACGGTAGATCTTATCGACGTACAGAACGCTGCTGCGGCCGCAAAGGCTATTCCAGAACATCTGTATTCACGCGAAGAGGAGATTGAAAAGCTACGCACCAGCGGTTCAATGACACAGAACCAGACAGAAATTAGCAGAGTAAGAAACCTGGAAAAGATACAGATGGGAGCTCACGAGATTGAACCCTGGTACTTCTCGCCGTACCCTGTCGAATACTCCGATTGCGAGCTGGTGTACATCTGCGAGATGTGTCTCCTCTATTTTGGCAGCGAGAGACAATTCAAGCGACACAGAAGCAAGTGTACTCTGTTGCACCCTCCTGGCAACGAAATCTACCGCGATGATATGGTCAGCTTCTTCGAGATTGACGGCAGGAGACAGAGAACTTGGTGCAGAAATCTGTGTCTGCTGAGCAAGCTCTTCCTGGACCACAAGACTCTCTACTACGACGTGGACCCCTTTCTGTTCTATTGCATGACGACTCGCGATCAACACGGTCACCATTTGGTCGGATATTTCTCCAAGGAGAAAGAAAGCGCTGAAGGTTACAACGTTGCATGTATCCTGACCCTACCGCAATACCAGCGCAAGGGGTACGGTCGACTACTTATTGCATTCAGTTACGAACTCAGCAAACGCGAAGGCAAGTTGGGAAGTCCTGAGAAACCGCTCAGTGATCTGGGACTTTTAGGATATCGTGCGTTTTGGCAAGAGATTATCGTCGAGTTTTTGATGGAGAGCAAAGGCGAAATGAGTGTTGAGGACATTGGAGCACAGACTGCCATGACGACCAACGACGTGCTGCACACGTTACAGAACTTGAACATGCTGCGTTATTCTGTAAGTTGGAACATGTCCCTTGCACCTCAAGAGTATCTTTACTGATTTGACAGAAAAATCATCATGTGATTGTCCTCACAGAAGCCATTCTCAAACAAAGGGAGCGACAGAAGGAAAAGGAAAAGATCAAGGGCAAACATCAGATCGATGCAGAAAAGTTGCAGTGGAAACCGCCAGTGTTCACGGCAGCAAGCAGGACTTGGAATTGGTAACACACAGCATTGTGTGTTGTCGGAAAGAGGAAAATGAATTACGCGAGGATGGATGCGGGATTATGTTTTGATCGTTTTCTTTTTCATGGCATGCTTAGATACCCCCAATGCAATCGAAAATCGACAGTCGACACACGGACCGTGTTCTCTACGAGGAGCTGCCAGAAAGTATAATTGTACAATCTATCAGCCAAAGAGGCACCCGTCGTCGTCATCTAGAGGAAGTAGTCGGGGGTGCGACGAGACACCATTGGCTCACCAGCGCGTGGGCAAGGATCGAATTGAAGGCTAAAGGCTGGTCAGCATGATGCGAGTTGAACGTATAGATGGAGGACACGTACAAGGTGTATTTCAGATGTTCGTCAATCTCCATGATAGCGGCTTGGTTGCCGCAGCGGTAACAGTAATTGGGAGCCGAGAATATCGTGACGACGTTTCTGTCCTGACTCCAGTTGTAGCCTTCCATGACCAGCTGATGGGCTCGGGCAACCAGCGTCAGACCGTTGTTGTGGTTGAAAGCCTCGCTGATGTCCTGGCCGAAAGTGTAGCCGGCACCTCTGGGGCTGATTCCCCAACCGCATCTGTCGTCAGGATCGCTCCAGAGCAGATCGCACATGGGACCCTCATGGGGTACCTCTTGGATTCTGTCGAGGGCACGGATGTTGTCCAGCGTGTCAATGCTCGGTGACAGACCACCGTGGAGACAGAAGATTTGGTTGTCGATCAAGGCGGTAAGGGGTAGGTAGTCGAAGAGGTCGGTGAAGTACTTCCAGACGTTTGCGTTACCATACTTGCGCAGGCACTCGTCGTAGAAGCCGTAGACTTGGGTGATCTGACGGGACTCGTGGTTGCCGCGGAGGATGGTGATGCGTTGTGGGTAGCGAATCTTGAGGGCGACGAGCAATGTCACAGTCTCTACAGAGAAGTAACCGCGGTCGACGTAGTCACCTGCATGGAGCACGTGTCAGCAAAAAGCAAAAGCGACGACGAAGAGCCAAGGCGCACGCACCCATGAAGAGGTAGTTGGTGTCGGGGTTGGGGCCTCCAATCTTGAAGAGCTCCATCAGATCGTGGAACTGGCCGTGAATGTCTCCGCAGACGGTGACGGGACATTTCTGTGCAGCAGCAGTGTCAGCTCGAGTGCATGGCTGAGCGGCAGCCAAGGGAGGGTGGACATACGACAGGCTGGACGTTGGACTCGTCCTGGAGGACCTCTCTTGCCTTTTCACACAGTCTCTGGACATCGGCTTCGGACAGCTGCTTGCAGGCCATCAAGCTCTCGATCCAGCCGTCGAGGGTGGGGATTGAGGGCGGGTCAGAGGGCGCCGTCATGGGGTGTTCTGGCTTTGCGCCGACGTCTTCCATGTTGGTGTCCATTGTGCAGGAGGATTGGGTGCGGGTGGTTGCGACAATGCCGTGAGACCTGTCGTCAAAGCGAGGCCGAGAGCGCGTGCGGGCCCGGTGAGCGCAGGTGCGAGTGTGGGCGTCGACGTGTGCGGGAGGTGTGGCCGGGGGCGACGGGGAGCTGACCAAGACCTAGGGCGACGAGGTGGCGGGGGCTTGATGGTCAATCGATGTGCAAACACACAACAAGGCAGGAGACGCGATAGATGGTATGTCGATGATGAGTTGCACCCCAGTGTTGTCGAATTGCAATTGCTCCCCTCGCTCCTAACCAGGCACGGGCCCCGCTTCATCAGCCACTGAAATAATGCCTTGGCGTTTCCAACTCGACGTCAAACAGTTGCTTGTTCTTTCTGTACTTGTCTACTTGTTGTATACAATCGTGCCGAACATGGTTTCGAGATTGCCAACAGCTAACTAAGATTGCCCTCTCCGAGGCATACTGGGATTGCCTCCAATATAGAAGAAAGACAGAGCTGCCGTAAGTGCGCAGATGACCGCAAGCACGATATTCATCTTGCCAAAGCCAATGGGCCTGCTTGAGTTCACCAGCAATAGGCGAAAAGATGACCGAGGCTCCAGCATAGGCGGCAAGTAGCCCATCTAAATGTGACTGAATTTGGTCTTGAACAGATCAGCGAACAGACCTGCAGCGACTGTCGAAACGATGAAACATGGTGTTGCTTCTCCATTCCATGTCAGCCAGGGTGACACTGTAATCATGACTGATGTGGAGTGTGGTCTTGATCTTTTGCCAGGAAGACAGAGGCGTTGCAGCATGGGGTTGATCGTGCCTCGAAGTCTACCGGAATGCAAAGCGATCTTTGCTTGTCAAAGAGAGGAGAGAGAGAGAGAGGGAAATATCCGAGCACCATGGTTACAGTAAGTCTCGATATGCTGTCATCATTTAGTTCCTGATCTGGTTAGAATCGGTTACAAGTCGGCTTCGGCTTGCTGGCCCGGCGCATCACTTGTTGCTCCAAGGCTCGTTCGAGACCTTCACGATATCCACGACTCGATTCAATCAAACAACATTTCTTGCTACCGCACAATTTACAAAAGATGGCGACCGTAGATGAGGGAACCGCGCCAAACGCAACGTTCGTACATTGCACTCCGTACGAACAAGCGTAAGAGCGTCTACTAACCAGTGAGCAGTGTCTATGTATGTGCTGGAGTTGCAGCTCAAAAGTTAGCAATGTCGTGACCCAAGAAGACTGACTGTAGCGACTTCAAGGCCAGGAACCTTTCTGAGCGCATCAAGATCCCCCAACTCATCGAAGCACTGCGCGAGATCTTTGAAGAATACGGAACCATCGTCGACATTGTCGCCAAGTCAAGCTTGAAGCGCAAGGGACAGGCTTTCATCGTCTTCGACAGCGTCCAGTCCGCCGAGAACGCCATCGACGAGGTCAACGGATTCGAGTTGTTCGGCCAGTCCATGTCTCTCGATTTTGCCCGGACAAAGAGTGACGCGACGGTACAGAGAGAAGGAACTTCGGAAGAGCTCGAACAGCACAAGCGTCACCGCAAGGCCGAGAAGGGTGGGTTTGTGGTTGGCAGAAGACACTGGTTCTGAGTACTGACCAGCACGAACAGAGCGCAAGCAAGCCCTCGAAGCAGCCGAAGCAGCCAAGAACCTCAAACGTCCAGCACCAGGTGCCCCCGAGCCGGAAGCCGCTGCTCAGCGCGCCCCCAAGACAGCACGTGGAGCAGGACTCAAGGGAACATCAGGCGCCGGCGCTGGAGTCGTACCCGACGAATACCTACCACCCAACAAGATCCTGTTCATCAGACAGGTGCCCGAAGACTACGGAGTCGACGCCCTCACTGCCATCTTCTCGCGCTTTGCGGGGTTCAAGGAGGTCCGTACTGTGCCTGGTCGCAAGGGCATTGCTTTTGTCGAGTATGAAGCCGAGGACGGGGCCATCAGCGCCAAAGAGGCCACAGCAGGCATGTCGCTGGGTGACAACACCATCAGAGTCACGTTCCAGCGTCAATAGAGGCATGCTTGTGTTGGCATGTACAGTGGCTTGGGAATTGCAGCAACGGCAAAGGATATCTCAAAGTAGCAAAAACAAAGCAATCAGAAAATGACGTCCTCCTCATCCTCTCCTCCTCCTAGGATGTCTTGGGACCCGTGGTCGGCCTGTGGATCAGCGCCCTTTTCTTCGGCAGCCTTTTTGGCCTTTTGGCGCTCGGCCTCCTCTGCCTGAGCATCTCTTTCCTTCTTGCCCGACACCTTCTTCAGTCTGAAGAACTCTTCTCTGTCCAGCTCGTCTAGCTCCGAGTTGATGTATTTGATGGTGTTTTCTGTGCGGGGGATGATAACGTGCTCGCTGCGGAAAAGGTTAGCTGATGTGGGTTCGACGCAGAAGTGGGTAGAGGGCGGGTGTACATGGCGTTGACTCTGCGGTTCACGACCTTGATGACATCGTCAAGGATGACAAAGGCTGTCTGCAGACTGGCGAGCTCGACAAGAGTCTCGACTGCTCGAACATATGTCTCCCTGCAGCGTTGGACTTGCTGACCTCCTTTGCCCAAACCAGTCAGGCCAAAGTCGTTGTTGCCCTCGGTCTGGAAGCTCTCGAACTGGGGCAAGAAGACACCACTGACGTTCTCCTGGCGGGTGCGGACACGGAACTTTGCCGAGCGGACAGACTCCTGGATCTGGTAGCCGATTCCAGCGCCTCCAATGGCGTAGCTGACTTCGGCGAGGGAGAAGGCAGCAATCTGCATGACCCTGCCCATCTTGCGCTTTGCATCGTCGATACGGCGGGTGATTTCTCGGAAGCGTTTGGTCAGAGCCTCACTCTTGCGCTTGAGCAAGTCGTGGCCGGTCTGGGCACCCTTCAGTTTGCCCTTCATCAGGCCCAGCGACTGCCGGGTGGGGAACACGGCCTCTCTCTGTGCAGTCTTGGTTAGCTGGGACGTGCATGTGAGATGGCCCCGGGACGTACTCCTGCAGCAGACATGTTGTGTCGGCCGCTTGGGTGCTGTATACGAGGAAGAAGCGTGGATGTTTACCAGGGAGCAGCTGCAGATGGTGGTATGCCCGCCGGCCGCATGACGTTCGCGGTTGCTCGGGGAAAGTGCCAAGACGCGCGCGAGTTTGGGCAGTTGCTCGCGCTCGAAAGTCCAAAAGTCGAAAGCGACGAATTGGGTAGCTACCTCTCTTGGAGCAGCGAACCGCCGCTTGTCTCGCCAACCTCGACTGCGCTGCTGCCGCATTTCTCCCTTCGCCGCCCCCGTCGCCATTGCCGCCGTCGTCAGCAGGCCCGCTACGACGTGCGTGTATCCTCCTCGCCATGTCGACAGCTTCGTATCTGTATCTTGTCACGGACAACCATGTCATCTACGAGCAGGACATCCTGCGCAATCCCGCCAACATCCGCGCCTGGCTCGACTATGCCGCCTTCATGCGCCAGACCGGCTCGCTGCTCGACCAGGCCTTTGTCTTGGAGCGCGCCTGCAATGCGCTCCCACGCAGCTACAAGCTATGGAAGTTGTACCTGGAGCTGCGCGTGAGCCATCTGCGCACCCGCAATCCCGCCCGCCATGCCACCGACTACCAAAAGGTCAATGCTTTGTTCGAGAGAGCCCTGGTCCTGCTCAACAAGATGCCGCGCATCTGGGAAATGTACCTGTCCTTCCTCTGCAAGCAGCCCAGGATCACCCAAACCCGTCGCACCTTCGATCGCGCCCTGCGAGCTCTTCCCATCACTCAGCACAACCGCATATGGGCTCTCTACCGTCCTTTCGCCACATCTGCCTCGGGAGAAACAGCCATCAAGGTCTGGCGCCGCTACATGCAGATCCACCCCGAGCATGCCGAAGACTTTATCGACATTCTCATTGATCAAAAGCAATATACCGACGCCGTCGTCAAGTACATGGACATTCTCAACAACCCGCGCTTCCGCAGCAAAGAAGCCAAAGGCCCCTTCCAGTTCTGGACCGACATGTTGGAGCTCATCATCGACCACGCCCGCCAGGTCCGGACAGGTCAAGATACGGGTATCGATGTGGACCGCATAGTCCGCAGTGGTATACAACGCTTCCCGGACCAGAGAGGTATCTTGTGGGTAGGTCTCGCTCGATACTGGATCAACAAGGGTGACTACGAGCGCGCAAGAGACGTTTTTGAACAAGGCATCACCACCGTCATGACTGTTCGTGATTTCTCGATTGTCTTCGACACGTACGCAGAAGCAGAGGAAGCTCTGATTGGTATCAAGATGGATGAGGCCCAGACTCGTTCCGAAAAGAGCATGCCTGATGAGAACGCCGATCTTGAACTTGATATTCGTATGATGCGCTTTGAGCAACTCATGGACCGCCGTCCTTTCCTGCTGAACGATGTTCTACTTCGACAGAATCCCAACAGCGTCAACGAATGGGAGAAAAGGGTCGCGCTTTGGGGTGACAATAAGCCCGAGATTGTCAACACTTATACCAACGCCATTGCTGCAATCAATCCCAAGAAAGCTATTGGTAGATATCATACCCTGTGGACCAACTACGCAAGATTCTACGAGGAACGTGGCGATCTACGCAATGCTAGGGTCATCATGGAAAAGGCCGTCAAGGTACCTTTCAAGTCCGTGAACGAACTCGCGGAGATGTGGGTCGAATGGGCAGAAATGGAGCTACGCAACGAAAACTTTGATCGTGCTGTCGACATCATGGCAAAGGCCACCCAGGCGCCCAAACGAAGCACAGTCGATTACTTTGATGAATCTCTCAGTCCCCAACAACGAGTCCACAAAAGCTGGAAGTTGTGGTCATTTTACGTCGATCTTGTCGAGTCTGTCAGTACATTGGACGAGACTCGCAAGGTTTACGAGCGCATCTTTGAATTGCGCATCGCTACTCCTCAGACTGTTGTCAACTACGCCAATCTGCTCGAGGAGAACAAATACTTTGAGGAGTCATTCAAGGTCTATGAACGTGGATTGGATCTCTTCTCATATCCGGTGGCTTTCGAACTCTGGAACCTCTATCTTCAAAAGGCGGTCGACCGAAAAATCAGCATCGAGAGGTTACGAGATCTTTTCGAGCAGGCCGTTGAAGGATGTCCTCCAAAGTTCGCCAAAGTGCTATACCTCATGTATGGTCAACTAGAGGAAGAACGTGGGTTGGCTCGTCACGCTATGCGTATTTACGAGCGAGCGACACGTGCTGTATCGGACGAGGATCGCTTGGACATGTTCAATTTCTACATTACTAAATCGGCCTCGAACTTTGGCCTCACTTCAACTCGCTCTATATACGAGCGAGCCATTGCTGCACTACCAGACAGCGAAGCAAAAGACATGTGTCTCAAGTTTGCCGAGATGGAAAGACGGTTGGGAGAGATCGATCGTGCCAGAGCAATCTACGGACATGCCAGTCAGTTTTGTGATCCGAGGAGGGAGCCTGGCTTCTGGCAGAAGTGGGAAAGCTTCGAGGTGCAGCATGGAAACGAAGACACCTTCAAGGACATGCTTCGCATCAAGCGTAGCGTCCAAGCACAGTACAAGTACGTATCGCATATGCTAAGACTGACATGCAATACTGACCAGCTGCTAGTACCGATGTCAGCTTCATCGCTTCTCAGGCCATCGCACGCAGTCAACAAACCCCGACAGAAGATGGAGCTCTCGACGACGCTACACAGAAAACAGATGCTATGGCGGCCTTGGAGCGCCAGGCTCGCGCGCCCACTGGCTTTGTTGCGGCTAGCACTGGAGTAGAAGGCGGCAACAGAGCGGTAGCTGTGGCGCAACCAGCAGCCAATCCGGATGCCATCGACGTCGACGATGACATATGAAAGTGCACTCGGAGTGGCCCGTAACAGAGTCGACTTATATCCACACTTTTGTTCATTGCTATCTTTATTTTTTTTCTTTTGTCCACATATACCAACACAGGCGCTGCGTTTTCCCTTTGTACATTGACATATCCTTTTGGGTGGAGACAATTCAAAAGGCACAATCTTCTGAGCAAAGACTATCATATCCAGCGAGAATACATAGAGTGATCGTCTTGGGTGTATACCTCGATGAATCCCAAAGGTCCTTTGGCTTCTAAGCGCCGTCTGCGTTTCTGAAAGTGTTATAGTGGTATTTCGTGTCCTTCTCCACAGTGTGACGAAAGAGGAAAGCGGAGGCTGGAGTGACCTCAGTGGGTTTGCCCCTCACCACACAGACTCGACTTCTACCAAACACAACGACAAGCTCAAAGACCGCTCGAAATCCGATCGACTGAACCATTATTGCTGGCTCGGTCACTTCTCTACCACATCGCCTCTCTCACAACAGTTTTATGCACGCACAGTCCCCCACTCCTGTCCAACAGCCACACATCGAGTCCACGAACCCCGCCGAGCCCACTTTCGACAGCCAGCATGGAGAGCAGCAAGGCGCGAGTCCATTCGATGGCGGTGGGCATGTCAGCCTTGCCAACCATGCGCCTGACATGGCCACGCCTGGACGACTGAGCCCTTCGCACAAGGCTCTCTCAGCTTCGCGCAACCGCATCGCCGAATATGAAAACGCATCAGCCGCCTCGCCTTCCAGGAAAAAGACCGACGGCCCGGCCTTCGCCGTCATCAAGAAAGCACGAAAACCTGGTGACAAGCATTCGCCCATTGCCGACTTGCCCAACGAAGTCTTGACTCACGCTCTTGCACATCTCTCTCCTCAAGACTTGTCTGCTGTTTCTCTCGTGTCCCGCCGCTTCCATGATCTAGTCACCACTCCTCACGCCTGGAGGACCGCCTTTTCGCGTTATTTCTCTGGCCCAGACTCTCTCGACCCCAATGCCTATCACGACGAGGAAGACCAGGACGATCGTCTTCGCGTTGAACGTCGGGCGTTCACTCGCGTTACCGCTCTTGCTTCATGGCGAAGCGAGTACATCCTCCGCACCCGCTTGCTTCGCTCTCTTGCTCGTGGCAAGCCTGTCCAGCCGCCTGCCTCTCCTGCTCAGGCTCGTCTTGGCCAGCCTCCGGTCGCATTACCTATCATCAACTATCCTTCCCAGATGATCACAACCGTCAACCACTTACATGCTACTTTTGGTGGTCCCGCTCTCAACAAGCGACCCCCTCGCTTCGTTCACGGCGCTGACGACGTGGGTACTGCCGGGAGCAGTGACCCGGCTCTCGGGAAAACCGATTCATGGGGTTTAGGCGATCCGAACACCTTCCTTCAGTTCTCTGAACGCTTCCCTGGTGATGCCATGTACGGGCTCGGTCCAGGAAATATCGTGGGTGTTCCCAACTCGATGGATGTTAGCCAGCCATATGGCATGGTCCATGGCGAAGGCTCACCTGGTGGCTTTGTCTACTATAGGTACACTGAAGAGATGCGTGGTCACTTCCTGAAACCCTCGAGCGGCATCTCTGTACCGACATTGGGTATCCCACAGCTCTTGCCGGTCCAGGAAGCCATCTGCAGCGTCTGGATTGCCAAGTCTTCCACCATACCCTCTCTTAGCGACGGTCTTGTAGGACTCATCTCTGGTTCCTCCCTCGGTGTTCTCACAACATATAGCCTTGGACCTCTCGGGACCCGAGACCAACGTTATGGTCGAGGCGAGGTCACAGCGCGCTGGGTGGTCAGTCCCGGAGTACCTATAGTCGGAATTGCGGTCGACGAACATCACTCGGTAAAGCGTCAAGGAGAGAACCGAGCATGGGCAGTTGTGCTCAATGCTCTGGGTGAGGTTTTCTACTTGACCAAGTTCCCCAAGCGTAGCAATGACGAAAAGCCTGTCGTACCCCACGATGAAGCCAAAGAGCGCCTTGCCTGGTCGACTGGACGATCTGTGTATTGGAATCTTGTCGAACCTAGTCGACGCGCTGCTCGTCCGGATCCTTACAGCAACTCTCATGTTGACGGCAGTTATTCCCCTCGGACCTCATGGAATGGCATGTTTCTGAGTGAAGATCAAATCAAAGCCGAAACATACGAGATCGAAGACCATATCAAGCGCAAGCCCAAGGACTTTCAAAGAGGCTGTCTGGGATGGAATATGCGCAGAGCACTGGAGGTTGATTTCGCAGGAGATGATGGTAACCAGGCTGGAGAGGCTGTTTTTGTCTTCGAAACTGGCCTCGACGAAGACTCTGCGGCTTCGGCCAAACGATATGTTCGATTCAAGGTCGCTGATACGAAAAGTCTTGAGACTAGGACGAATGAGTCGCGGTTCACATCAACTCCGACACCTCCCGAATCTATCTCCCTCTTTGGTGGCCCATCTTCTCCTCTATCAACATCCAAGGGTAACCCGGAATACGGTCTGTCCTTGTCAACAGTGCAAGACCTTGAAGTCAATAAGAGGACTGAGCGTTCAACAGAGGAGTGGAGGCTTTCTTGTCTGTCCTTCGGCGGACTCAAATCAGTACAGATCACAGCTCACGCTCTGGATAACTCGACCTTCGCGACTCTCACGTCCTCGGAAGACCCACTTATGAACTTTTCCGGCCAGTCTACAGTCTCTTCTCCTAGTATGACACCTTTATACAAATCCAGCACCCCGTCTTCACCTGCAGATGTCCCGGGACAACGAGCTCGCTTCATCGCTGTAGGCACTATGATGGGCAGCATTTTGGTTTGGGATGCAAGAGCGTCACTTCCCATCTCCGCCGAAGCCGCCAACACGCTGGAACCCATACGCATCGTCCATACAGAATCGCCGGAGATCTCATGTATCGCACTTTCTTCCTTGTATCTTGTGCACGGAGGAAACGATGGTCTTGTGCAAGCTTGGGATGTTCTGGCTTCCAGTTTGAGCCCGATACGTACACTGAACTCACGCTTTGCATCTCAAGCAAGACGTAGATTGATACAGGCTCAAGCATCTGTTCATGGTGTGGGCATCAACTTGTACGCAGCGGGTGCCATCTGCCTTGATCCCGATCCGACAGTTCTGCGTGGCATGGTCTCGATCGGCACACTCTTGCGTTACTGGAGCTTTAGCTCTTCTGCAGCAGATCAGTACAAATCACACAAACGACGACTGAGAAGAGCCGACCGAGGCACCAACGTAGCCAACGATCGGTTTGCCAACGCTGGCAGGGGTAACATCAAGGGTTTCATTGCGAATGAACAGCTGGAACTAGAACGGGAAAGCGCACAGGAAGCAAGACAAGCAGAACGTCTTGCTGGGAGATTTGGCACGGAGCTACTGGGCAGTGATGCTAGTGAGGAAGAGATACTGGCTTATGCACAGATGCTCAGTGAGGAGGCTCTCGCAAAAGACCAGGAGAAGAGCATCAGCGAACCTACAACCATCGGCAACACAGCCGCAGCCATGCCAATCGAGGATGCAGAGATGGATCCCGAGATTGCCGAAGCAATCCGCCTCAGTCTTGCAGAGGAGGAAGCCAAACGCTCAATAGAGCAAGAAGAGGCCGAGTTCGAGGCGCTGCAACAGCAGGAAGCAGCAGAAGGGAGCAACAGCAGAGAGCTGACGGATCTCGAATTCGCGCTTCAGCTCAGTCTAGCGGAAGAGCAAAGCAGGCTGGAAGCCGAAGCAGAGGCAGCGGCACATGATGAGTTTCCTGCTCTGTCTGTTCGCCTAGGCAAAGGCAAGGGAAAGCAACGTAGACTCAGTAGAGGTTAGATGTTAATGCCATCGCAAAGACGATCACCCAATATTCTCGGCTTCTCTTGCGACCTCTGCAGCGTACGAGAGGGTGTGCAGTGTGCGAGAGATCACGCGCGGCTAGCCCGATTGGGTTGGTACCGTTCGTGAAGTCACCTGCCTTGTTGTTCCTGCTTGGAGTGAAAACTTTGGGCATTTCTCGATTCCTGTTAAGAGAGATTGATGCAAGACGGATTCAAGATTGTTCGAACAGGTGTACCAAGAAAACAATCGTTATGTATGTTTATACGGACAGGGAGAATATCTAAGGGACATAGAGCCTAGAGTAAGCCACCACTTTGGTCCTGCAGCACATGCATTTCGTAAAGTTGCGGGTAGCAACGCCAACCCTACACTCATCGCACACACAGAGGCAACCACAGGGCCATGCAACAATGACACGAGGGCTGCTTTGGCAGACGACGCACTGCGGTCCACTAGACCCCATGCCTTCAGCGCCAGAGTCCCACGAACCGGCACCTCCCTCTGGTTCTTGACGTTTCGCCACACGACGTTCGAGCAAGAATCGCTCCAGACTATCCGCCTCGGCTGTCAGACTCAAGGCTCCTTCTATGTTTTCGCTAAAGGCGGGATCGAGATACGGAACTTCTAGCACTCGTGCCCTTTCACGATTCATCCTGTGACGGTACTGTGAGCGGGTCATGGGCTTCTCGCTTTGAAGATGACGGGCAAGCATCTGTGCTTCTTCTCTGTCCGCTGCTGTCTTTGGATCCAAGAGTCGGGTTAGGTCTGCCACCTCGAAGCCTCCTGCTGCAGGGGTCTGCTCTCGACTTCGCCTATAGTCTTCTTGCGTCGGTGTCCTTCTGCCGCTGTCATCTTCTGAGTCAACTTCGCTGGGTGCGTTGGTTGACATGGAGACCATGCTAGTTGTATCGTCATCTTGCTCTCGAGCTTCGTAAGTACCGCTTGTGTCCAAATCTCCCCACCATCCACCACGTTTCCACCAGTCATACAGATCAGCGTCAACAACATCTTCTCCTGCGGCATTACCAGTAGGGGCCTGGAGTCGTCTGCGCATCTCGACTTCAACATCAACGTCACCATGCTCTGGCAAAGACAACACGCCCCTCTCAGAGACCAGCCAGAAGTCGGGCGGTGAAGCTCGTTGATCGAATCGTTGTTTTGAAGATGAAGAAGGGGCAGTTGGCTGTCTGTAGTCGGCGGCCCTGGTCAGCCAGTCAGGTGCTCTCCGGATACCCAGCATCGAAAGACATGTCAAAGCGAGACGACTGTTGATGCGAACAAGCAACCAGAGCAGACTTTTCAGGAATTCAAAGCTAAGCTGCCATCTGCCACGGCGTTCTGCAATTCCAAGCCCGTTGTCATTGTTCACGGCTCTGGTACTGGTTGACTCGGTGGAAGATTTGGACCTTCGCTCGACGGCAAAACCTGACGCTGAGGACATTGTTTTGTGGTCGGTGAAGCTGAGACCCTTGGCGATACGTTCATCGAGCAAGTCAGAGGGAACCATGCTTGTTCGGCGGCGATGCTCCAGCATGGAAGTGAACTCCTGGATTCGTTCTTCTTCGAGCCAGGTCATGGCATGAATTTGGATCTTGCTTCCTTCGTTTAGAAAGACGGACTCGCTTGCGGCTGTGAGGACGTTGAAGCCGATCTTCAGCAGAACAGTGTAGAAATCTTCAGTCCAACTGAGCCTCATGGATGAAACAGATGAGAATTGAACGTTCGCTTGCATGTTGTTGAAAGCAATCGAAAAGCGCTCTTTGATGGATGGGTTCGGCGGGGCGCCGGGCGGAAGCGACAGAGCATTGAGCAACAGAGCCACAGCATAAATGAAGGAGCAAAGCAGAATGCCTAGAATGATGAGCATGTGAGGGATGAAGCCGATGATGCAGACAGTGGGGAAGCGAAGAATGCTGAGATCAGAGCCGAGGGGGCTGGAGAGAGCGTTGACGAAGCTCCAACAGAAGGCAGCCATGTAGCACACGGCCCAAATGGCCGTGTTGACAAGTCGCAACTGGTGTCTCCGGCCGGTGATGGCAAGTACTGCACTACTGATGTGGCTCATACAAGAGATGAGGGCGATGAGCAAGACCTCGGAAGGAACATTGAGGCGTTGAAGAACCATGGACTTGGTCAGGAGAATGTTGGAGAGGTCCGAGGGGTCGGACGAGTCGGGGGTTGGGCGAGAAGGAGGCGTGGAGTCGGCGGGGCCAAAGATGGTCAAGGCGATGGCGTTGGTGAGCATGGCTTCGGACTCGGCGAAGGCCAACGAGTGTTCGAATGTAGTCATGCCAGTCTCGGGCAAAGGCTGCCTTCCCTGGAGGGCACAACTCAGCGTCTCGATGAACTGGCTGAAGCAGAGGGCCAGGAAGAGAGGCCAGAGGAGCGAGAAGGAGCCCATGACGTCGAGGAACTTGTCGTCCTGGAGGGACATGTGCATGGCGCGGCAGCATTCGGCGGGCGACTTCCAGAACAGCAGCTTGGAGCTGAGGTTGTATACAAAGCCACCTTCTCCGCCAAAGTTGATGGCTAGATTCTTGTTTGGATGGCCGTATCGCAGCAGAGGATAGTCGGGAGATGTCTGGCACTTGAGGGCTTGCAAGATGGACAAGACGTGGTGGGAGAGGAGCAGGATGGGAGCCGAGTACAGGAGCAGACGGGTGTGCCATCGAGGGTTCAGGGTCTGGCGGGACGAAGCGTAGAAGTGGGTGCGGTTGAGGAAGATGGAAATGGCAAAGGTGGCCAGGGCCCAGCGCGAGCCGATGTATGCAAACATGCCGCCGAAGCCTTTGATTGCATCGGCCGAGAAGGGAAGGCTGAGGAACGACAGGTAGCCGGTCGAGGAAGTCAAGGCAGCGGGCGCGCCGGTCGACGAGACGGTCTGGGGGATGGCGGTAGCGGTGGCGTTGAGCAGGTGCGAGGTCGAGGCTTCTGTCATGTTGTGCTTGGGCATCCAGCGCATGGCCAGGTCGGTCGTGTTGGCCTTGGGCATCCAGCGCATGGCCAGGTCGGCCATGTTGCGCGCCAGGCGGGGCACGACGAGCAGCAGGTCCGACGACGACGGCGGCGCCAGCGACGAGTTGGTCGACATTCCGGGTCCGACAGTCTATATCTCAGACAGCCATCAAGGTGACGCCGACTCGAGATGGGTCGTGTGATGGTGCACACTCAGGGCCATGTCTGTCGAAAGACTTGCCAACTCTAGCCCCTCGTCACGCTGACTCTCTGTCTGCCTTGGAGCACGTGCGCGCCACAGGCCTCAGCTTTCGGATGCTGGCTGCTGCCGACCCAAAGCTGCAGAGCATGCGGGGTGGTTGGTCGACACAGACGTGTACAGTGTACGCCTCGTGTCTGCTTGCCGCCAAAGTCTGGTCAGACACGCAGAGGTCAAAAAGAATACTCACCCGTGTTCTACTAGAGAGCAACACAACACCCCGGGAATGCATTTCTCCAGAACAAAAGGAAACAGATCTGTGAGCCGTCAGACTTACCAAGGGCGGCCTAGTGCTGCGGCTACTCCCGCCGCCGCAGATCATCGTCATCGACTCGGCTGCCTTGTGAGAAGCATCCCAGCTCCTGCCTTGTGAGAAGCATCCCATTCATCTACTGCCTGCCTTGTGAGAAGCATCTCATCCATCTACTGCCTGCCTATTTTGCATCTTGCATAGCCGTCACCAACTCTCGCAAGCCTGTCACCTAGATCCATCCCTCTCCACCAACCACAGAACAGTCGCAAGCGTCTGCATCACACCACGCAACATGACTGTAATAGGCAACGTCCTCTCGGCAGACTCGCTGGCCAGCGTCATGGCACGCACGCTGCCCGAAGACAGCACTCCGCACATCAAGACTCCCTTCGACGCCATCGCTCTGGCAAGCCATACCTCAATGCTCGCTGTTGGCTTCCGTCTGGTAGGCCTCGGCGACGACGACCGCATCACAGTCGACAATCCGCCGAGTCTGCCTGCCACCTGGAACGCAAACGCTCCCAACTACGCCTTTCGATACGCCCACACCCAGTCCTCCATGGAGTACCTGCTCAAGATCAACCGTATGGGCAACAAGGCTGTCGTCTTGGCCATGGCTCTCGGCGACGACAAGACGGCCACGCTGGATGTCAAGGCTGCGGACTACACTTCTGAAGGCTCAATGCCCTTCACCCTGTCACAGCCGAACGCTAGAAATCTCTTCAACCTCTTCATATCCAACGGCCGCCTCTCCGACTACGGCTCTCTGATGCGCATCAACATCATACAGAAGCTTATGCCTTCGCTCCAGAAAGAAGGCTACCAAGAGTCTGCCGCTACATCTACCCCACAGCCCGCCAGAGAGCCCGCCGCCGCTCGTGACGACCCTCTGCGTGACCTTCGCCAACCGCCCGCTCGCCCACACCCCTTCCACGATCCTCTTGTCCAGCCTCCTCCTACCTTTCCCCATGGAGACCTGGCTCCTCCAGGCTTCGAAGATCCTTACGACTTGAACAGACCGCTTCGTCCCATGGGCCCTCCCCATCCGGGCTTCGGCAACATCGGCGAAAGAGATCTCTATCCTCAAGGCCTCGGTCCAAGAGACCCTTTTGGTAGTCCTGGATTCGGCGGCGGCGGCATGCACCCGACTCTGCCCGACTTCAACCATCCAAGCGGTCGTGGCTACAACCCTCAAGCACCTCCAGGGAGTCGATTCGATCCAGTCGGTCCTCGAGGTCCATCGGGCTTTGGTGGTCCACCAAACCCTTTCAACAACTTTGGCAGTGGAGACTTCATGTAACGTCAGAAAGTCCTTCGATTCAAAGTAGCCCTTCTGCATAATTTGCTTCTTCGTTTTCTTCAGAATACCCCAAACTTTTTCCTATGCCTTGAGATACTGGCTTGTACCATAACAATATCAAGTTTTGTCCGTGCATTTTGTCGCACGTTTCGCCTGCACAAGTGCCTCAGTCTTAGTCATTGCTTTATGGTAAAAGGGATCCGAGTCGAGGCTCTGTGAAGATACAAGCCGGCTGATTAAATTCAGAAGGCTCGATTCACGTGCGCAATATGCGAGTGCTATCGGATTCCGAAATATGCAATAGCGATATTGGGAAAAACATTGGATGACCATCCCGCGTGCCGTGGTTGAGCTGCAATGCACGATCATGAAATTGTTGCCTCGGATTTCCGTACACAGCAGTCTAGCTTAAGACGTTTCGGTTCACCAATGACTAAATCAGCAGCCGGACGGACTCACTGTGATTCATTTTGTCTAGCATGGAAGCCAAGTCATGGCTATGTTGGAACCTAAGTGGAGAAAAGAAACGACAGAGCCACAGAGCCCAACATTATTGTTGCTTAATTACCCCATCTAACTTATGTACAACATCAGCCTGCATTGCGAAATCCAGGTTTTGAATGTGGAACGACACGATGAACAGTGGATCCACCTCGGCGCAAGTCCACAACTAGAAGGTCGGAACGGAACTGCTCCGAGTTCTTGTCTAAGCCGTCTCTGCTCCACGTCTGTGTGCTGTATGCTACGATTGAAGGATTGTAGTCTGGTTAGAGTAATAGACTTTCCGCCGGTGACAAACCTTCCCCGCCTGATCAGAAACTCAATCACTCGGTGCCACCGTGCCATCCTCGAAGCCGAGCACTCAACGTTTGGACCCTGACTTGTTCCTTCTCGGCACCAGGGGTTTGCGATCATCTCTTGCATATCATGAAACCCCAATCTTGCTTCGTCCATTTTCGGTCCATCATCCTGCTCATCAGAAACCTGCTGGCCCTTCACAGTCTGCGTGTGTAGGGGGGGAGGGACTATCGAAAATGTTTACGAACTCCGGATCTGCTCCTTGTTGTGTTATACGTGGCCTCTATATATGTGTGTGGCCCTCATCTCAACGACACGCCCGAATCATGTGTCTCTACGCAACGACCCTGCCTGTGGTGTTGCGAGCGGGCTGCTAATTGGCTCGATGGTACCGGCTCATCAAAGATACATCCACATCCAATCAACAACGCAATATATACACGAGTCAGGATCGGCATTTGGGAGAGTCCTCATCACCTGTGCATACAACCGCGCTTAAGCGCCTGCAGCTACCAGGCTAGGCTTGGGTCGAACGAGCTACCACGACCAAGTTAAACCGATACAGAGATACCGGTCATGCTTCCTCAACCTCACGAGTGGTCGGTATCAGCATATGTCGGTAACCTAGTCCACGAGTGCTGGGGCCAACGAATCTTTGAGTCGCATGCGATCCACTCCTGTTCGTTTTGAGCAGCTGCCTTCGATGTGCCTGTAATGTAGGTTCTGGTCAGCACACTAGACAGAGAAACATGACAGAGAATGCGTACCTGACGAGCGTATCCTTCCTCGCAAAGAATGATCCACACAAAACGCATTTGTGTTCTCGCAAGTGCAAGTGCACACTGCGCTCATGGCGACCGAGATCGGTCTTCCTGTCAAAGCTCTTGTTGCATCCAGCATGAGGGCATTGAATCTTCTCCCTCGTGGCTTCGTGCTTGAGCATGTGACTACGCAGATTGTAGACACGTTGGAATCCTTTGTCGCATTCGTTGCAATAGAATCTGGCATTCTCTGCTGTGGTTTTGACTCTGCGCGGCCTGTCCAGCAATGCCTGCACTTCAGCCTCGGGGTGTTGGATATGTCTGGGCCACTGCTCACAAGAGGCTCGTCTCCTCCGTGAGCTATGCATAAACGAATCGTCTGTGGTATCGGCTTGGGGACCATGCCAATGGCGTGAGGAATCTTGGCCAGAAGGAGCAGTTGTGTGGTGAAACTGGTTCGATGCAAGCCAGTGAGTTGAACTCTCCACGCCATCCATATGCACAGCGCTGCCTACTATGGGCATTGACTGTGATTTCGGGAGCGACGGAGTGTTTGAAGTCACGCTCGAGTTCGTCAGGGTGGGCGACCATTTACAGTCTGAAACCGAGTCGTGCTCTTGCTCCACGGTTGCCAGACTGAAGCTTGGTAACCCAGAACTCAACAAAACAGGACCAGGGATTTCGGGATAAGTGGCAGCTCCATATACAGGCGGTGGCAACTCTGTCCAGAATTGTTTTTCAGGCTTTACGGGACTTCGCCAATTGCCAGATTCGAACTCTCGATGATTTTCTAGTTGATATCCTGGATGATAACAGAGGTCGGGACCCGTGCTCCAGTGGTATTGGTGTTGCATGATGGAAAGAGTATTGGAAATGAGCAATCTGTACAACACGTAGACAGAGGTCAGTTGTACTCGCCGGATTCGTGGTCAATATGGGTTTCAACGTACTATTTTTGACGGCAAGGCGGTGCAAGAGCAACTCAAAAAACAAGAGCGGTTACAGACCTGAAGAACGACTCAGGCGCAGCCTACAACTAAATGGAAAAAGGACTATGATCCAAATCCCGCATGAGACCAACATTTGGAGACAACGAACCCGACGGTAGGGTACCTGCCAAGCTCCGGCCAACGAGGATATGCACCTGACACTTCTCTCCACGGACGCCTGGAACTCCATGACTTCGCGTTGGTGGTGTTGATAGCTCAAATTGATATTACTGTTTCGTTGATGCTTTTTGTATGCCGTTAATACTTGCAGTTCTCGATCCTCGGCTGCGGATGGCGGTTGCCGAGTAGCGTCTCCATCGACCCGGCTGTCCGGGTCAAAGCAATCAACCACCCATTATTTCAGCCGTGTCTCGTCCGTCTCGATCTCATACCTCGATAAACCCTTGCACAATGCTTTGAGCCCCACGACTCCAATAAACTGAGCTCCCTGACCCAGAGTTGGAGCAATCGAACGAGCTAGACTGGCGCTTAGCTCTCCACTGCCCTGTTCAAGCGCTTCCATTAGCAGTGTTGCAACTGCGGTACCGCGCGGGTACCATGTGCGAACTTAGTCGCCGTTCGCTTGGAGTTGACGCTCTTGCTCTTCGACGACGTCTTTGAGTTGTCCTATCTGCAAGGCGAGCTGATCGAGCACGGTCTTTATGTCGTGGATGGCAGCTGCATGGGCCGGAGGCTGTGAGCTCGGCGAGATCTGCGATTGGTCCACGCCTGTGTCGGGTCTTGAGTTCGGCGCCAACAGCGGGTACCGTGATGAAAGTCTCTTGTTCAACACAGATCGTCTCCAACCAGGTGGCTTTTCGATACCTCGAGGTGATCCTAGGCCGAATCCGGTGGTATTCTTTCTACGAACGGACTGCATCTTCTCATACAAATTGATAAGAAGTACATGAGGCAGATGCGTCATCTTGAGAACCACGATGCGACTGTAACGCAACTGTTCGGCAGATAGGAACAGTCTTAGAGGTCTGAGAGCCAGTGAGAACAGGTTCAACGGGGGAACGAAGTAGGTGAGCCTGTTCGACGTCGATGCCTCGAGCACAAAGACCGAGTAGACATAAAGATACTCCTCTCTGGCATGTGAGAGAACCAAGGAAAGGCTGTTAGACAAGATTGAGATGAGCGAAGTGACCAGAAGGATCTGTGTCAAGCTGTGGTGGGTGAAATCAAAGTCAGCAGAGGACCCTACAGGAACAAGAAGATGGATGTCACTCACGTTACGAACACCAGCATAAGTGGCAGTCCGAGGTATGGTGAGATTTTGTCGCTAATCTCGAAACCCAGATACGAGCTCCCGAAGAAAACCTTTGTTAGGATGAGAGCCATCTGTCGAGAGGTGAATTGGCCTCTGCCGAGTAGGCAAAAGGTTGACAGGAATCCACAGTATAAAATTGCCACAAGTGAAAGAAATTTGAGGAAGTCCTTCAAAGCCGTTAGTCATGATCGATACACGAGAAAACATATCTTGACATACTTTCGTCATGGCAGCAAGACACGGGAGTAAGGTGCCAAAATAAGGGTTCAAAGAAAGCAGAGGAGAGCAGATTCTTGGGATAAGAAACAATGCTTCAAGAGCGAGGATATCAAACGATGTATCGATTATCTTGTCATTTCCTTGATGAAGTCCAATCATTCCTGTCATTGTCAGTATGTGCCTAGCTTGACCGTGAATTAAAGTCTCCTTTGTGCATACGTGAGGAGTATTGGAAAGAGAAACGCAAAAACACACGACTTACGAGTGATGAAGAACGCGACACCAATGCCTATCACGAACAGATCCCAGAGAGACCAGAAATCCGCAAGATAGAATGTTGTGGTACCTGCGTCCCAGAACTCTCCGATTTCTGTACACGCGTCAGTACCTACACATGCGACAAGGCCAGTCGTAACGAAGCACATACCATTGTGGGCAAACGACGCGATCCAAATGTAGAGAAAGACCTCAGCTGTGGTGACCGAGTAAAACGAACGCTGCATAAGAACAGCGTAATAGAATGCCAGAAATGCCACAAAAAACAGAACCTCAAAGGCCTTGAGATAGATTGGGACGCGCAGACGACAGAAAGGATCCATGTTCTTGCGTTGGTAGATTTGTGCCTTTTTCTGCGCATCAGCGCTGAGCTTGTTCCAGAACATGATATCTCCAGTCCAGATTGCGTTGATGATTCTTTGGACTTGTTTCTGACAGAGGAACTTCTTGGCTCCGGATACGGCTGCGATCTCCAAGGCATTGAGGCCGTCGAATTGTTCGGCCAACTCAGCATCAGTAGCAGCAGACGAGTCTTCAGCAACACCGTCATAAGCTTCCGGAACGGTGAGTCTGCTTCTGTAGCTTCCGCGAGAACGTAGACTTGATCGTGACAGCAGAGGAGATTGTTCGGTAACTGGCGATAGGACTTCTGGCTGGTTGTTGTCCACCGTTTGGGTTTCAGTCTCCAAACTATCAGGGATCTGTAGCTCGTATAGAAGTGAGTCAATTATCTCCCTGTCAGCCAGACCAATGATGAATCTTGTAGCGACAGCTTCGCAAGCAAACCCTCTTGCAGCATGGATGCCCTGCTCTTCATCGGCCTCAAGAGTGACAAAATGACCTTTGAGCACGCTATTGAGATACAATGTCAGCTTGATATGGTTCTTAGAAGCTTTCGTCTTACAGCAGTGCCGCAACCAATGCAGGGTGATGTACGTCATGGAGCAGGTGTCGACACAACGGAGTGAGCAGATGGTCTTGAGTAGTACGGAACTCCTCGAATGTGATGGGTCTCTCCACGAGATCTGTGAAGTATCTGGTAAGTGTATGAGTAAACGCTGCCTGCTCAATTAGGATAATACCGTAAATCTACCTTGCAAGCTTTTGGATCAGCGCATCGAACGGGTCGTTTTTACTAATCCGCGGGAGCCGCGCTGGCGAGCTGGTCTTCACAGGCGACGAGTCCATCTCTAATGGCCGCCCAGACAATACTCTTGTTCGAAGTTTCGAACAAAGGTGGAAGTCGGGAACGAATTTGGGACGCGCACAAGTTTTGCGCACTCTGACGCCACTAGACTAGTCTAGAGCGATCTTTCCTTTTTGCTACAACACAACCAACAACCCGATACAGATAACTCAAGTTTCACGACCCGTGGCTGTTGTCTTGATAGTCACCTTGTCAAGGATGATTGCTTCAGACATGTTCGCAAACATTGATTGGCGTAAGTCTATGTGGCACAATCGGGGTATCTCCATCTCTTCTATACCTCCTTAGTATGTTCGTCCCTGATCCTCCACATTAATCGGATACAGTTAGACGGGTACATCTTCCATCATTTCCACCGAGCCTTCTCTTCCGATGGTGAAGATGACATCGCCCAGAGTCTTTGTGACGAAGCCAGCCTCGCAGTAAGCAAAGTAGTACTCCCACTTCCTGCGGAACAGATCAACGTCCTTTTCGGTCATGCCTTCGTGTTCCTCCAACAGTGATGGCTTGATTTTTTGATCGAAATTTTGCATGAATTCTTCGCGCCAAAGTCGCAGTGTCTTTGCGTAGTGCGGGCCAATGTTTTCCACGGACTCCGGGATTAGCCTGCAAGAGGAGCCAGCTCTGACAGAGTCTAGTAGTTGTGTAACAGTAGGAAGGTGGCCACCGGGGAAAATGTATCGCCGAATGAAATCGTCCGAGTTGCTGTATGCATCGTAACGCTTGGATCAGTTAGTGATGGATCAGTTGTGTTGCGGTAGAGATTCGTTCTTACGCTTTCGGGCATTGTAATGCATTGGAAGACTGCAACACCCCCTTCAGGCTTCAAGAGCTTGTCGACACATTGGAAATAAGTGTCAAGGTATTCCTTGCCCACTGCTTCCAGCATCTCGATGCTAACAACTTTATCGTATAGTTTTCCATCTCTTGGTGTCGGTAAAGCGCGGTAGTCGCACAGAAGAACCTCGATACGGTCTGTGAAGCCAGCTTCCGCAATTCTTTCCTCGGCCAGAGCCTTCTGCTCAATTGACAAGGTCAAACTTGTAACGCGACACCCGGTCTCTCGTACAGCCGAGATGGCAAAACTGCCCCAGCCAGTACCAATCTCCAAGACATGGTCGTCTTTCTTGATCTTTGCATTGTCGATGAAGCGTCTCAATTTGCGCATCTGAGCTTGCTCTAGCGTCTCTTCGGAGGAACGAGGATCCGACTTGGGTAGCCAAATCGGGCAGGAGTAGGTCATGTCTGGGGACAGGAACGCGGCGAACATATCGTTGGAGATGTCATAATGCGCGGCGATGTTGAGACGAGCGGTTGTGAGTGTGTTCGTTTTGCGAAGCAGGTACGAGAGTTTTGCGGAAAGGTTCGACGTGAGTGTAGATCCGTTCGAAAGGTGGTTGCGGTTGAGAATGAACAACTGGCCGTGTCAGTATGTGCTTTAGAGGTTGGCCGACTCAATTCGAACCCGGAAGAACTCCGTCAAGTCGGAGCAGGAGACTTCTCCGAGCATGTAGCTCTCTGCGAAACCCTACCCTTCGATCAGCCTGGAAACTTCAATTGGCAGTGCCACAATGATTACCATGTCCGCGAAGAGCAGCATGCGCACCCAGAATATATCTTTGTGCACAGTCAACTCTACATTCGGCAGAGAGTATACACTCTTTTCCGATCTTCCATTGACGACTTGTTTCTGTCCGTAGGTAGAGGCTTTCCCATCCACGTCAGCTACTCTTAGATGTCCAATCTGGATACGCGACAGAAGCGAAAGGACAGTGCTTCGCGAAACGGACAAAAGAGGGCTCCAGCCATACGATGCCACGTAACCGCTCAATGCCTGCAAAGGGCCAGAAGTCTGTGTTGAATTGACCATGATTTGCAAGTCAAGCACTAGCAAGTAACAATTTAGAATGATCTTGGTTTGAGGCTTCTGAAGGCAGAACTGCGCAGCGACCTACCTCCATATTTGAGTCGGACACCGGAGCGATCCAAAGACCGCTTGCTACCGGTCGAGACGTGGAATCGGCTTGGGTATGTTATGACTTTACCTTTTAGAGCATGTCAATGACGTGGCGGAGCGCCTTTAGCGCAGGAAGTGGAACGTCTCTGGATCGTAGACAAAACAGGCCAGGATACTGGCAAGAGTCGGTGGTCCTATGCATCGGAGATGGTTGCGAGTTTGAGCGACAACAGCTCATCTTTTGATGGCTTCTATTCGTGCCATCGACCAGTCGCAAGTTCCTATAAGATCAAGTCGCATGGAGCTCGCAAATGTGGAAGCTTCAGAGCCCCACCTAAGTGGGAAAGCTTACAGAGTGTTACTGAGATTGCACTCGATCGCGCTCGGAGCAAAACTCCTGATCCGCGGCGATGCGAGAATGGGCCCAAGACGCCATTCCATTGGACAGGATTGTGTTGAGCAAGATAGCAAGACCAGGAATTTTCGTATGCAAGAGATAAAGTGTTGAAAGTGAAAGCAGAGTCGGTTGGTTAATTTGATGAATAATGAGCTAAAACCGACAACCTTATGTCCTCATTCTGTTCTCATGATGACAGCGCGAACCATATTTTGATTGTAATCAACTGAGAAAAGCATTATGATATATCACAGCGACATTTTCTGCAACAACTCGGTTGTATAGTGTAGCGGTTAGCACGCGAGATTTTGATGACTCAAATATTCTCGAGTCCGTAAGTTTGACCCTGAGTTCTACCAACCTAGTACCCATTCTAACATGTTCTAGTGGGTTCGAGCCCCAGTACGACCTTACGAGTGTCAAATTCATTTTGCATCTTTTGCACTCGCTCTCCTGTTTTTGATCGTCTACGTAGTAAATCTATGTTTGGACCTAAGGATGATGATTTTGTTCTGCCATTGGATCAACGTGCGGGAGGTAGGTATGCTTCTTGTTCGGTGACGCGTGCTTGTTTGGGGAGCTCGTCATCGACCTCCCTCACGACTCAACTCAATTCACGGCACCACTGCTTCTTCTATTCAAACGTATCAATTCACAATGCCACGCCGAGCACCTATAGCAACAGCCAAGCTGGAAGCCCCGACGGTTTCACGGCCTCAAACGACCCATGCACAACGAATGGAGTACCGCATAGGACGTGGAGAGATGGGCGTTCTCACGTTCGAGCCTTACAAGTCCTACCTGCTTCCCTTATGGCGCTTCCGAACACCAGAGATCGCCCGCCAATCCTCGGCTCTGCTACGAACCGAGTTCGAGCACTTTGGAGAAGAGGAAGACTTCGTGGGAATGGATATGACGCGCAAGTTCATCCAGATGGGCTTCACACGTGCGAAGCGGTACGCCAACCACAAAGGCGGAAGAAAGTACGACAAAGACCACGAGATCCTTCCTAACAGCGAGTGTCATTCGGACAAGGCGGACAAGGAAGAGTCCAGCCGGATATTCAAGGATATACTGGAAGAGATCAAGCAAGATGAGACGTACTTGCGACTTAAAGAGCAGTTTCAGAAAGAGGTCAAGGAACATAAGAAGCAGGTTTCATGAGTCGCGCTGGATAGCCCGATGAAAAGCTAGCTGTTCTGCTTGCTTGCCCCTTTGTGCTATCATTGTAATGTTCGAATACATTTGACAGGGTCGCACCTACACCTACCATCCGCTCAGCACGACAACGTGTTTTCTGTCAGCCACGCGTGTTTTCGGGTTTTATTTAGCAGATGAGAGTCGCTTTGATCTCTTCGACGCAAGCATGCAGTTCCATGGGTTGTTGCGGAAAGAAGTGGTGTTCAGATGCAGTAACGACAATATGTACTCTTGAAAAGTGTTGAACTATCAGACGAACCTGAGCACAACACCTCATAGCGGGTCTTACTAAACACGAGTGCGGAGGTACGAAGGACTACATGCTGAGAGCCCTCGAGTCCGATGTCGTTCAATGATACAGCTCGATTGACAGTGCTTGTATGAGCCGATCCACCTAGAGAGCGATTGGAACCCATTGCTAAGAGACGAGTACCAGTGTCGAGACGTCTCTCCCTGGTCCAGGACACAGGCAATCCAGCAAAGTAACAGGAGAAATGCTCGCGTTTATGGGTACGTTCCCTACACGGCCACCTTGATGCAAATTGACCAATCACTTAATCAGTACACAAAAAGGGTGTTTCTCTACACAGCGCAGAACTCCGCTGCAAATCGCCTTCGAGACATCTCTATTATCATTTCATAAACAGCATCGACTGATGCGATCCACTCTACGCGTCCACCGGGCCCTTCTCCTCGGCAGTAGGCACAGTTGCACCTGCCTCAACTATATCAGAGGCACCTTCCGTCTCCGTCTCCGTCCTTTTCTCTTCCTTTGCCTCTGGCTCCGGGAAAAGCTCAGGCATCAAGTTTGGCAGGAATTGATGCAACTTGTTTGACGTGTCGTTCCACAGCTGTTTTTGCTGTTCTGATTGTTCACCACTCTCGCTTGGCCGCTTGAGGTAGCCTCCACTGGACATGACGAGCAGTATATTCTTGAGAGATTCCGATACAGCCTCCGCCTAGGAATGACATGTCAGTTATTTGAGCGTGTACCAAACATATCGGGGAACTTACCAACGTGTCACCTTGACCGCTATTCATCAGTCGGTCCATGAGGTCCAGAATCTCCATCCACAAGTCGTGCATTCCATCCCACTCGCTGAGCATCACCAGATAATGCAAGAAGATCTTGCATAGGAGCTGTGCGGTCTGTACGCGCATTTCGCCCATGCCGAAAGGGTCTGTCTGGTACACCTCTGGCTTGAGTAACTGCTGAACCAGGGGGAATACGACCTGACTAAAGATATTTGTCCACTCCTTGTGTTCTGGTGATGCGAGGTCGTTGGACAACAAGCACCGTTGCAAAGATGCAAATGATTGCTGGCGAATCTCTCGAGAAGGGCTGACACATTGCATGATGAAGCATCTGAAAATAGGAAGCCAATATGCCTGCCAGGCCTCGTCGGGTTCTAGATGAGATTGTTCGATGAAGGCAGGCACCCGGCTAGTCATCTGCGATACAATGGCCATTGCCCTGACACCGCGAAGAGTGGGTTCATCAGGTGCTGATCGCTTCTCGGGTGCTATTGGTTTGCCCCGTCGTGCAGCTGGCTCTCTTGGTTGTTCACGAGCAGCACTAACCGTGGCGAAGGTATTCAACAAACCGATAGCTGACTCGTAGTTATCAGCAGTAATTGCTTGAGGTGATCCTGTCGCAATGTCCTCGGTGATATGGAAGGCCAATGGAGCAGCTTCTGGATTTGGTTGAAGAGCGTGAAGTACCGACCAGAAATCTGGGGATGTTGCCATCTCTTTCCGGAGGCCTGCAGACCCTTTGATGCAACCAGACATTCCCTTCAGTACTGTCAGGCCGCATCGTTGAAGAAGGTCTTGATTGAAAGAAGAAATTGTATGTAACACAACTGGTGCGCGAACGTAATCGTGATCCTGCTTGTGGTCAGAAAAAGATACATGGTCATGCTGAAAAGTACTAACGTCACTAGATCTGAGCAGATTCAAGAGATAGTAAGACGCTCGACCAATCGTCACCGGGTGTAGGCCGTCTGCATCATGAATCACAGACTTCAGAGACTGAGCAACGTCTTTGCCGAACGATAAGACTGAATCTTGATCACGCGTTGCTAGGACGGTGGCAAGCTCAAGGACGCAAACAAGAGCCGGATCGTAGTCTGGAGTGGTGGGCTGCGGCTTTTGAGCATTCGGTCGTATAGGAGTTGGAGAAGCAACTGGTGGTTTCACAACAATGACTTTGGGCGAATTCTCCACGTCATCTGGTGGCAGGTACGAGAGGAGCGATTGTGTGAAAGCTCCGAGAGAATCACTGGGCATGTCGCTAGTGAGGCACATGTTAGACAGTGATCATGCGAGGTTAAGCGGCGTTTTGCTTACCCAATGTTGGCAATAACTTCATCCAATCGACAAGCACTAATGCAGTCCACAGTGCAAAGAGTCGCCTCGATCTCTTGATCATTCGGCTCTGGCGGCTCGTCATTCATCACGCTTGACACATAGGATGTGAAAGCAGAGAACAATCCGATATCAGTCGACTTGTCGTTCCGTTCGATGACCTGGGCGGGGCTCTGGAGCGGAATAGGTGGAAGATCAAGTTTTGATGTCAGTGCGGATAGGGCGGTGGGAATGAGAGAGTTTATGAAGAGGTTGAGGATTATGCGAATGATCTGTTTTCGGGGATTAGCACGATACGAGCATCAATCTCAATATTAAACTTACGTGACTCCATCCGTCTCGGATAGTGGCTTCGTGGCCGTTGATTATGCGGAAGAGCACGAGTGTAGCAAGCTGTGCTTTGTTCTCTCGGCCGAAGTCGACAGCAAATTTGCTCACCATGATACTCTTGCCATTTGCTTGCACTTCAGTGTTGAGAGCAGTGCTGGGTGGTGTGTCTGTGGCCAGTGTGCTGATTTGTGCAAGAGAAGCTATGATGTGATCGAGACAGTCATGAAGCCCATGCTTGGCCGCGATTTGAGCGCATTGATCGAAGCCAGAAATGACTCTTTGGAAGACCGTATCATCAGTGGCAGACATGAAGACGTAGTTGAGAGTCGCAACAACAGGCTTCCATGTGGCTGCAAACATATCTGCATCGTAGATGTTGGTATCGCACAAGACCAGATCTTGAGCGGTCTGAGTCTTGATCAGGAGTTCTTTCCAGGCATGTTCGAAAGCGTGCTTGTTGTCATGTTCCTCTGGCAAGATGATTTCACGGGTCCTGATCGAATCATAAATTCCTTGGAGATACTCTGGCTCAAAGTCTTTGCCTCCATTGACACCACGCAGGTTGCGAGCAAAGTCAGTCACTGCCATTCGTGCTTGTTTCATGTTTGGATTATGCTGATCGGTGTTGAGCATGATGATTGCATATGTCAGAACATAGACAGCGTCCTTGTCCGCAATGCCCTCAGGGTCAGTCTTGTCGCAGTACTTCTCCGCAAAGACTGTAACAATTCTCTCAATGAGCTGTGATTCACCTGGAAGACGGAAGGAGTTGAGTATTTGGCGCAATGCCTCGTCAACACGCTGTCCGGTAAAGTCGAACAGATCGATAAAGGCATCAAGGATAGCCTCGTTGGACCTTTTGGAAATGAATTCTCCCAAAACCTTCTTGTCGACTCGTGATGTCCCTTTGAGAAAACGTGTGATGGACATGAAGTCATCTTTGTTTTCGATTATCCCTTCGGAAGCCAGATAAGCAAGACCGGCTTTGGGGTTCTCGTTAAACTTGGTGGCACCGCGAATGATGATTTGTTTACGGATTCTCTGCTCGCGAAGTGCTTCCAAACGAGGCAAGCCCTCGGTCACAGGCTCATCGTCAAGTCTATCGGCGATGAATTGCACATATCCAAGCAGTGAGTCCAAACAGAGCGGTGGCACATTGGTGGTGCTCCAGGTAGCGGAATCCGGGAATGCGTTACGCGAAAGGAGGCCGACCATATCCAGACACAAATCGCTTCGGTCAATTTCACAATCGTAGTTCACGAAAAGCTCAGCCATGAAGCTGGGGATTCTGACCAAAGCCCCGACGCTTTCCACCATGGCTTCTCTTGCGTCGGGCTTACGAGAGCCGCCTTCCATGCCGAGCTTTTGTCTGTCTTTTACCGGCACCGGGGTCGATCGACCACTTTGCGTAGCAGATGCAGCTGGCTTGACAAGTCTTGGGGCCTGAGGTACACCCTCATAGAGGGTAGGGTTGATGGTTGGTTCATCAGGGATTGGAACACGAGGATGCAAGCAAGCAACAATGTATGAGAGGTAGAGCTCTTGTTGGAGTCGTAGTACACTGCGACAAGTTGCGAGCAAGGTCCCAGCGACGCGTAAAGATTCGTGAAGGAGGGCGATGTTTTCAGAGCGCACGAGTTGGAACAAGTTCCGACACAGAGTATCCTTGGCCAGCGAAGCTAAAGATGGATGGTAGGCTATTGAAGGGCCGGCGACCTCGAGAGCCACGTTTACGATGCGCAAAGCCATGACTCGCATGGTATCGGTGTATTGCCTGTCGTGAGGGTCAAGAAGTTCGGCTAGCGTGCGGAATAGCTCTCTGATCGAGGGCAAGCCATATGGCTTGATGTCAGGAATGTCGGTGGTCTCGGTTGCTTTGGTCAAGTCCACTTGGCTGGCATTGAATTCTGCAGAGGGCCTTTCAGCGCCGGTCACACGAGGCACATCTAGGCTTCCAGAAGGAGGGGTATCCTGGGCGGGCGTCGAGCCAATGTGCGTAGTGCTGGACTCAATCTTGAAGTCGTCTTGATGGTTCGGGTTGTCATGTTCGGGCAAGGATTCGAGATGGGTCAGTCTCTGGAAGATGGTCTGGCACATGGTAACCATGGTGATCTCGGCCGAACGACGTAGGACCTCGCTCATGCGCAGTGCGCAGCATATCGAGATGCCACATTCCATCATACCGCAGACGCTCTGATCACCGAGGACCTCGCCCGAAGGACCGGTGATGATGATCTCCATGAGCTTGAGGATACGAAGAAAGACGACGTCGTCGGATGCAGTGTTGTCGCCCTCGAAGCGGCAGTTTGTTACACTCGAAGACAGGAGCATCATGGCGTAGGGGAAGTTGGGCATGGCTGGGCTGATAACATTGTACGAGAGCATCTTTGTGATTGCGATCAAGGCCAGCGAGGTGATGGGAGCGGTGGTAGATGAGGAACGGATGACCTGCAAGAAAGGTTGGAGGATCGAGGGAGTGTCGACGGTGCGGATGTCTGGCAGGTGGAGGCGTCAATTGTTGTTGCATGCATGACGGCGCGAGAGAGGTGGCATGACATACCTCTGCACCCCTTGAGCTGACTGCGCAGACGCGCAAAGGCAGACAGCAGCGGGTTGTCCTGAATGCTCTTTCCCTTCTTGCCGCGAAGGCCCCATCGTGTAGCCAGCTGTCCGTCGTCGACGTGGTCGCCTACAGCGAGAGAGGCGAGAGAAGACGGCGGGCGTCTGGCAGCACCGCCGCCGAGGATGGCTGACACGGAAGATTGGGCCCAGCGCGCATGCTTGCGCATGGCCGACGTGACGGTGATGCATTCTGTAATGATCAAGGCCACGGGGTCGATGGCTACGCTGACGGGACGCGTCGCTGCCGGGTAGTCGCCCGCCGTCGTCAGGCTCGGCGCACTGCTGTGGCCGTCGTCTGCACCTGTGCCATTGCTCATTGTGCTCGCCAAGTTGCTGCCGTGTACATTGACCTGCCACTCGCAAATCACCCAAATGTCGTCGACGTATCCATCCACGCGGTCAAAGCTTCATGCGCCATCGACGTCAACTCACCCCCGAGCCTCGCCGCATCCATCCACCGACTCGACACACCAAGCACGTTCAAGTCCAACACACATCCAAATGCAACACAAGTACAACCAGACTCGTCACGGGCTTTGTCTAATCCACTTTTTTTTTTCTTTCTGCAAATACATATACCGACATGTCAAGACCTCAGTCTTTGTTTATAACACCTCATGCACAACTCCTGAATTTCCCCTTGGACTTTGCCATCCTTCTACTCTGCGGCGCCTTTGTCTTTCACAATCGCTTCACCTGCCTTCTCAGCTTTGTCAGCTAGCCTGTCGGGGAGTGTTAGCCAACAGCTTCTCACAAGAAATCTCATGCACACCTACCCTTTGGCACTATCTTTGACGCCCTCGGCTGCGTCCTTCGCTGCAGCTTTGGCTTGTCCTGCCACTTCCTGCGCCGCTCCTTTGACATTTCCAGCAGCATCCTTGACACCGCCGACAACGTCCTTTGCGGCATCTGCAGCTTTCTGTGCATCGACAATCTTCGACTTGTCCTTCTCCCATTCGCTGGCTGTATCATCGAATTGAGACTGGATCTTGTCCATCGTCTCCTTCTTCTTGTTTTCTTCTTCTTCGCGCGCTTTCCTCTCCTTTTCCATCTCTTCCATGTGCCTGATGTCGTCCAAGCTGGGCTCGTAAAGATGCCAGATGGTGTAGTGAGGAAGACCCACCACCGAGTATTGCATGCGTTTCGCCATCTAAACACCCCATCAGAACTCATCGTAACATGTTTTGGGTTCGCCGTGACATACCTTGCCGAATCCCTCGGTCTCTGCGTGCTTCTCGAAACTAAAGGCTGGGAAATGAACGCCAGAGCGGAATACCTTTGCCTTGGCCAAGATGCTGACACCACCAACGCCGTCGATCTCCATCTCCATGTCCGGGTCGCCGTAGGGGTCGCGCAAGTAGGCCAAGTGAGGGCGCCAAGTGGCGTATTCTGCATAACCCTCTACAATGACGGCGTCTTCGTCGAGCGTGTCGGCCAGAGCTAGAGCAGTCTCGGACTCTTGCCACGAGTTGAGATCGTAAGGTTGTTCACCACCAAGCCAATCAGGCAGAGGTCTCCAGACGTCTTTCGCATGTGTGTCAGTATGGCAAGCTGTGTTGTCAGAAGAGAGGCTTCTTACTGGGTACAATGACATCCTTGTTGTGTCTCATCAAGTCTTCCAGGATGGTGAATGGCGCCGTCTCGACATCAACGTCTCTCCAGTAGACCCAGCTGTGCGTGGGGCGCAGAGCTGCGCTCAGAAGCCAGTTGCGTGCCTGGGCCATGCTCTTTCTTCTGCTAGCCTGGGCCGCGAAACCGTGTCTGCTCTCGACGTCCTGGTTGACCTTTTGTCCAAAGTCCTTCTCGATGACCGAAACCTCGCCAAAGGGCATGCCGTCCTTGTCGCTGGCCTGCAATTGGGCCAAGAGATCGGAGAGGAGGGTGAGAGTGTTGTCCTTGGAATCACCAACGAGGAAGGCCAGGTCGATGAGGTGGTGGGGATAAGTCAAGTTGCGCAGATGGGAAAAGAACATGGGCAGATGGGGCGAAGCGTCTCTGAGAGGAGCACAGAGGAGGATTCTCTCTTCGCGCTCCCAGCCTCTTGCGGTGCCCTGAACGTTGGCAAGATCATAGTATCGGACAGTCTCGAGCTGGAGCTGCTGGGTCCCGGAAAACAGGCCGAGTGATAGGGCGGGCAAGACGGCCTGGCGCGTCGAGGGGAAGAGGAGGAAAATGGCGGCCAAAACGAGGGAGGCGATCAGGGCCAGTCGTAGCATGAGCTGACGACGTCGCCGCACGGCGGGCTGCGAGCGGGGAGCGAATCTAGATGTCGAGACGTGTCAGCGCAATGCGCAGAGACAGGCTCTGTCGAGAGCACGCGTACTTGTGAGGTTCGATGGAAAAGTGCGAGCGCCCGCCCAGCGGATATGCGCCTGAATTGGAGTAGCCATGTCTGTTCATTGTTGCTCGCTGAGTTGGGGATGCATGTACAGGAAGCATGCACGACGAGCGATGGCCTACGAACGAGGGCGGCCGACGTCTGGAAGGGCCGCAGAAATGTTATCGAATCTCTCCGTGGACGAGGGGTTGAGTAAATTGGCCAGACTGATGAATGTAGCTAGTTGACTACAGTATCTACCAACGTCTCGCGGAGGAGAAACGGAAGCGTTTAGCTTTGGCCGACTGGCCCCCTTTCTCGCGTTCAGGGTTACGTGTTGATCTCGACGCCTGACATCTGTAACGACATGGTGGTACATGGCGAACGGAAGGTGTCTTTTCGAAGAAAGCTAGACTAGCCAAAAAAAAAAAAACCAAATGCTACGTTCTACATGAGAAGATCCCAAGAGGCATGGAAGGGGGCACGAGTTTGGATCGGCTCGAGTGCCCAGCCGGCATGCGAGTCCGCTCCTCGAGATATGCTGCCAGACGAGGCAGCGCCATTCAAGACATTCCCGTAGACGGTACAATGTCAAGATACAGCTGGCTGGGAGCTCCGATTCGGCTTCAATACTCACAAGGCTAGCAGCGAGCCGCCGGGTCATGCACGCTGTCAATACTCAACATCGGACATTAAGGAAGTCGGGTCGGAGCATGTCGCGACCAAGCCAAGATTCGGGCCGTGGTCGTGATACAGAACGCTCAGGGTTTTGTTAAGCGGCTCCAAGCAAGCTCCAATCAAACATGCGGACTTGCAGAGAGCTCGCCGGATAGAGGAAATACAGTACTTGATTCGACCCGGATATGATCAGATGTGGACTCGAGACTCTCCATGTGTGGACCGAGTTCGTGCACGTGTCTAAAATGCGGTAGGCGGACGAGGAGGGCGAGAAGTGCAAGAGCAGCAGCTTGGCGGGCCGTTGGTTAGCAAAGCGCGCAGCTGCTGCTATCGTTCAAGATTTCCGAGACGGACTTTGTTGAGCAGACCAGCCTCTGAACGCTCTCTCACTCCTCCGACCTCTATACCCCTCGCCCTCAGTCCTTGTTCCTCCCGCACAGAAGAGCATTCGCCATGGCCGCCTCCAGAATGTTCCGTCCCACCTCGCGCCTGGTGTCAGCATCAATTGCCCGTCCCGCTCTCCGTTTCCGCCCCGTCGCCGTCTCGAGACACTATGCTACCCAGGGCGGCGTCAAGGAGATGACCGTCAGAGAGGCCCTGAACGAGGCCATGGCCGAGGAGATGGAGAGAAACGACAAGGTCTTTGTCCTGGGTGAGGAGGTTGCCCAGTACAACGGAGCGTGAGTGCCTGAGCTTGTGCTTGTGCTTGGTGAGCGACGAGCACCGGCTGACCCGCTGCTCGCAGATACAAGGTCACCAAGGGCCTGCTCGACCGCTTCGGCGAGAAGAGAGTCATCGACTCTCCCATCACCGAGTCTGGTTTCACCGGTCTTACCGTCGGTGCCGCCCTCGCCGGTCTCCACCCCGTCGTAAGCACCCAGCCCAGCTTGACACGGCCCCATCACTGACACGCGCCCAGTGCGAGTTCATGACCTTCAACTTCGCCATGCAGGCCATCGACCAGATCATCAACTCTGCCGCAAAGACCCACTACATGTCCGGTGGTATCCAGCCTTGCAACATCACCTTCCGTGGTCCCAACGGCTTCGCTGCCGGTGTCGCCGCCCAGCACTCGCAAGACTACTCGGCCTGGTACGGCTCCATCCCCGGTCTCAAGGTCGTCTCTCCTTACAGCGCCGAGGACGCCAAGGGCCTCATGAAGGCCGCCATCAGAGACCCCAACCCCGTTGTTGTCCTTGAGAACGAGTGAGTCTGCTCTTCCCCTTTGTCAGCCCTTACAAATACTGATCCTCTGTCCCTAGACTTCTCTACGGTCTCTCTTTCCCCATGAGCGAGGAAGCCCAGAAGGACGACTTTGTCATTCCTGTGAGTCTAGAATCTCCTCCCGAATCTGCCTGTATACTTTGCTTACTCGCTTCTACAGTTCGGCAAGGCCAAGATCGAGCGTCCCGGAAAGGATCTCACCATCGTCACCCTCTCCCGCTGCGTCGGTCAGTCGCTGGTCGCCGCCGAGCAGCTCAAGCAAAAGTACGGCATCGAGGCCGAGGTCATCAACCTCCGTTCCATCAAGCCTCTCGATGTCGAGGCCATCGTCAAGTCGGTCAAGAAGACTGGTCACATGATGGCCGTCGAGTCTGGTTTCCCCAGCTTCGGTGTTGGTGCTGAGCTTTTGGCTCTCACTGCCGAGTACGCCTGGGACTACCTCCAGGCTCCCCCCGTCAGAGTTACTGGTGCCGAGGTCCCCACCCCTTACGCCCAGAAGCTCGAGGAGATGTCGTTCCCTACCGAGCAGCTGATCGTCGATTACGCCGCCAAGCTTATGCGCGCATAGAGCAGAAAAGCCATACTGGAGTTATAAAGGGTTCTGACTAGGAGACTGGCTGGTGTATTTTTGATATCAACTCATTTGTTCCTTTTTTTTTTTTCTTTTTCATCAAGCAGCATTTCGAATGGGGCCTTCGGATGCCATATTCTCTTGAGGTTAATACTGTATTCCCGGTGCGATCATTGGCGTCTTGTTTCTGCAAGTCCACCCTATCCGTTCCAGCTCATCAATTTGTCAGGCAGAATCATGATGTATTTCGTTTGGATATGACCGAAACTGCTGTACTTGTAATATATCTCCTCTCCAAAGTCCACACCGATCAAGGCTTGAAGTCACCACATCCACATCCGTCATCATCAATCGCATCGGCCAGCTCGCCATGACGGGTTCCTGCCTCGTCGCAGAATCTTGCCATGAGGACGTCTTTGGACGACAAACCAAGAGGGCTGTGCGTGGTCCAACGGACATGGGTCTTGTTAAAGACGTTCGTCCATTCTGGATGATGCTTCTGCACCTTGCACTCTGCCGCCACTGTGTTCATGAATTCCTGGTAAAAACGGATCAGTGATTGATCCAATGCCGAACAGACAGGGTGACTAGAGGTATGGACGCTTGACCACCACAGACGCCTTTGTTCAGGAAACACCACTCTTCACTTACCCAAGTAGCTTTGAAAGTCTTGAAACGAAAAGTCCGCTCGAGTCCTCTGTTGTCATTTGTGACCTTCCATCTGCCTCCGCCTTGTTTGATGAGTGCAGTGGCATCACGGCCCAGTTGTTCTCCGTTTTCTCCCGCAGAGTATTCAAAGCGAACAGAAGACTGCTGACTTGAAGACGACATGGCTCTGATAATTGATCGTGACACTGGTCGTGAACTTGCTCGTCTTGGGAGGAACATGATTATTGTTAATGGGTGATTGGTTGATAAACGTCGATGAGAGTACGGGGGTGGTAAATCTTGGCAAGGCACGATTCGAGCGTGAACTTTTCAAAGCATCCAGCAAGACACACGAGCACATGAACAAAGAAACAACAAAATGCATAAAAAGTGGTATCATGAGGGGCAACTAAAGACTTTTTTGGTTCTCTTCCTGCTGACAGAAGTTCTATCAAAAGTGTAATGCCCATTTTTCGCCCTGGATTCCTGACACAAAGCAGCCGTCATAGCAAATCCATCAACGCCGACCTTCACACAATGGTGAAATCGCTTATTTCTTAGCGTTGGCAGCCTCCTCAGCCTTGGCCTTGGCGCGCTTCTCGCGGGTACCGGCAAGGCGGGCCTCGCTGCGGACGTCACGGAGCTTGCGGTAGGCGTTCTCCTCACCGGGGTAGTCGGAGAGCTTGCCCTCGACAACCTGGGGCTTGTTCTCGATGGGGAAGGTGGCGGCGGCCTGCTTGACGAAGTTCTCCTTGGCAGACTTGACCTCCTCGGCGGAAGCGTCACCCTTCTTGGGTGCCTTGCTGTTGCGGGGGAAGAGGATAACGCGGCTGCGGTAAGCCTTCAGGCGCTCGACGTTGGCGGCAAGAGACTCCTCGGAGAGGTTCTGGCGGCGGGGGTCGACGGAGATACCGATGGTGGGTGCGAGCTTGCGGGGGATACCAGCAGCCTTGAGACATGGTCAGTCACTGTAGGGTGCGATAGCAAAAGCCGGGAGGATACACACCTTCAGCTCAGCCAAGGAGAAACCACGGCCGGCGCGGACACGGCGGTTGTACTTGAGGGTAGGGCAACGGACAATGGGGCGGAGCTTGTCGACGGGGCGGGGAGCGACGGTAGCGGCCTTAGCAGCGCGAGCGTTGCGGCGAGCCTTCTTCTTGCCGGCCTAGGATTGATCTTGTCAGGAACATGTCGCTGACCACAGGCGCCTCTGCTCTCATGAAGAGAGGGGAATTACCTGGTCGAAGTGCACGCGCACGCGGCGCTGCCAATCCTTGCGGAAATGGTTGTGCGGGATCTGCTGGTTGTGCTTGATGGCCTGGTGTAGTGTTAGTCTATCTGTCTCCCAGGTCTCTTTCTTTGCTGGTGTGATGGATAGGAGCCAGGCTCGTTGCTATTGTCTTGGTGATGGCTAGGGCGAGAACACGATGCGTCGAGCGTGGTCGTGGTAGCATGCGAGTGTCGACGGTTGCTGAACGACAACCTTCAGGACCATCGAACTCGAGATGGCGAAGAACGGCGAAGAAAGGCGTATCGCATCGAGAGTCGGCCAAAGACAGCGTAACAAGCGTGATCCAACTCCATCACGGACAGCGGCGGGTGTCGCGACTAACCATTGTGTCGGTGGGCGATAAATGATCCTGTTGTCGAAGGTCGTCGTCGTCGTCAAAGGAGAAAAGATCAAATTCTCGCCGTGCAAAACTTCGATTTGTCGCTTAGCCCGTGGGTATGCCAAGACCGTGCACGTGCCATGTATTCCAACGTCTCGACTCTCGACGCTCATTTGCATCTTCACCTGGTCTTGTCACATCAGAATCCAGGCATGATGCCTGCGAGATCAAAGAAGCAGTTATCTGGCGCGTTTCTACATAACAGACCAACCTGGCAAATCTTGGCTATAATCTCATCTGCTCCAGCACACTTGACATGTCTTCTTGTGGTCAACCTTCAGTACAGACACGACTTCATATGGTACGAACAATGAAAAGTGAATACGAAAGACTGTCGGTCAGTCATAATAATATCTTCGCCTCGTGTCACGCACTTCGTTGGCCTGCCCGACCCACATGACCTTCTGCCAGCAGACGATGTCATCTTCCCACAAGCAATCCTCCAACATTTTGTTGTCGTCTAGAAAGTTTCATCGTCCTGCGGGATCTTGTCCTTCAGCCACAGCATTGTAGCCTCTGTTCCCTTCTCGAGAATTCGATGTGATGGTACACGGAACACATTACCGCCGATGCTCAGTCCCTTCAAACCTTGATCCCACAACAATCCTATCTCGGGAGGTATGTAACCGATATTGTTATCTGCCAGATCGACTGACTGCAGGCCTGCCAGAGCCTCATTAGAGACTGCATCGATTCTGTTGTTTCCGGCGTGCAAAACCTTCAGATCGGGGAAAGAGTCTCTGACTTTGGGTACCGACCCGATCAGCCGGTTGTTGGACATGTCCAAATATGAAAGGCGTGGCGCATGTAACAGACTTAGAAGTGGCTCCCAATTTGAGATCTTATTGCTGCCCAAAAAAAACTCTTGGAGGGCTGTCAAAGTCACGACTTCGTTGAGGTAGTTGTTGCCCAGCGAACAATTTGACAAGTCCAGGATTTTGAGATTTTGAGCTAAAGAGATCTCAAATGGGATTGTGACAAAGTTGTTGCGAGCCAATTTGAGCTCGCGGACATCTTCTGTGCTGAAGATGGATCGAAGCACATCAGCATCATCGTCCACAAGGCTTTTGTCTCGAAGGTCAAGAGTGCCAGAAACGACTCCCCACTGTGAACCAGAATCGTGAGGTGACTGGATGTCGATTCCCTCGTCTTCGAATTCGTCGCCTGCAACTCCTTGACCGGATGTCCTTAGGCGTTGAGCCAAGCTGCGTTTGAGCTCTTCGGTCGACATGTTTAAGATTTTACGTTCTCGAAGAGGATTGGCGGCCACTTTCAAGACATCCAATGAGTCCATAAGACCAATATTGTCATGCAGTTTGGTAAGCTCGTTTCCAGTCAAGTCGGCCTGTTTGAGGTACTTCAAACTAGTGAAACCTTGAGGAAGCATAGAAATCTTGTTGTCGGCAGCAGCCAAAGATACCAGTTCTTTCCAACCAGACATATCTGGCAGTGCAACTATTCTGTTACTCGCCATGTTGATCGATTTGATGGCCGGTAGTGACAGGTTCTCAGAAAAGGCAAGTGAGGCCAGTGAGTTGTTGGCAACATCTAAATGCTCGAGCTTGGAAAGCCCAGAAACGCTGAAAGGAAACAATGCGCCGACCATGGCGTTGTTCGAGGCATTGAGATCAACAATAGGCAAGGTTTCCAGAACATCCATCGGAAGACCGGTGAGCTGATTTCCAGCAACGTCAAGAACCTGCAGATTGACGAGTTCGCGCAGACCGTCCGGGAGACTAAGAAGCTTGTTGTGCTGCAGTTCCAGAGTCCGCAGATTGTTCAATCGACCTATCGATTGAGGAAGATAGCCGGACAAGTTATTGTTGCCCAGTTTGAGGTCTCGCAATGACTCAAGCTGGCCAATAGTGTCAAAGATGGTGTTGCCTAGCTTGTTGTGAGACTTTGGGGATGTAAGTAATTGCACCTGCAAGATTGTATGGCATGGAGCTTACCAAATTCAGAACAGTCAACCTCTCCAACCAGCGCAGACCAGCAGGAACTGCCTGGAGATTGTTTCCATGTAGATCAATCATCTCCACACTGCGGAACTGCAGCCCCTTGACTTCTTTCTCGTCATCCATAGCCACCTCAGTAGCAACATCCGGGAATATGTCATCCGAGATCGTGTCAAGATCGTTGTCCGCTACTACAAAGCGTACAAGATCTGTCATCTGACTCCAGTTCATGTTGCTATCTTCTCGTTGGTCATACATTGTCAAGACTTCATCCGGAATGTTCTTGAGACCCATGCCTGAGATATTTAAACGACCATCGCCACGGGCTGCCTCGATCCTCTTGCGCAGAAGGCCGTTAGAGTTTTTGGGTTTCGTGTTGAATGGATCCGCGAAAGGGTCGAACGCAGAGTCATCGCCTTGAGTATTGGGTTGCTGTCCTTTAGGAATCGCTGGTGTTCTCTTAGCAGCTTTAGCTTTCGCAATTTGCTCTCTAAGCGCTGCGGAAGAAGTTGCTGCTTTTTCGGGAGATGCTTGCAATTCTTTCTGAGGCGCGCGTTTCGCAGCTGTTGCAGGTGTTGGTCTTGTTTTGATCACTGAAGTCGAGTTGTTGGTGGTTGGTCTAGGTCTGAGAGTAGCGGCTGTACCTGTCCCAGGCTGACGAAGACTACTCGTCCGTTGGAGGGGCTTTGTTGTGGATACTTTTGGCGTATTGGTCGTTGTAGTAGATTTACCTGCTACAGAGGCGGGGCGGCCGAGTCTGGACGGTGCTAGGCCGATCGAGGAAGGCGCCCGTGGAGTGGAAAACTTCGCCGGCATCTTGCTTGTTGGGGGAACAATAGCAGAGGATTTCTTGGTTGGGGAAGGCATTTTGTCAAGAGCCTTAGGACGTGGTACCTCCCTCGTCTCGTCGATACTCATAGCAGAAGCCGGACGTGAGGGAGGACCCATGGGACTCTGTGGCGCGAAAAAGCTGGACCTTCGTCTGTCGGTCCCTGGAGTCTCAGGAAGTCGCGCAAGACTCTCCACGGTCCGATCTGACAAGGAGAGCCGAGATGCCCTCTTTGCATTTGGAGTCTTCGGCTCGTCGACATGATCAAAAGGTGATACATCGTCGTAATCGCCTTGCCTTGAAGTAGCACGTGAAGCACTGCGGAAACCATCAAGTGAACCTAGTTGATCATTCGAATCCTCTTGCTGAGCGGTGGTGATGATGCTAGAAACAGGTCTTCGAGATTGCGCGATATACGATACTGGACGTGAAGTAGGCTTCCTAGTGGCAATGGTAGGCTTTTCCGAAATGGAATAAGTAGAACGATGCGACGAAGTCTTGGGTGCAAGAATGCCAGACGAGGGTCCAGAGATACTCGATCTAAAGCCAGTACCAGATGAAGGCGGCCTTGGAAGAGCCTTTTTGGCTGGAGATGGTTTCACCAAGGCAGAAGGTTTAGAAGGAGAAGGTAGTGCAGGTTTGTGATCATTGTTAGGAGCAGGCAATCTGGAAGTTGACGGTCTTGCGATGGAAGAAAACTTTGGGATTCCCGAGGACTTCACGGGAGTGGCAGAGGTGGAGGGGTCCATTGTGGCCAGCTATGCCCAAGGCGTATATGGGTAGCCGGAGAAAGGGAATGACCAATGATGGAGATGGTTCGGAGGAGAAAGGGACTATGTCTATTGTACTTGGGGTTCATTCCATCTCGGCACTTTGTTTGGCATCAAAGCCCCTGGATAATGGGAGTCGGAGTGCCTAACAACGTTGCGGATGTCCCGCCAACCTGGACCCTGCTCCAAAAGGGGATGCATCATTGGTTTTGACGACGCACGGGCGCGTCGACCGACACGTTGCGCGTCCTTCCGAGTACACAAAGATTGGGTGGGCGACTTTCACATCTCTTGTTCTTTTGCATTGCACAGCATAGCAGCTGACAGACAGCCTGGTCTGCGTCACCGACTAAACACATTCACCATCTCTATTCAAAATCATCTAAATCATGAACACCCCAAACTCAGGACATGGCTACCCCTCTTCTCCTGCGAGAGAGACGACCAACACCACTCCTCGATCTTCGAACCTTCTAATAGCGGGTTGTGTGGCAAGTTCATCGCCATCTTCTTGCTCCCCTGCCGGCGAGCCAATCGTGCTGTCTGAAGACTATGTCCAACAGGCACAGCCCGATGAGCTACGTGCCATCATAGCTAGCCTCGCGCCTCTCTTGCAAGAAGCGCGTATCGACGCTGCGCACCACAAGCTGCAATATCGTATGCTGGCAATTGAGACTACTGAGGCTATGGAGCGTATCCACGTCGAGATGGACATGGTCCAACGCGAGACAGACCTCTTGAAAACCAACGACCCTGTCGAGCCACGCATCGCTATTGCCGATCAGGAGTTTGACCCAAGCATTCGTCGGGTACATGCCGATATATGGGATTCAATGATCAAGGAAGCCCAACATCTCAAATCCCAGAATGCCCAGCTTGAGCAACTCGTCTCACAACACAAACGCATGGTTGTGCAGCAGGAGAGCGAGATTGCAACCTTGAATGATCGCATCACTCTCTATCGCGAGCGCCTCCGCGAGAATCGCTCTCATCTCAATCGTTATCGTCGTGCCGCGGGGTTCCCTGAGTCACCGCGCAAGAGCCAGTCTGCTCAATCTTCTCCCTGGACCGCACGCGGGCGCGACCAGCCGCGTTTTGCGGCGCTGCTGCATGCATCGGATTTGATGAGCGGAAGAAGTCCACCGATTCCACGGACCCCTACACGCAGAAGAAGGGCTGCTTCGATAACTCCAATGCTCTACGAAACTCCTCAAACGCTACAGTCCACGCGCTATCTGCAAGTACCGCAGACTGCACCACCATTGTGCAACCCGCAATTCCAACCCTCGAGCTCTGAACGACTCGCTTCGACCAAACATCAGACAACAGTGCTCAAACAAGTGTTGGTGGCGGATGAGAGCGAGGCTGAGACTGATGTGCCTGATGAGGAATTGGCCAAGGAATCTGGCAGTGCTTCTATGGTGCCCCAAACTCCTACACGTGCTCGCAAGAGCTCTTCCTTACAAGCTTCTTCCGACGCTGCTCAACACCATAGATTGTCGGGTCAAGTCAGAAAAGCAAACATCCGGCGAGATGAGCGTGAAGCATTGACCGAGACATCCGTCTCAGAACAGCCACGACAACCGAAAGGGACCAAAATTTACCGAGAGTGAGCAGAGCCAGAGAGTTACAGAATCTTTACAGCAGCATGGATAGGCTTAGATAGATACCCCCAAATGAATAGGTGTCCAAGCTCAGGAATTGACACTAAACGAATTCCAACCTTCCAAGCCTGCCGACTGTTTCTCCAGCGTTTCTGACAATGCACATGTGTGGTTTCTTTTCGGTGGCATTGGCAGTTGTGATCAGTCTCTGAACAAAGACACTACCGATGGCAACACCTCTGCCTTCTGTCAGGCTGAACTCACCTTTTGTGACAAAACCAATAAGGTCTTCTCTGCCAGGAAGCGGCGGACAGCTATTGTTGTTGTCTGATTGGGGAGGCTCCAGCAAGTCTGCGGCCAATCGCTGTTGCACATCGGCTGGAGAGGTAGACTTCAGTACAGACGACGGCAGACTTCGCTGGCGCTTCTTCTTCTGAGCGTTGGATTCGACTCGAGTCGGGTCAAAGGCAAGCCATTGATCGCGCAATGACACCTTTCCTAGGCCATGCACGGTGGGTAGACGATAGACTCGTGCGCAAGGGTCAGGAGTCCCGCGTCCAAGCAAGGTGATGCGAACAGTAGAGATAGCGTGAGGCAGATGTTCGATGGACACGGCCTGACCAGCAACTACGCTTCGAGCGAGACTTGGAGCAATGTGATGAATTTCTGACGTGGCGTCATCTTTCGTCTCATCTGCATTGTTTCCAAAGCAGTATCCCCAATCGCAGGCCCATCCATCACCATCTTCGCCTTTTTTGCCAGGACCCAGTGCGACACTGTCCCATTCGACCCTCTTGCCTTTGGGCTTTGCTTCCCATTGCGCCTTTCGTTTAGCACTCTCTGAAGTCTCCCAGAGGTCACCCGCCTTTGTGCCTGGGAAATCGCCAGGGAACCAAGGTACTCCTGTCTCAAAGGCAACCTGGCGTTGCTCATCCAGACCTCCCATTCTGACTTGTCCGCCGGTCGAGATGGGATAATACATGAGGCTTTGCCAAACGGCAGGGACTGTGTTCCATGGCAGAAGGACGACCCATGAACAAGAAATACGTTCTTTGCTCCCTTGTTTCGCGTTTGGCTGGACGGGTGATGGAAATGCCATGATTGGGATGCGAGGGTCTTGAGCTAAAGGTTCGGGGTAGGTACCTGGCACGGCGGCGGACTTGCGACGGTTGATGCTTTTCTGACTCTGTAACGCACGACAAGATGCTTGTCTTCTTGCACGATGGAAGATGCCCGGAATCTGTTGTGCAGTATCAAAAGGCCATTCTATTAGAAGTTCAAGAAGTTGATGTTGAGATTCTGGAGTTCCAATGGCGGAAGGTACGGTTCGTGGTGGGTGATGTAATCGTGGATCGGATATGTCGAAAGCGAGCAGAGCATTTGCAGGCAATGTCGATGGGTTTTGGATGCCTGCTAGTAACGGCCAAGTCTTTTGAACGGATGCCTTGTCTCCTTCGCTAGCACTTGTAGGACAGAGAGCACTCGTCAAAGCTTCAGTCGAAGCGGGACCCACGATCTCGATGCTTCCAATCTCAAGTCGCAAATCCTCAATAGTCAATTGAGGCTTCTGAATCTTGGCCAGTTGGGTGAGCGTGTCCCAGAGCTGAGAGAAAGCTGATGGGTGAAGACGAATGAGGATCTGACGAGACTGTTTTGCAGGGGGAGTTGGTTCTGGTCGCCAGACGATTGTAGCAGGAGCAATGGGACGATTTGGGTACATGTCACGCTCATAGAGCCAACCTTGCCATATACGGGAACCCTGTCTCCATTTCTGGCCTCTTGGCGTCCACGCAGGATCGGACTTGCCAACACCCAAGGCACGAAGAAGAGATTCTATACTCTGCTGGTTACCGTGTATGGAGAGTGTGGACATGTAGCTCGTGTCCCAAGCAACAGCTCCACGATCTTTACTCGCACGATGAGTGGGACGATAGCTTTTGACAGTTGATGTCAAGGGCAAGGCAAAGCGCCAGAGAGGTTGGTTTGGCCGAGTCATGTGGGCTCGTTTTGCATGGAACATGTGTGTGGGCAGCCACGTCTTGTGGATTTGACGTTTGCGATACTTTGCCTTGGGCACAGGAGGGGACGCGAGCTTGTTCTTCTTGGGCTGCAGCGGCCTGGCGACGATGCCCTGGTCAGGCGGCTGCGACAGCTTGTTCTTGCGGGCGAGGGATCGCAGACGGTTGACGGTGTCGATGCGAAGGCGCATGTGGCCACTCGGTTTCCGACGACGTGACGTTACGGTCGGTGTGTTGTCTTCGGCCATCTGTTTCGCGTTAGCCAGGCCACGGCCACGGCCACGGTCACGGTCACGGTCACTCGCAGACTGACCTCTCGCACAGCCTGACGGCGCAGTCTCTTGGGCACCCTCTTCGCATTGTGACTGGCCGTCCTGCGTCGCAGGTCCTTGGGTACTTGTTGGAAGGCTCGCTGGGTGAGGCCCTTTCTGGCTCGCGCCATGCCTTGTTCGAGTGCTCGGATCTCATATTCGCGAGCCTTGACAAACGCGCCTACGTCGAGCTCCCCATTCTTGAAGGCCTTCGAGCTCGTCTGTGCCGCCAGAGTACGAGCATCCCGTTGCGTCTTTTGTCGCTTGTTGCGCCAGCCTCCGTTGTCTGTCGAGTTCCCTTTGCGCTTCTGGCCTGCTTGCGGTCCTCCCGACTCTGCTTTTGGCGCCATTCTGGGTCGTTGTTGTGCGCGCAGAATTGGCGTTTGGTGCACTGGCTGCTTGACTGGGCGTCAAGAGCTTGCCACTTTTCCGACGTCGCGTCTCGAGCGACGAGTCAAAACCTGAAACTTCAGCCTGGGGCCGCGCCTTCAGGCTTCAAGCACCACCACCACTTCTCAGCCGCCTTCTCATTTTGTTTGATACAATGGTTTGTGCCGGTAGGCTCAGCTACCTAGCTATCTAACATCCAGTGCCTCACCACTTGGGTGCTTGTCCTCATCCATGTACAGACTTGCTGCCTCGAATCTTCAACGTCTTGCGTCGCCTTGTCCACCTTCTCCTCCAAGCGTATCACAACTCCATTTCCGTGTAAGCGCCGCCATCCCTTTCCCAAAAGAAGAAAAAGCAAAAGAAAAGTGGCCGTGGTATCAAAAGAAGCACCAGAGAAACAAACAAGAGAATGCCAAAAGGTCTATAAGAACAGAAGAACAAAAGAAAATCGCTTCCGGCATTGCGGCCTCAAGCCATAATGTTGGACGATCCCGCATGGCAGCCCCTTTCATGGCGTTTCATGTTACTCCGGACGCTGAACGCCTTTCCACAACCCGGCTGTGTGCATTTGAACGGCTTCTCCCCAGTATGGCTGTGATTGTGAATCTTGAGACTGCTCGGCCGCGAGAATGCTTTGTTGCACGTCTGACAGACATAACGATCCTGTGATTGAGGATATGTTGCCTGGCTAGAAGGGGCAATATAATGATGGTGTTCCCACATGTTCGGCGCGGGAATGCTGGCTGCACCCATTACAGCGCCTGGCATGCCCGGAGGGAAGTTTGAAGGAAGCGGTCGCTGTTGGTAGACACCGTTCATTCCATATACACCGTCGGCCGAGTAGTAAGAGCTAGTCGACATCGCGCTGGGTGATGAGTTGTAGGCTGCCATCGTGTAAGGCGATGTTGTGTACATGCCACCACTTGGCATGGGTACAGAATGACGCTTCACTGGTATCGCCCTCTGTTGATGAGGCTCCACATTGTTCAGAGATGATCCGAGGAAGTAGGATTGTCCCGCCATCGAAGCGGGGCTGTGAGCAGTCTCGACCACTGAGTCTGAGCGCATGGGTGGTGGCGATGGAGGAAGAGGGCCTCTAGTCGAAATCATCGGGTCCGCCACCGCTACGTAGCCTTGGCCAAATGCAGGCTCTGTCGAAGCCGATGAGTAATAAGCTTGCGGTTGCTGCGAAGGGCTACCTGTGCGGATGTTAGTGGATAGTCCTCAGGACTCTTTGATTCGCCTTACCACTATCTTGGCTGGGGAGTGAAGCCCTGTCCCCATCTGCTATGCCCAGAAGGTTTGAGATTGATGGAAGGGAAGGCTTGTTCATATCGTCCTGCGATGTTGACACGGTGCTAGTAGCAGAGCTCTGTTGTGGCGCCTGACGCTGACCTGCACGCCTGACGTCTTGATATTGGTTTGCCATGGCAGAATGCACTGAGACCGGGTGAGAAGTTTGACCACGAGCCTCGTGGTATTGGCTATAGTGCGGGTTGAAGTCCGGTTGGAACGTGTGTTGACGGTAAGGTGCGTATGCTGCGACTTCCATAGTTCTTGGTTTGGACAGAGTACGCTTCTTAGAGGTGATGTTTATAGACAAGAGAGGTTTGCGCCAATCGAGGTCTCGAAGGTAGTTGTTAAGAGTAGTCCTCGATGCTCGGCAATGACGGCAAAATAGACAACAATCAAGCTTTTGTGATATGAAGAAGGTCCCGACCAGGAGAGAGAGTGGTGGTATACACAGAGAAGATAGTAGATGGATATAGAGGATGTAGGGGAAAGAAGAAGGACGGCAAGTTGACCAGAGATGTCAAAACACGGATACGGTCCAAGAGGATGCACTGACAGGGTACGAAATGATGCTGCCCGCTGCGTATGAGGCTAAGGAACAGCAAGGTCAGCGCACAGAGGGTGAACAAGAGAGCATGGTCTTTCTGGGGAGCGGGCAACAGAGACAAGGGCAAGGCAAGATCCGGGCGGAAGCACAGAGGCAACGCAAATCTCGTGCGTGCTGGTCAGTGGTTTTAGGCGGGCAGACGTGCAGGTTGATCCCTGCGATTGGTCTTAATCTATTCTGCCTCGACAGTTCAAGGAGCGCAGGGACTCTACCGACTCTGCAGGGTGGAGAGTAAAAAAAAAATGGTCCAAGAACGATCTGCCCGGGCGATGCGACGGAGATCAGCAAGCCCCCCCAAAAAGCGGCGTGCATGAGATAGATTTTGAAGAGGATGATGATGAAAGCACACGCACGAGGGGTTGCAAGCCTGATTCGTGCATCCTCCAATTGTCACTTGCTGGCTGCTGCGAATCCGAAGCTTACGTAGCCGGGGCCTCTTTTTCCAGAGGTTTCACATTGCGGAAGAAGGGCCTGTGGCGTTTTAGACGTATCAGTGATGGACGATAGCCGAACCCATCAAGAGAGGATCGCTTCGGCATAGCTGTAGTTTAATGATATGCACGGTCAGCTCTTCGTGGTGGCAGAAGCATTCTTTGGTAGGTTTCAGAGACAAAGTGTCGAAGAACGCACACACGGACAGCGCCTCCCAGCAACTACCATCTTGCGCCAGGCGTCGAACCGGCGGAACAAACGACCTTGGAGCGAGTTTGGCTTCTGCCGCCTCGCTTACAAGCAATGAGAGAGAGAGAGTGCGAGCGAAGGACGTCCAAGTTCTCGGGCTTCAAGATCCAATCAGAGGCCTAACAATTCTGCCCTTGTGAGCTCCCGAACCGCAGATTACAGTATTGCGCGCCTCATCAGGGCAGTGCCTCCTCTAGATGTTGGTAGCAAGTGATTGTGTGACTTGTGTCGGCGCTTCATATCTTTCGCATACAGATCTTCATCGGTAGATTATTGACCAAAATTAAGCACCCATGGGTATGAGGGCAACGACGCGTGCCTTGCTGAAAGGCAAGTGGTTCTTCAGAGTGTTTGGCTCGTGAGCGATCGACAGCGATCCATGTCTTCTGGCGTTTCCTGTGATCGACCGACCCCCTCTCCACTTCCAGGTGTCAGTTTCATAATTAAGTTAAGATGATGGCTGTGGAGTTCAACGCGCGCGCGCGCGCACACACACACACGTTCACAACGATTGCCCTGTGTCCAATGTGTTCGCACGCTCGCTGCCGAGATGAGGGTGTCCAGCAAGAGCAACTACTCGTCTCTCGAGTCTTGCGAACGACTTTCTGTGTCAACCTTGGCCACGTTCATCTGCTAGACGTCACTGCCGCAATGCGCCAGCCATGCGATTTGTTGCAGGTACCAGGATCTTCCTCTAGCAGTCGTCATCAACGTCTTGATCGACAGTCGCGTGGTGGAAAAGGCGATCAAGGCGATTTTTAGAAGAAGGGAAGCGACAAGTTTGGTAGACGGCTTTACTATGACGACGATCAAATATCGGTTGTGCTCTCTTTATTCGACTCAGGAGTAGGGATCGAATCCAAGTTCACACTTTTGACGATGTAGCAGGCCATGCCCACATGCTTGGTCAATTTCCTCTAGGTATTGCGAGACTCTAGCCTCGGAGGTTGGTTTTGAACAGTCCTCTCACCGTATCCGCAGGAGGATGAAGCACCGTTTCCTGTCAACGTCTCAATCACGACCCGTCGTTTTGTCTAGTTATTGCGACTTGCTGGATGTCAGTTCAGGGCGGGAGATGAATGAGATTACGGTTGTTTCGGGTTGACCCATCGATACCCCAGAGATCGTATTGCTTGTTTTCTCTTTGTGCATCAAGGCCCAAGGGAAGGTAGGGCATCCACAATCCTCACCGCCGCCTCAGCCTGGACAGTGGACATGAACCACGCGTAACAGATCTGCATCACACCTTTTATCAGCTGTTTTTCATAAGACTGGAGGCTGGATTTCTCCGTCCCACATGGTTCGGTGGCTGTTCAAGACCGCTTGCGACTGCCACTGATGACGGCTGGAGCGGAAATAGACCTAAGTGTGGACAGACTCCATCTCTTCTCGTACTCGGAGCATGCACGATCGCCTAAGCACCGGATGGGTCCGGGCACCGCCAGAAGGATAATAGAGTGCGCCATTTATGAGTCAGTGTTTCTGTACAACGAGTAGCATCTCTCCAACACTCACGGGCCGTGACGCTACAGGCAGGTACCGGTTCCGTCTACCTACGACATCCCCTTCAAACAGCCCTAAGAAAGACTGCTCAAGTCATCAATATCCTCGACTCATGATACCTGTTGGGAGAGGTGTGCTCTTTCTGTTACCAAAGAACCCCCCTGCAGCACGCTCTCCTCCAGCTGCGAATCCACACAGCAAAGCAACATACCAATAAGAAAGCCGCTTGCCAATTACAGCCGCTCAGATAGATTAATCGTCGAAAAACGCGTGTCACGGTTACCTTCAGAACAAGAAGGTCTTGCCCACCTCGACGTCACACTCAGCAACACGACCCGGCCGTCCCATCTCTGGGCTTACAGAACTTTGATCAATCATCCAAGGGTAGAGACATCGATGAATCTTGTTCAAAATATCGGGTACGGAGAGAGCACGAAGTATTCTATCACAACGTCATACTAAAAGGATGTCCAACCTCGTCCAAGCTAGGCCATCGCCCAGCCCCGTCGTTGTTGACAAGTCAGGGTCAATTCCAGTCGAAAGATAATCAAGCTCGACTCAGACAACCCGTGACGCTGTGGGTAGGGAACGCCGTCAGTTAGTGTCCATGACCTTGACGCGCCAAATTGGAGCCGCCCTCACTGCCTCGGCGATAATCTGTGGCCCCGCTGATGGCTCGGGTCCGGGCTAAGAGGTGTGCAGATGTCATGCATGATGGATGCAAACGGCTATCCGAGAACGGCGCGCAGTCCTGCACCTGGTAGCCAGCGGCTCTTCCTATAAAGATTCCTCTTGCAGAGACGAAGCATGCAAGTTCGAGAGTGTGTTGCACTCTAAAAGTAACTGATCTCACAAGACAAGCTCAACAAACGTAACCCACTTTCGCTGATGCGGTCGAGACACAGCAACACTGGACTCCGTGGGTCCCTCGGTCCATGAGCACGTACACAGCAAGCCGTGTCTCGGACTCGAGCTTTGTGCAGAATGCTGCCAAACGAGAGCAAAATGCCACAAGGTCGAATGTGATACTCTGTTGCAGCAAAGCTCACTCCCTCTTTGGGTTGTTTGCACGCGAATTGTCCCAGGACTATGGTACAGTCACACTGCAAGTCTTGGATAGTACCAGTCTGGCTCTGCAGACAATAGGGCGGACGACCGAGGGACTGTCTGGTCTTGCTTCTCGGTAATGCATCTGTCTCGATCGTCACTTGTCCGCTCCCAGGATTGGTTGTCGATCACCCGCGTATCTTTGTTAGACTTCGTTTACAAAAACCTCCAAGCGCCGGCCGACGGCAATTGAAACCTCAGACGTCAAGGAGAAACGCTTTGTGATGACCAGCGCCATTTGATTCAGGCACTCTGATTACAAACTTTACAGCATGTACTCGAAATCGCCCATGGCAACATCAGAGTTCCCCACCAGCGGTTTATCTGCACCTTCATCTTGCGATGAAATTCGAGCTTCGCGTAAGGACGTGTTTGCCCTAACAAGGAGAAGTCTCAGGACTGTAGCCAACAATGCCACCAACGCCATGAAGCCAGCGCATAAAGCATGCCCTCTTGTATAATTTGGAGCATCAGAGTCGGGGTAGAGTCGTGTTCCGACAAGAGGTCCCAGCTGTCCGATAACATTCAAGAGAGCAACATTGCTACCACGACCTTCTTCGCTTTGCTGGTTGTTGACAGTCCAAACAATGACGGTCGTAACGGCACTGAAAAAACCAGCGGTGATGAGAAAAACACATGAGTATTGTGCTGTGGACGATAGGTGCAACGTGGGAGAAAGAGCAAGCAACATATAGCCAACCAGCGCTGAGCTGGCATGGACTATGATGGGTATCGAACGAGACTGTAGCCGGTCTGAGATGACTGAAGTGACAAGCACAACCACAAAGGCGAAAAGGTGTGGAGGGGCGGCTAGGCCTTGGGCTTTTGTAGCCGAATAACCCATACTATCTTTCTGTTAGCTGACACTCGATAGCGGCGTGTGACATGCTTACTTCTGTATAATTACCGGTGCAAACACTGGCATCGAAGAGAAAGCAACGTTCAAGGAGAAGAAACAACCAGCAGTGAGGTAGCTCTTTGGATCGCACAAGGTATTGCGCACAGCAGACCAGTCAAACCTCTTCGCTTTTGTAGTCCCACGAGCATGAGCTTGAGACACGCTCGTCTGCTTCCGCAAACGTAGGGTTGCTATTCTTCGCTCTCTGGCCGAGAGCCACGGTGCGGTCGAAGGCGAGTCTGGAATCACATACCAAGCCCATACGGCCACAAGTATGCTGGGAAAGCCTTCTATTATGAACAGAAGCCGCCAACTCTCGATGGCAGTGTTCTTGCCCAACTTGACAATAGCAAAAGCCAAAGTGCTGGCAAAGCTACTGGCTAGAGGTGCAGCAGAGATGAACAGTCCGGTTCTGAAAGCAAGTTCGTTTCTCTTGAAGAAGAAGGACAGATAAAAAGGCACTCCTGGACCGAATGCCGCTTCAGAGACTCCTAGTAGAATCCGTAGCATCAGCATGGAACCAAATCCTGTGCTAACACTTTGTAAGGATGCGAGACATCCCCATGCCAGAACACAGATTGATATGTACGCGTGTGGTGGAAAGATCTTGTATCTGTGATATTCTCGTCAGTCTCTGGAGATACTCTCGTCTGTGTATAACTATGCCCTGATATCATCATTGAGTTGAAACAAATAATATCGTTGGTTTAGTCCTCGAGGTTTGGCGATAGGAGTGACCCTGGCCTTGCGACAAAGGCATGTTATCGAGAAGGAACGACAATTTCACGACAACGGTATAGAAAGAAAACTTACAGTAGAGTCATCCATTCGAAACCGATATACGAGATGTAAAACCCGGTGAGCAGCCATTCGAATTGTTCCGGACTGAGGTCCAAACTTTTCGACATGCCCGCCACTCTCGCGTTGCCGATGTCTTGCAAGGTCAGTGATTGATCTCGAGACTCAGACGGTGGACTAGGATACTTGACCGATCCAGAAATGAGAGCATGTACAGAAGTGCTAGGAACAACACAAGATTTTTGTCCAGTTTTCTGAGCAGGGACTTTTCTTCGTCTGGTGTATACAGCTCAAACGACTTCACACTGGAGTGGTCGTCCTCTTCCTCGTCGTCGTCGTTGTCGTCATCATGATCATCTGGTTGGTGTAGAGGTTGCAAAGAAGATTGAGGGTTCAGATCGCTCAATGGTATGTCCTCTCTGTGTTGCTGATCGTAGTATCCTCTGGGGGGTGACCCTTGTGTTGCCATTGTCCGTCAGCGAGCTTTCTGTCGGGAATTGTTGACTATAGTGTATGATATGATGAGTGGTCCTTCGCAACCACAATCTGTGGTATTACTAACGAGGGTTCGTGTTCGTTCTTAAGGCGAGTACTTGTGTTTTCCTTGGGATGTGTCCTTGACCGGGTACATGGTCATCCCGGGGAGCGGGCGCCAACTTCAGCCCCTACCCTTCAACGTCAGAACACAAAAATCACTCAAGACCATGATATTATAATTGAACGTTTCAGTCGTTGCATGAATCATAATGCCTATCTAATCGACGATATACGGTTTCTTTTCTGGACCAAATAGAATGTGTGGCTTTCTTTCTGCCACGTCGAGGATAGTTTGAGCAAAGACTGAGTTGGCCCATGCAAACCAGCTCCCTAAAATTGGGTTAGTGATTTGCGCACAAGTGTTCACGAGTGGATGTACTTACGAGTATACTCTCTCCCACGCTCAACGTGTATGCTTTCATGTATGAGACCTAGATGACTGATGCGTTTGACGGCAGAGAGAGCATCTCCAATCTCTTCATCATCGTCCGAAGTCATTGCTTGTACAAGCAAACTCATAGGCCAAGCATTCTGGAGTCCTATATGAGGGCCGCCAATTCCTTTGAACGCTCTACCAGAAAGATAATATGGATTGCCGTTCTTTTCCAGTATCATCCGGCGGGTGTTCTGATACGTCTTGTCGTCCCTTGACACAAAGCCGAGTAGTGGAAGGGCAAGTAGCGAGGGCAAATTCGCATCATCCATTATGATGGAAGAACCATAGCCATCGACTTCGAACGCGAACACCGAGCCGTACTTTTTGTGTGACACGACACCATGCTCCCAGACACCTTCCTCAATCAGTGCTCCACGTGTCTTCAGATCTGCGGCAAGCTTGACTTTGCCAGCTTTTGCCAGCATGACGGATGCTCGCTTCAGCTCAACAGCCATCATGGCATTGGCTGGAATGAAGAAGCCGAGGATGGTGGCGTCGTCGCTTGGTCGGAATGCACTTCGGACGAGGCCAGTTCCGTTGTTCAAGGGATTACCGTTGCCAGACAAGCTGAGGGTTTCTGTGCCTGCATCTGTACGACGTCTAAAAGTGTATTCGTTATGCTGGAAAGAGGCAGTTTCGGGATCGAAGGTGGGCTTGGCCTGCTCGTCAAGCAGTGCAAGCAGAGATTCTAGAGCGGCATACCATCTTGGTGTCAAGAAAGCAGTGGATCCTGTGTGGTTGTAGAACTGGTTGGACAAGGAAAGGAAATGCGCGACCGAGTCCAGCTCGTACTTGCATTCGAAGACCTTGGAGGGCTCGTAGGCTGGATGAACGACGTCTTCCTGGCCGTTGTTGGAGGGGGCCAGGCGACTCGGTGGAGGCGGCTGGAACGCGTTGCAGTATGGAGACTCGATGACATATTCGGCCTGAGTGTTGATGGCGCCCAGGATCAGCATCTCTATGGCCTTGTCCTTGTTGGCCAGCTTTTGGTACTGGGCCAGTTGGTTGGTGGAATCGCGGAGCCACTCTGCGTTGATGTCTCCAGTCACAATGAAACTCTGAGGCCCCTCCCAAGCACCATCACTGCCCTTGTAGCCCGACTTGTCCGAGCCATCGACGTGCCACCGCACCGTGGTATCCAACGTGTTGGGGAAGGCGTTCTCGAAGATCCTGGCCAGGTCCTTGTCCGTCATCTTCTCGTTCATGTCGTCAATGATCTGTTCCACCAAGTCCGACTCGAATGTACGGCAGAGGGCGGCCGGACGCTGGAAGGGAAGTGCCATGGGGCCATCGGAGAAAGGTGGGCTGCCAAAGCGTGAGCAACAATGTGGACCAGATGATCGAGGGACGTACTGTGGGAATCTTGCATAGTGCTCGTATGCTGGACATGCTGCGAGTATCTTCGCTCTCTCCTGAGCACTTCTGAGAGGCCTCTGGGCATCCTTTGCGTGCGCATCCTCTCCCGCAGCGAGGCAAATGCTCGCAAACGCCAGAAGAGCAAAAGACGACAACATGGTGTGATACGTCAAAGCTGGAACGCGTCGAGGTTTGTCGGTTTCTGCAGGTACCAAGAATCCAGATCAGTCGCTCATTCTGATTGGTCTTTGCGCGACCGGTGACGGAAAGACTGAGCCGTACTTGTTGTTGGGTGTTGTCTACACCACGACTTGCATGTTCATGTCGCCAAAGCGCCGTGGCTCGGCAGCCAGCGTCGCCTGCGCTAGGTTGACAACCCTCGACACCTCCGTCTTCGACACCATACGTCTTGTGAGCAATCGTCATGCATGAAACGTTATTCATTAATACTATAATACACGTCGTCTACATGTCCATCCGACGACACCGTCTTTGTTTGTACACAGCCCAGCTACTCTTCGCGCTTCTGCCTGCTCTCGACTTCCGGCCTGGTCATTGCCTTGTCGTGAGCTAGGTTGACCTCATCCATTTCTGATGTACTCGAAGCAATCTTCTGCTCCTGCCCTGCCTCCACAGCTTCTGCCGAGTCTTGTGTTGTTTGCGCTTCGTTGTGCTTTGCTGTTCGACGAGCCAAGTCTTCAGTCACGTCCGAGTCTGTCTGTACCTGGCTCGTAGTAGACTCGTCATTCGCAGTCCACTCGGTCGCGTCCATGATTTCCATGTCAGCCTCTCCTGAAAACTGATCACCTCCTGCAGTGATACTAGTTTGTTGCTCGAGCTCTGTGCCTGCTTCGTGGTCGTCTCCCTCATCACCCAGCATAGACTCTCTTTGGCTCTCTGCCATCAAAAATTTCTCTCGTGCGGCTGTGATCTTTCTCCTCCGACTCTCGGTAAAAGAGAACTGATGAAGAACATGTTCGATCTTTTCCTCTACAAGTCCCTTGACGTGGAACGCCAAGGGGCGTGTCGAGAAGATTCCTGCGAATCTGTAACTCAGCCACAAGTAGCAAACGATAGCTTTGTGCAATTGCTCAAGTTGGCGAAGGTAATCTCTGTTCGCCGACATTTCCAGTTCTAGCACCTCAAGAGGCATCTCTTTAATGTCGTAGAGCGCACCGCCACCTTGCTGCTCTATACAACGTGCCAGAGCCGGCAGAAGTTTCTTGATCAGATCTTTGTCAGACTTGGATGCCGGACAGGCACACAGAACGTTGCGATCCGTGACTGTCAATCCCTGAACAGGTTCAATCAAATCAGCAATCCAAAGCTGGTCTTTCAGGCCACAGAGATGGAATCTCGAATGCATCTGAGAGAGCTCATGTAATCGCATGAGAATGTACGAAAACGGTGTACCGGGAGGGAAATATGACGCGAAATGTTCGACAATAGGTGCGGGAGGGAAGATGCCTGCGGTGCGGATCGGCTCGGGCTCTTCCTTCATCGCTTTGGCAATGACAGGGAAATCAAAGTCCTCGAGTGTGGTCACAAGGCCCAATGTCGAGTCCTCATGCTTCCCAGGTTCTTCCTTGATGCTAGGAGGTTGCGACGACGGGTCGACGTCAGATACTGGTGGCAAGTCTTGTGTAGATGTCTCAATGGGTGTCGGAGCCTCGACAGAAGCTTCAGTAATGATCTCCTTTTCAGGTTCCAACTCTCCCTTTGCCTCTGCAAGGGCTTGAGCAGCCGCTTCCTGAGAGGCCTTGTTTGCCTGATAAGCACTCTTGTAACGACCAGCGCGCCCAGCAATCTGTTTTATATCCGGGGTAACCAGAGTTCTTTGGCGGTATCCGTCGAATTTGGATGATGACTCGAAGATGACGCGCTTGATGCTCAGGTTGAGGCCCATACCAATAGCGTCACTGGCAACAAGGAAGTCGTAGTCGTTATCCGGGTCGTTGAAGAGACGTGCTTGTTGAGCTCTGGTCTCGGGTGGCAAGCTACCATATACGGTAGCTACCTTTCTTCCCGTAGACTGTTCGATCTGCTTCCGTAGCGCGTGAATGCCCATGACGCTGAAACTGACGATACAGTCGCCCTTTCGCAGTTTCTTGAGATTGCCCTGCAAACTTTTATCTGCCATCTGCAGAGGACTCAGACGCTCGTACTCGTGGATGACAAGCTTCTCACCGAGCGAGGCGCACAATTCACGTATCAAGGGAACGGTTCGGGTCTCACCGCACAAGTGAACTTCGCGAGCCTTGACACCCAGCACAGCCTGGGTCCAAGCCCAGCCTCGATCGGCGTTACCTATCATCTGAATCTCGTCTACGACGGCAACGTCAACATCCTTGTTGAGAGGCATCATCTCGACAGTGCAACTGATGATGTCGGCAGACAAGGAGTCGTCGGGAGCACGCTTTTCTTCACCAGTGACCAACATGCACTGCTTGCCCTTTGCGTTGAGTCTTGTGAAGACCTCATGAGCAAGCAGGCGCAGAGGGCCGGCGTAGACACCGGTTTCGGCCTGTTCCAGACGTTGCAGAGCATGGTATGTCTTGCCAGAATTGGTGGGGCCAACGTGAAGGTGGATGGTTCGGTGGATGGTGCGAGTGGCGGGGTACCATTCTGTAGGGTAGCGGAGATCGGCGAGGGCTTTCTGGTTGCGGATGTCGGAGGGGGTGAAGCGAGCAGAAGTGACATGGTTGTAAAAGGCATATTTGATGCGATCATGCAGGCCGTGGACGCCTCTTTCAAACCAGGAATCATGCAGGGCTTGGTGTTGACTTCTTCTGGCAACAACAGCGGGATGGGTAGAAGATGGGTCGCCAGGGCTGAGGACTGTATCGGTGAATTCGAACCATGTGGCTCTGAATTTGCCTTCGCTGTCGAGTTTCTGGCCTATGGGAGTGGTGTGCAATTCGAGCTTGAGGGCGGCGAGCTGGTCTTTCAGCACGTCCCTGAACTTGGGTTTCTTGGGGTCGCCGCCATGTTTGCGTATGAGAGGACGCCTGGCATTGGGAGCAGCAGCGTCTCTCCGCTTGGAGGAGAAGTCCCGGGGAGCGTGGCGGGTGGAGGAGGAGGAGGACTCCCTGGGAGCGTGGCGGGTGGAAGAGAAGGCGCGACGAGGGATCGAATGGCAAAGGGGCAAGGAGGTCGAGGCACCGAGAAGCGATCTGCCTGCTTGGCGAGTCAATGCGAGCATCACCTCCCGCTGGCACTTGTTTGCGACAAAAGAGACGGCGGAGTTGTGGCAGGTGCAAGAGGGCGATGCTCGAAAAAAGCCGACTTGCAACGGAAGGCACAAGCATGACGCGCCGGGTCGAGAGCCCTTTGGCGCCGAATGACTCGGGTCTCGGCGTCGAACCACCCGAATTGCAGCGTCGAATGACTCGAATCTCGGTGTGAGCGTCTCGCGCTTCGAGCATCGAGTCCATGTTCATCCACACTCGACCGCTCTCCCGAGACATCCATACCCTTCAGCATGGGCGTCTCCATCATAGACGCCCAGCGCGACAGTGAGTCCGAGTCCAAGTCTACCGTCTCGCTGTCCTGGCCCTGACCCTGACCCTCTGCTATAGTCATCCTAAATGTGATACGCTCCACCACCCAAGGCCAGGTACGCCCTCGCGAGCTTCCTTCACCCCGTCCGAACCTTGCACTGAACCCTTGTTGCAGTGGAAAGTCCTGGTCCTCGATGACACCAGCAAGAAGCTGCTCGACAACGTCCTACACCCCGACGACATCTTGAATGAGAGCATTACCAGTATGCCTGCCCCTGACACCGCCCCATACTCAGCCATGACATGTGTCCTGACAGACGTCGGCCACAGACATTGAGAAGATCGAGGATCGCCGCCCAAAGAATCCCGATGTCGACGCCATCTACCTGATCACTCCCCAAACTCACATTGTCGACTGTGTCATGGCCGACCTCGACCGCCGACGCTACAGGAAAACAAATCTGATCTGGACCTCGCTGCTACCCCCGCGCATGAAAGAACGCCTCGACAAGTCATCCGTCGCCCGCGAACAGATCACCATCTTCCGTGTGCTCAACATCGACTTCTTCCCTCGCGAATCCCACCTCGTCACCTTCAGGGACCCGTGGAGTTTCCCCATCCTGTTCCACCCTGCCTGCAACAATCTCATCCGCCAGCACATGGAAGGTCTCGCTCAAAAGATTGTCGGAGTCTGTGTAGCTCTGGGCGAGTTGCCCGACATCAGATATTACCGCCCACGTACTCCCACCCACGAGGCCAGTGTGCTCTGCTCTCACCTTGCACGTTTTGTCCAGGAGGAGCTCAACCTATATGCCAATTTCCACAAGGACTTCCCTCCGCCGAGCAATCGTCCTCGCGCAACCTTGTACATCACCGATAGATCCATGGACGTCTTTGCTCCCTTACTTCACGAGTTCACCTACCAAGCCATGGCTCACGATCTGCTACCCATCCGCGAAGGAGACAAGATCACCTACAAGACGATCGTCAATCAAGGGACTCCCAAGCAGGAGGAAAAGGACTATGAAATCTCAGAGAAGGACCGCATTTGGGTCGAGAACCGCCATCTTCACATGAAGGACACCATCGAGAAGCTCATGGGAGACTTCCAAAAGTTCATCGACGAGAATCCACATTTCACAAAAGAAAGCGATCCGAGCGGCATGAACGGTCTTAATACTATCAAGGACATGCTGGCTGGTCTTCCCCAATTCGAAGAGATGAAAGGTGCTTATTCGCTACATCTTGGCATGGCCCAAGAGTGTATGGATCTATTCCAGCGTCACAAGCTGCCGGACATGGCCTCAGTCGAGCAAGTGTGTATAACTCAGTCTGATGGTTATTCTTCTCTGACCCAATCTCTAGATTTTGGCTACCGGCCTCGATGAGGATTATAGAAAGCCCAAACACGTAACAGATCAAGTTGTACGCACTCTGGACGATGATGCGATCGTAATGCCCGACAGGCTTCGACTGGTTGCGCTCTATCTCATCTACAAGGACGGTCTACTTCCCGCAGATCTTGTCAAGCTCTTGCTTCACGCTCAGCTCCCCCCTCAACATGCCGAGATGTTGCACAACCTTGGTCTTCTCGGCGTCCGTACATCGAGAAACCTCAAAGACTCGCGTCCACTACCGGTTCCTCTGTTCCCTCAGAAGCCGCCACCGACCCTGTTACAGGAAGAGTATGCTTTGAGTCGCTTTGAAACAGCCCTCCAACGGCTTTTGGACAACCATGCGACCAACACTGTCGACGCTACCGTCTTTCCCTATATCAAACCGCCGATCGACCTGGACGACAACGATGTCGGCCCTGCACCTACTTCCCTGCGCTCGGCCAAGCCGACTTGGGCAAAGGCAAAATCGTCGACTACAGAACCTCGGCAAAGAGTGATTGTGTTCATGGCAGGAGGAGCAACATACTCAGAGAGCCGAGTTTGTTATGACATGACACGGCAAAGTAACAAGGAGGTGTTTTTATTGACCAGCCATATGCTCACACCGGCTTTCTTCTTACGCCAGGTGGGAGACCTCAGTACAGACAAACGCAAGCTCGGTATACCGGCCGAACAGCCACCCAAGCAGGCTCCTGCCCATTTGTTCGAACGGGATGAACCACCACCAGCACCACGACCAGTGCAGGCCCCGTTGAAACCTGTGGTTCCAGCTCAGCCGCCCACTCAGGCTATGAGCAACATGAAGCTCAGTTCGAAGGAACCAAACGGTGCGGGGTCAGCAGCACCGGGGCAGAGTGCTTCAAGACCCCAAAAGGATGCGGAAAAGAAGAAGCGTCACTTCTTTTCGAGCAAAAGAGGATAGTAAAAGACAGATTTTTGATATGGTTAGCGTAGCATCAGAAGGCGTTTCTCAGGGTAAAATGTCGATATCCCTAGACAGATATCAGAATCTTGTAAATCTCCCAAAGACCGAGTAGGCAAAAGCGCTCACTCCAAGTATCTCGTGGGAAGGAGCGTCACTCGTTGTGATGGTCAAAGCTCGCACGCAACCCTGATGGCGACAATCATGTGACGCAAGATCTGCGCCTAGGCGGAGCCGTCTTCTTGCTCTTCTTCTCCTTCTTGACGTGCTTAGCCAACTGCATTCTGATCACGAAGCAGACCTGAACATGGCATCGACCCAGCAAGAGAAGGCGGACCCTCATGGAGCGACGGCGCCTGCCACGACCAAGTCCTTCGTCCCGCTAGGTGAGAGAGAAGCTCGACTGATGCACTGCACGACGACTGGGTAGAGACATGGTCACTGACGGTAGCAGAGAACAACCCGGAAGTCATGAGCTCGCTGCTACACAACCTCGGTCTCTCGTCACAGCTCGCTTTCCACGACGTCTTCAGCATCGACGACCCTGAACTGCTTGCCTTTGTGCCCCGCCCGGCATGTGCCCTCCTTCTGGTCTTTCCCGTCAGCGACACATATGAGACCTTCCGCCTCGCTGAAGATCACGACATGCCAGAGTACGAGGGTTGCGGCCCCAACGAAGAGGTGGTATGGTACAAACAGACCATCAGCAACGCCTGCGGTCTAATCGGCGTGCTCCACGCTGCGAGCAATGGCCCGGCTCGCGACTTTGTCTCTCCCGACTCGCATCTGGCAAAGCTTCTCCAAGACGCCATCAACCTCAAGCCCGCTCAGCGCGCCGATTTGCTGTATGAATCCCAGGCTCTTGAGAACGCCCACCAGGCCGCCGCCACAGGTGGTGACACTACCGCCCCTTCAGCAGACGACAACATTGATCTACACTACGTCTGTTTCGTCAAGTCAGCCAACAATCATCTCTGGGAAATGGATGGCCGTCGCAAGGGCCCATTGGACAGAGGTGTCTTGTCCGCTGACGACGACGTCTTGAGCGACAAGGCTCTTGACATGGGCGTCCGTAGCTTCCTCCAACGAGAGTCCGAAGCTGGAGGTGGTGACTTGCGTTTCAGTCTTATTGCCCTCTCGCAGTCGCTGGACTGAAGCACCATTGGGAACCCCGGACTCAAGAGCAGGAAAACCTTCAAGACTTGACTTCGTTCACGAAAACGGCCACCACGTGTTTGTAGATCTAGGCCCTTTTTTCCCCGTGATCCATCACCCTTGAGGTATGTAAGCTAGTGATGCCCTCGGCACCAACGGTTTGGCACATGGCGCCCTAACCTAACAATAACATGGACACATTCCTCTGCACCGTGCCACTGCCCAAGGCCGCAATCCAGCACCAGGCATGCAGTGAAGTGCCGATATATGGAGCAGCAGAGTAAATGCCGAAACGCCGACCAGAATTTCCTGGGCTATGGTATGAGATGGGGTTCTTGGCTCCCTTGAGGTTGCTTTCAGCAAACCTTCTTTCTATTTCGCATTCTCCGTCCCCCTTTCTGACTTTGTGTTGGTGCAGTCTGCAAACGGCATCTTGTGTGCACCGCATGGACACACTCATGTTGATGGAGATACAAGACGCGACCGGTCCGTTTCCCTAGCAAAATCACCACATTGCTTAGTTTATCTCTTGTTTCTTCTTTCTCGCTCGTGTCATCAACGTCTCACTTCCATGTGTTGATTTCGAGTCAGGATACAGCCGTCGTACCTAGAACGGGAACCGGATCGTCTATGTGTACTTTTTCGGTCATTTTATTATTGAACGTTGGGTGCCCGTTGCGACTGTGACGGGAAAATTCGACCGCAGCAACTCACAGTCTGGTCAAAACAGTCTTGATCGGCAGAACCATCTAGGAAACAGAAAATGGACTTGGCAACGGCCATTGGAGATGACTTCAGTCAACTCGGACAATCACTCTCTTCAAGTGGGCGTACCCCCTCTCTTCTTGCTCCATCTCTTATACGGCATCTTTCCCATGCCCCGCGCGGTGGACCGCTGTTTATCAGTCCGGAGCGACGTGCAACCACCATGGGTCTCGGCGGTCAGCTCTTGGATCCCTCTTCAATTGTATCTTCAGAATGGAGTCGGGCAATTCGAATCGTTGCTACCATTTCCTCTTGTTTTAGTGTGATTGGTACATTGATCACTATATATTGGTTTTTTATGATGAGAAGGAATTTCAGAAGAAAGTAAGTGGTGGGCTCTTTGGATATGTCGATAGCCGATCGCTAACCAACACCCAGTCTGATTCTGTACCTTGTTCTGGCAGACTTCTTCAAATCACTATGGTACATAAGTTTCTCAGCTGTATCTCTACGTCGCGGCGCCATCGACACGCATGGGTCCTTCTGTCAGGGGTTTGGCTTTTTATTACAGGCATCAACCATGGCTTGCGGTAAGTCTCGTTTTACAGTTGCTCTTGCAGAACATTGTACTGATCTTGGTCAACAGACTATGCAATCTTCGTTATGTCGTTACACATGTATCTTCAGATTTTTAGCACTGGTAGCAAGATATTCGGCCACGATGGTCTTTATCGCTTCAGACATAGTGTTATGGCAGGATGGTTTACGTTTCCTTTCCTATGCGCTGTCCTTGCCTTCATCAGAGGACGTGAAGGTTATATCGCACAGGGTCCCTTCTGCACCTTGCCGATTCGCCCCTACTGGTACCGACTTGCACTCCAATGGATTCCTAGATACCTCATCTGGATCTACATCATGTTTGTGGCCGTTCGCATCTACCTACACGTCGGTCAAGGCTTCAGGATTTTTGCCCGCGAGGACGACAAGGAATCAAGCACCGAAACAAATGGTTACGGGGAGAGCATCGGGACCATGCCTGGAGAGGGAGCGCAAGAACTGCGGGTACCAAAGAAGAGAGGTGCTAGCGCTGGTGAATTGCAAGACCTGTCTGGTCTCACGGACAGCAACGCCTCGACCGGCCAGTCCCCCACGAGTAGCTCCAGCCAGGGTAGTCAGTCCACCTGGCCAACATCTCTCAACTCTTCAGCGGAAGGATTCAAGTTGCATTCTGCAGGCCACTCGAGACGAAGCAGTCACGTCGTCATCCTTACTGACGGAACCACCCAACACGATCTCTTGCAAGTACCACCGGAAGCAAAGCAGCAAAGACAATCCGTCTCTACCATTGCATCCTGGAGAACCTCAACCGACATGACGGCCGCTGTTGGTACAGCTTCAGTCAATCTCGCACCGATTGATGAGGGACAACAAGTGATGAACGACGACAAAATAGACATGGCTTCAGCCGACACACCTCTCAAAAAACGACGACGAGCGATTCAAAGACAACTCCGCCTTCTTTTCATCTACCCTATCACTTACCTCATGGTCTGGACCATTCCCTTTGTTTACCATTCTTTCAACTACAGCGACAAATACGCCGCACGTCCTATTCCCATCTTGGGATTGCTCTCAACCTTCTGCGTGACCATTGCCGGCACCGTGGATTGCGTCGTGTTTGGATGGAGAGAGAAGCCATGGCAACACGTACCAGGAGCCGATGGCACCTTCCTCGGCAGCTTCAAATTCTGGACTTTTACACGCAGGAACAGAAGGAGATGGGCCACACCCGCACCAAAACGTTTGCCTTCCTTGGAGAGAGACGAGGAAGAAGCCATAGGAGAGCCGTCGCGAAAGTCGAAAAGGGCAAACCGCCTCAGTGCAGCCGCAAGAGGTTCTCCCATCCCAGGCAACAACAAGCCCATGGTTCACATGCATAAAAAGACGTTTTCTGGAACGTCGGATCGGGCGACCAGAGCAGCGGAACAAGCGGCAGAAAGACTGGCGCTGGAAAGAGCAGACCGCCAGAGTCGCTTGTCCACGCGCAACTCATCCGTCAACCCGGCAAACGAATGGTTCGAGCGAAGGCTGAGCGAATGCGTCAGTCCTACTCGCGAAAACTCCCACTTTGAACTCACACCCAGTCCTACCAAGGAGTAAAGTGACGAGACGAGGAGGATGAAAGGGTCGAGAAGCTGGACCTTCTTTGACCATGATAACATTACCTATTTTCTTTTGCCTCTCTGCACAGCGATGGCGTATTTTATCTTTTCCCTTCTTTCTCCTAGCATAAAAGAATTTATAGTTTGGTTTATTAGATGGTGGTTGGAGACGAGAATAGTCAAAAGATAGCTTGAGGAAGAGAACAGGACAGAAGCAGCCTAGAACAAAGCATAGTTTAATCAAAATCGAAGAGTATTGGATGTATCAAAACCTATTGTAAGCGCTTTTCCTTCAGAGGCAGGAACACGTCTGTCCACAGCTCATTGGCTTCACCCAAGGTGAAAGACAAGTCGACGTTGTCCATGCCGGCTTCCTCGTCACCAGCCATGGTAGCGAGCTGAGAGATGATGTTGTCGAGTGATAGAGCCTTCCCCACAGCCTGCGTGGCGCCTGCTTCGAGCGACACATGGACAATGTGGATGTGGAAATGGTAGTAGGTGGGTTGATCTGGAAAGTAGCGTATCAGCAACAAACGAGCAGACAAAAGACACGGGCGACATACAGTGCACATAGCATTTCAGCATGTCTTCGTCTATGCTGTACAGACGAGAGACGGTGCTCGCAATGTCGGCAAGGATAGATTTGAGCCAAGCAACATGCTTCTTCCTGAGGTCGCGCAGACTCCAGATGTCTCTGCGCTCGACCAGAGCAAGCAAGTGCAGGCTTCCGAGCGTCTTGCGGTCCCAGTTCAAGTCTGGCAGCAACAGGTATCTTTCGTCTTGGGGGGTTGTGTCGTGCGGCGAGCGAAACAGGACATCCTCCTGCTCGGTGCGTCCATCGAGGATGTTGAAGACCCAGTTCAAGCGTCCTTGGTCGCGCTTGCTCTGCATGTAGGGGCGAACGTGGTCGCGGTAGACACGGGGAGTCTCGGTCACATGGCGGACTGCCTGGGCGGCGTATTTCTTGAGATGCTGGTCGGTGCAGGGGTAGATGAGGTTGATCTTCAAGTCGGGCGGGTGTCCTTGGCCGGCACCGCTGTGGGCCATGTACCAGCGGTAGATGTCATTGTCGCCGAGCCTCTGGATGTGGGCCAGCGAGCTGCTAAAGGTCGACAGGTGTGACTCGTCTGCGTCGAAAGCGGCGCGCTCGGCGAGGAGCAGTGCCGGTTGAGATGCGATGGTGCCCTGCAGGACGATGCGGCGGCCGGCTTGGTCTAGCTTGTGTCGTTGTCGCGTTACAATTCGTCCTCGTCCTGATTCATGCTCGAGTGTCGATACCTTGGTTTAGAAGTTTTTCAAACTTGAATTGAGCAACCAGTGCCTCTGCGTTGTTCGGACTAGCCATCTTGTTGCCGTGTGTCGATGAACAGAATGCGTCCCAGCAGCGTCGCGTCCAGCCGACTGCAAATCTTTGGCTTACGCTGCATCGACAACTCCAATTCTCTCGCATCTGATCACCGTTTCCTCGAGACTTGTTCTCTGGCGAAGTTTGTTTGTGTGTCCATTTCACTATCAACTATATCGAGCGGTTCCCTTGTCATTATAGGTCATGAGTCTCCCAGCCTTGATGAAACCCACAGTCCAGGTATCTTTTGAAGCAATCTCTCCGCGCCTTGAACTCCAAGCCATGCAAATTCCCAGCCCAAGCCATCCATGTCCTTCGCAGTCGTCATCGTTTGTCGTATCGTCTTTCTATGTCTCGATGAATCGGGAGCTCATCAACTCGTCGACGTGAGCACGCTGCACTCTGCTCTTGTCCTTGTCGCCTTCCTTGAGCAAGATGGCCAGCACTTCGATGGGAGGATTGAGGCCCAGAGTGTTTGCTCTTCTCCAACGCTTGCCTCTGGCAATGCCAATGCAGGGCTAAGCATGATCAGTATTTTGTCCGAGCAGGAAGGAATGTACTCGTCACTTACACCGTACTGCCCGCTCATGTCAAACTCTCTCAATATCTTTTCTGACACGTCGAGTCCTTGTTGATGGACGCGCGGGGACTTTCTTTCGGCTTCTTTTTGCTGCCAGTACTTTTTGATCTGAGCATTGGTGATTTTGACGGCTCGTTCCTCGACATGATCATTGTCGTCGCCGGAGCGAGGCTTGATCTCAACGACTTCGGCCTCGGCTTGTTCTTCGATGGCAGCATCGGCGGTTGTGGGTTGGTCGATGGCATGGCTCGACACGGCATCGAGCAAAGCATCGTCTTTCTTGGTTGCCTTGGAGTCACGCTGGGCAAGCGTGGTCTTGGTGACGCGGTTGCGACCCTGCTTGCCAAATGAAATGGTCGCTTGCTGATTGCGCTGCGCTGCCGAAGGTGTAGAGATGCGTCTTTTGGGCGCCATGGCAATTGTGATGATTTGATGTGATTACAGATGCGGTATTAGCTGTTGTTGAGTGGATAGCGCAAAGATGTACGTGTGATTGTGAACAAACCGGAATGGCATCAGCGTGTTGTGTGTTGGTCGCTTCACTTCATCGACCGAACAACGGCGCGTCATGCGTCGCCCTACGTCATTTTCGCGAGCATTACGTGTGTGACTTCCGAAAGCGGATCATATTAGTTAACTCTGCATGTTTCTTCTGGGTATAATGTGTGTGTGTGGGCGGGCCAGGATTCCTGCTGGCCTCCACCAGGTTGAAGCAACCTTTTGAGAAAGCGTCCGTAACATCAAATCTATGCGTGCAAAAATGAATCGTCTCCAAGCATTACCGTCGTCCTCGACTCGTCCCGCCTACTTGCGCGCAGCAATGGCCGCATCCACAAACTCTTTCGGTGGCTGTTGCCTGTAGCCTTGGGGGTTGTTCTCGGTCCACCTCCACAGGTCGCGGCACGCATCTTCGAGCGAGAGCTTGGTCTCCCACTTGAGTTCCTCGTTGGCTCTGGTCGCCATGGCTGTCAGATTCAGAACGTCACCGGCTCTGCGGTCGACAACCTGGTACGGGAGATCGCGTCCAACAGCGTGTGAGAAAGCCTTGACCATTTCGAAGACGGTTGACCCTCTGCCGGTACCGAGGTTCCATGCGCGCACACCGGGCTGGTGCTCACGCAGGTAGTTGAGCGCCTTGAGATGGCCTTGGGCAAGGTCGATGACGTGGATGTAGTCGCGGATGGCGGTGCCGTCTCTTGAATCGTAGTCTGTGCACCAGTCAGTTCTGCACCGTCACATGGGCCTGGGCAGAGTCCGCTTACCGTCGCCAAACACAAGCAACTTCTCCCGCTTTCCAACAGCGACTTGAGCCAACAGGGGCAACAGGTTGAAGGGAATGCCTTGGGGATCCTCTCCCATGATTCCACTGGGGTGAGAGCCTGCAGGGTTGAAGTAACGCAACAAAGCACCGTTCCACTTGGCACCCGACTCGCCCTTTTTCTGTGCATTGTTGCGCTGAGCCTCGACGTGGGTGCCGATCAGCTTCTCGATGGCATACTTGGTGTCTCCGTAGGGGTTTGTGGGGCCCAGAGGGCAGGTCTCGGGAATGGGGATCATGCCCTCGAAGCGTGTGGCGTCGCCGTAGACTGTAGCGGACGATGAAAAGACGATGTTTGTCACATTGTGACGGGTCATGGCTTGCAGCAGGGCGATTGAGCCGCCGACGTTGACGCGCCAGTACTCGAGGGGGATCTCGCCAGACTCGCCGACGGCCTTGAGGGCAGCAAAGTGGATAACATTGTCGATGTCGGGGTGGTCGGCAAAGACCGAGTCGAGCGCCTTCTCGTCGGTAATGTCGGCGTTGTAGAAGATGGGTCGCTTGCCGCAGATGGTCTCGATGCGGTTGAGGACCTCCTCGGACGAGTTGTACAGGTTGTCGACAATGACGACCTTGTAGTCGGCCTCGAGCAAGGCGAGGGCAGTGAAGCCGCCGATGTATCCGGTGCCACTGTCGTGTCGCATCAGTCAGCGCATGGCGGGGCAGTCCGGCGCAATGCGTCACTTACCCGGTGACGAGAACTGAACCGACTGGCATTGTGGTGGGATGGGCTGCGACGGGCGAGACAAGAGCAGCAAGTGTTTGAAACAGAAAAGTTTCGGACGGGGGGGGGGGGGCTGGGGGAAAGGGAGATGTCTAGTCTTTAACTGCCATTTCAGCCGACGCGACGACGAGCATCGGCATCACACGTTGTAAGTGTCGTACCCTGGCGCAATGTGGAGCGTCGTCGCCCCTTGATGGGGAAACTGATGACATGGCGCTCCCAAATCTCTTGCCAGTTCCGACATGCTCTCTTGCTTGATGACTTTATTATCCGCAGGCCCACACCCGGGACATCTCGTACTTTGCTCCAGCCCTCGTCTTTTGGTATGGATTTTGTATTTAGCCGTGGCTGTTTTTGCTGCTCTTTGCTAAGTATGCTTGACCATAGCCAACGACTCTCAAAAGCTGTCGCGTTGTGTGCCACGCTGTGTTTGAGGTTAGTGTGTTTGAGCCTTCACCGTCCCGCCGCGGATCATGCAGTTGCTTGCGAAATCCTTCATGTGCAATGTGCATCCATCGCTTGTGGCTGCTCATCACAACTGCGACACACTTTAGTTGAGAGGCCGTTTGCCGTGCGCTTTCAACGAGCTGCCCTGAGCTGAGACTTGATGCCTCCTTTCTCGAGCTGCCCCCCTTTTCACACTTGCAGCCATCTGCTTCGACAAGCCTAGACGTGTGTTTGTCCTCAAGGATGTTCCCAACGAGTAATGCAAGCCAGAGTTATGCCGACGCTTGGACCAGCTCGTCCGAACGCGTTGTTTTGCAGACTTGGGCGAGGCAGGAATGCTGTCCGCAAACAGCGACTTCTCGCTATAGCATGCAGAGCAAGATCTGAATTGCCTTGATGTCTTGCTTAGCCGTGATTGTTCTACTTCCCGGCGTCACCTAGCAGTCGTCACCTGCCGTCATATCGGCATCAATATCTCGCATCGCGTCAATGCCATAACCATTCACGCGTTCAAACCATCTTCACAGCCAGATTCTTGGTCACTTGATACATTCTGTAAGTGGACCTCACTCGGTGAGATTTGTAGCCTTTACATACATCTCAAGCTCGGTTGCTGCAAAATTGTTGATAAGACCAACTATTATTGTTGTTCGGTGCTTACCAATATCAGACGACCAAGGACTGACCCAATCACGACCAGGACTGCTTGTATCTGAAGCTCCTTGTTCATCACCGCACACAACATGTCAGAAACCCCAGCTCGTCGGACCCGTGGTTCCACCCGAATGAGCGCAACGCCCGCCGCGCCGTCAGTCGCGGGAAGCCGCAAGCCTCGCCCCAAAACACCCAAAGCTCTTCCCGCTGTACCTACTGGAAAATCGCACGCGTACGGCGCAGCTGGTAAGGTCGAGTTGTCGACGCAACTCGAGGACCCCTCTGGCAGCGCTGGCGGATTTGCTGCCCGCTTCCTTGCGGACAGAGGTGCTGCCATCAGCCGTGATATTGGCGATGCCATCATTCCGGGTCCCTTACCTGCACCTCCCACAAACACTACCAGGGCACCCGCCGTCACTCGGCCGGCCAGCACTAGACCAATCACATCCAGGTCATCTGTTGCTACTACCAGTGTCCGATCAACACAGAAGATTACAACACCTTATTATCTGCAACCACAGGCTCATGACAGTACCGACAACGTCGATTCTGAAGACGAATATCAGCACGCCGGTTTCGTGCCTACTGGTGGCTCTTTGTTTCGTCGGGCGCCGTCCACAGGTGCTGGTAGCTTCACTGACTTGGACACTCAGTTCTCCTATGAAGCATCCATGCCACCGTCAACTAGATCTCGGAGAGTTGCAGAAATACGGCCTCCACCTACGACACAAGAGAGAGAAGCTGCCCGACCCTGGAGCGTGTCTGTCTTCTTCGAGACGCTGCACCGTCGATGGCAAGATTTCGAAATACCTTGGCACGAGTTCTCACCACAGATCAGGAGAACTTGCCTTGCTCTTCTAACGGCGCTCGTGCTTTTCTTTCTCTTTGGGCCCAGCAGATGGCTCAACCTTCTTGAGAAAGGCTCAAATGCGTGCTTCAAGGCAGGCGAGTACGCCATCAGCCCGCTCTCGTATCTACAACGAAGAGCTTTTGGTTCTGGCGAAGACAGGATGTCAAGACGTGTGCAGAATTTAGAGCTTGACATGCAAGGAATCAGAAACCAAGTACGAGGTCTGGATGCCGAGGGACTCGAGCGCTTGCAATCAATTCTACCTGAGCAGATCATGGTCCGTAAGAATTCCGAAACTGGCGAACTGGAATTTCCTCCTGGGTTTTGGCGGGCAATAGATGCAAAACTGGATCAGCACGATAACGGAAACATCTGGGACAAATTCGTGCAGACCAACCAGAAAAAACTTGAACAACATGCTCAAGACATCGTTCAGAAGACACTCAAACATCAAAAAATCATCAGCAAGGAAGATCTAGCTACTGCCGTCAGTGAGAATCATGCAGGATTCCAGGAGAACTTTTCTGCACAGCTGCGTGCATTCGAGACATCGGTCCGCAAGTCCACAGAAGTTGCTGCAAGACGAACGGTGTCCGATATCATCAAGCAGTTGCCCGATAGCAAAGGATCTATACAACTGCACAGCCTGGCTCTCGCAAACATAGCTCGAAACACGGAACTCAGGCTCCGTAGTGTGAACTTCTTCTCCCACACACTGGGCGCCACTGTACATCCCAAATACACCTCCCCAACCCACCCCAGGCAACTCGGAGGTCTCTGGCAGTGGGTTAACAGGAATCTCTACGATTACCAGGGACGGGGTCATCCTTCGCCATTCCGAGTTTTGACACCTTGGGAAGAGCCTTCCGATTGCTGGTGTGCTGCTGCATCAGACGACAAGGGAAAGGCTCAGATCGGTGTGATCATACCCCGTGCTATGACCCCAACTAGTGTCACAATAGAGCATATGCCCTCTACAGGTACCCTCGATATTGAAGCAGCACCTAGAGAGTTCGAAATCTGGGTCAGAAGTCGAGCTAGTGCTGAAGCATCTCAATCTTACAACTCCCATCTGGGCTGTGGGGAAGCACCTGAGTCCAACCTCGTCTGCATCGGCAAAGCATCATATGACATTCACGCACTCAATCACGTCCAGAATTTTGATCTTGAAGATGTCGACGGAGCAGTCGGCTTCGTTGACTTTGCCATCATCAGAGTCATAAACAACTGGGGGCAAGACTGGACATGCATCTACCGTATTCGACTGCATGGTGAGCCAGAGCCAGCCGATGTCAAGAGCAATATCTTGGACGAGCTCTGAGTACAGCTTTGAGTCGACTGAATCTATTCTGATGATGCACTGCCCGTGCAACGGAAGGTTGGCGGTAAGCTTCGGTTTCTCGGTTTTCGCGTGTTGTTGTTATAGATACCCCGGCCTACCTGGCCTCTGCAGGATTTCTTTTACCTTTCCCTGAGGTCCGAATGTGTGATTGAAAGCCACTCAGTAATTTTTGTTGACCACTTGTGCTCGTAGCCAGCCGCATGTAGGATCAAGCTCTCTTTGACCGTACTGTCTAGCATCTGCATTGTGGACTCGACGCCTTTGTTCTTCCTGCATCGACGGATCCGGCGAAATGCCTGAAAGCGGCAAGTAACATGCTCATTGTTGTCAGAGGCATTCACATTAAGATATAGAGCATGGCCGTTGGAGCACTTGAGTAGCAACAATTCTACCTGCAATCATGTCCAAGAGAAAGCTAGGAAGCCAGAGCCCGACCAACATGTCTCCTCAGAAGAAGAAGATTCGGGTGGCGCCAACTGCAACATTGCATCAATGGACCGCTCAAGGCTTCAACCATATGGTCTACACGCCCCCAGCATCATCACTCCCATCTCCATTTGCAGTCGATTTCCAGCTAGACCAAGATACCAGGGACAACATTGCACAACTCGGACCAGCTCTGCAAGCCATATTTGAAGCAACTTGCATGGCTGCCAAGGCTGGCGCTCGCAAAACTATACAGGACTTGTGCGACGATGAACATGTAGCTTGGATAGACCCTTTGCAGCCTGTTGTATTGGAGGCGGGCGAAGGGCTAAGTTTGTACGTTCATCTGCTTATGAATCATACTAGGAATTTAGCTGACGTGCCTAGATCCCAGGGAGATCACGAAGAAAAAACCATCAGATTTCGAAGAGTCGTCAGCGAATATGCTATTCAATGGTTTGCCTTTGTTCAGACAGGTACACGCTTGACTGTCAACGGACAGAGTTATCCGAGAACTCGTGACATTATCATTGGACCATTCCCGTCGTTCTCGATTGTGGAATATCACGACCGAGCAGTCTTTCTGTGCCTGAACCGTCAGAGTGTCGACTACATACCAGGTGATCTTGACTACCATCCTATTGTCAGCCGTGTCGTTGGAAACTTTAGTTATGAACAAGACTCCAAAAGCAAGGGAGCGGTTGCTTCAACGAGAGGAGAGACAGTCGACACCAAGACACGTGTGAGGATCGAACCCGAAGTCCAGCCCGATGGCACTGCTTCGTGCGAATACTTCAGATGGCGAATGCAGGAATGGAAACTTCTGCAACAGCGATCCAATATTGTACTGACTGATCCTGTCAAGTCAGCCTATCCCAACTACACTGCAGAATGGCTTTATGACAGCCACATCTATCGAGCAATCGCTTCGGTCACTGTGGCAATCGAGTTGGAGAACGATGTAAATTTCGCCATGATCGATGAGGAAGGCTACAGACGATCGAGAGAGTATGCAGTCGATGGCAACCGGGAGCTTATCACCACTGGTCGCAACGGAGATTTCTTCCTGCCTTACAACACAGATTCTTATACGGGTTTGCACTGGATACTTGTCCATGTCAAACGCGTGAACGACAAACCCGAAATCCATGTCTACGACACTATGGACATGGTCAAGGGCACTGAAGGACTCATCAAGAGAACCATCACCAACACGAAATTGTACGATGACCCCCTGGATGTGGCCAACGATCTCAGTAAGATCGAACTCATACATCACGCCGTGGCACGACAACCAAGTGGTTGGGAATGTGGTTACTTCACCATCCTCAATGCCTGGTGCGTTGCCCTCGGTATGATACCAGGCAGAGGGAGTCACAAAGCTGCCTCGGCAGAAAGAGTCGCAGATCTCATCGATATAATCAACCTATCAATGTCTGGATTCATGGACTCGGCCACCATCCAAGCCTTCATGCGCTGTGTCGGTTTCGTCGATCCTGACCACAACACTGTCGCCGCCGATCGTCACTTCACTCGCAGTGTGCCTTTCTTGCTCAAGACGGGAGTGAACAAATACATCCTCCAGCGCAGAGAGGTTGAAAAGAATCCCGAATCGACCGTCAAACGTCTCGATCTGAGTACCATTCGCTTCCTTCTGGATTCGGCCAACCCTGGCGCTCTAGGGGACCTCGATACTCTCGGTTCCAACATCATCCTTCAACACTTTGAAGGGTGGTTGAAAGAACGAGACTTGGTCGAATCAGAACCCAAGTCTCCGCTTAGTCCAGCAAGCCCGGCAACCATACGTCTGACATTTGGCATTGCACAATCGCTCGGTGCCACTGAATGGGAAATACCAGCCAAGATCCCCGACGACACGCGGGTACTGCGTCAGATCTGGGATATCTACCATAAAGTGCTCAGGCAAAAAGGATACCTCGGCCAAGCACGTCAAGAGAGAGCCAAGGATATGGCGAGCGGAAGCTTCTCCACTCAAGAAGTTGCCGACGATGCCTTCTACCCTTACGACGATCCCAAGCTTGTTGCTCTCGAAAGGCTCGGCATGCTACCGACTACACACTCCCTCACGCCGGATGAGATAGCGTCCATAAGAAAATAACTGCAATGTCGAAAGTTCAAGTTGAAACGTAATCAGCTTTCAACGATGAGCAGTCACGGTATTATGTAGCTTCTACTTGTTTTCTTTGTTTGTGTTGTGTTTTTGTATTTTGCCTGCTTCCAGCCCGTAGTTAGATCTCAATATTGTCTTTTCATGCAATCTATCCGTTCGTTGTTATCAATACTCATCCCAAATTGCATACTCTAGATTTGATCAGAGCGGACGTTACATGGAATCGGTGGAATTTCGGCTTCATGCCATGCCATGCCACTACTTTTAGCTAATACAACATTCCATGTCAATTATCTAGTGGAATAATTCCAATGCCAACTTCGTCGTCGTCATCACTGTGACCCTGTCCTTCTAAGGGGTCACCCTATATATCCACATGGTCCCCTTGTTCTTCTTGTTCGTCCTGTTCCTCCTTTACGGCCTCTTCTCCTTCCTTAACAGGTAGATCAACCCTCTCGAAGTAGAGGTTCTTCTACTAGTTCTTAAGGCACTCGATATAGCTAAGATTAGTAGTAGAGAGGCTTACTCGGTCCTACGATAGCGTCCTTCTATAGCCACTAAACACCCTCTCTAACTTAGTAGACATTAGATTAATTAAGAGGATATTAATAGCCATCTTAGCGAGGTTCGGGTAGTTAAGTTGCTACGTTAGTTTAAGCCACTACTATATAGCGTCATTAATAAGCACCGGAAGGCTCTTAGTAAAGTGGACGAACTCCTTAGCTATATAAACTAAGCTTATATGCCGTAAAGAAGCCTACTACTAAGTAAGCTTATTTAACTCCTCCTCTTTTAATGACACTACTTAAACAGCCTTAATCTTGTTTTTATACTAAGTAGTCTATAAAGCACGTACGGCAGTAATAGCTAGTGCTCGCTATAACGGAGGCCATTATTTGTTAATGTAGGCCTCGCGATAACTTAGATAGAGGAGTAGCGCGGCGGCATAGGTAGGGGTGTAGTTGTTAATTGCTTACCACTTATTAAGTGCAAACCGGCTAGTCTATATAGCGTTAGTAAGGACTAGATTAGAAGAAGCATGCTAAGTTACGTAGTTCTTATAATACTTACGTAAGAAATCCATTAACATTAGCACTTAATCGAGGGTAGCATTGTTACCTTCGTATAACTTTGTTACCTCCTATAGTAGTTCTATAAACTTAATAAGCTCTTTAAGGAACTACTAGTGACGCCGCTAGAGGATAGTATGCTTAAAATGGTCGTAGGCATACTAGATATGCCGTATAACTATTCGGCATTAAAGCCCTTACTTAATTATAGATAGCTAGCTATTCCACCTTATAGTGTTATTAAGTATAGTAGATACACTAGCCGTAGCCTTAAACTTACGACGACGGCGAGCTAACTTTATAATCCACTTAAAGAATTAACGGAGGTAGTCGACAGCTTTATAATTAGCAAGGCTAGTACCTTAGCTAAGTATTAATATCGCTTCTAAGGGGTCTTAACTTTAAGCTAGCATAGTAGCAATAGCGTCCTTTAAGCTCGCTAATATAAGTGCTTAACTAGCAAGGTTAATCTAGTGTCTAAAATAGCGAGTTCGATGCTATATAGGGTCCTAATTAATAGATAGTCGCTCGCTAAATAGAGTAGTAAGGTGGCTCATTATAGTGTCGTTATAGGTAGCATTATTAGAAGTAATGTATCTAACTTTCTACTTAATGCTATAGTTAATAATAGTATCGAAGAAGAGAGGGGCATACTAAGCACTAGCATAGCTAGACTATAGCTTATAGAGAGCAAGTAGTGCCTTACTTAACTTACCGTCTAATGTAATAAACCGAGCTATAATGCTAAGTAGCTTATAGCTACTATAGTTAGCTGTCTAAGCATCGTAGGTAAAGTGGATTAATGATCGAGATGTTATAAGGAGGGCCTTAAGCTGCTCTTAATAGAAGTTATGTTCCTTCTTAACGTGTTTAGCAATAGTAGAATAACTCTTAATTAAGAGACTAGAGGCGCTAGGAAGTACCTCGTTAATTAACGCATAGAGCTTCTTATTGCTAGCAGTTCGGAAGGGGATGTTGCTTAAGGTAATATAGTCGATAAGACGCTTATTTAGGCGAGCTTTATTAATATTAGCAATAGTAAATAACGTCTTAGAGGGTGCTATTGCTATTGCTAGCATCCTTAGAAGTATACCGGTAGCCTGCCGCTAGCTATGCCTTCTCTTTAAGTGCGATCTAATGTTGTCGTAGTTAGTAGTATAGTACTAACGAGGACAGTCTTTCTAGCTATAGAAACAGTACTAGATCCTCTTCCTACGCTCGCGCTTAGGCTTACTATAACGGCGAGCTCTAGTATAAGACTAGAGCTCTTTAGAATCGCTATAGGTAGGAGCAAGCTTACGAGGGGGTTATGTTAATATAGCTTTAGACTTATTAATAATATTGCTTAAGGTAGATAGTATTAGTCGCTATCGCTTTAAAGGAGGAAGCAATAGCTAGTTAACATTAGAGGCGCTAGCGTTACTCTTAAGGTTATTGTTTCTAGCGATAGAACTACGTGTGCGATCTACTAAGCCTAGATTAGGAAGGAAGGCCCTCTCTTTCGGAGTGTTAGAGGCGAACTTAAAGAGGGTACTCTATCTAGAGGCGCGTAGCGACCGGCCCTAAGGAGTTTAAGAGTTTAATTGGCTTTATAACTCTATATTAGTAGGTAAATATATAATATGAGGGCTAAGTTTAGTGCTATATAGTATGCTAACCAAGAGATGAGAATAGCTAGGAGCTTAGCTCTAATATTTAGCAAGAAGTGGTTACAAGAGTGGTAGTTAGGGTGTTAAGTGTATGAAGAGGGAGTAGTTGATGCGCGTTAAGAACGACGCGCGAGAAATCGCGTGGCTGAAGCCTCATTTGACCAATCGGAGCTCTAGATCTAATCTCCGAGATTAGATCTAGCCAATTAGAGGCCTCGAATCCGCTACTAATGGAAACACGCGTAATAGCGAGCTTTTCCATAGAATCTGCTATGCCTAAGCGCTGCACGCGCTAACTTCGAGCTTGCTACCTATCTAACCATCGATATTAGCTATATCAAGAGGTGGAATAGTAGAATATTCTACAAGAATTGATCGTTCCATGCCATGCTAACTACGTGGAATATTCCACTAAAAATCAGTGGCATATGCCAATATTCTACTTATTCCATGCCATTTATCGTCCGCTCTGGATTTGATCGGGTAGCCAGATGTTGTTGGAGCGACCCTGTTGGTAGTAAGAGGGAGGCATCAGCCGCTCTCACCACATGCAAATAGAACAGTAGTCCGTCGAAAAAGGTGTTGGAGAATCGCTCACTTGTTCGGACAGGCTCTGCATCCTGACAAGTCTTTCTCAAAGTATGTACGATGTGTCAGAGTCGTACAGATGTCCATATCTTGCGTGAGTACACGATACGAAGCACAACAAGATTGTGAACACGACTACAAGGAGGTTGTGTAGGCAAGTGTAGACATAAGCATAGGTATACGTGCAGATAGGAGACAGGACAGAGGTTCATCAACAACAAGCTGGCAAGGCCAAATTACTTTTGGAGGCTACATACACAACGGTCTTGCATAGTTCCCGATTCTCTACATCAGCCCTCGTAACCCTCGAATGCCATTACTCTTCACCGGCTTCTCGGACTTGTCGGCCTTGTCCTTCTTTTTGTTGTTTTGTGCACCACCTAATTCATACATGAGTAATTGGTACCACATCGAAGATATCAAAACTTACCACGTCCATACATGCGGACCTCGGGTTTGGGCTTGCCGCCTTCTTTCTCAGGTTCTCCTGATGCGTCCGAGTTGAAACTGAAGATACTTCTGTTCCCTTCATGTCCCAGGGATGAGGGAGGTGGCGAGCTCTGATCAGATCCAAACATTGATCGAGCCGCACCGTGTGCAGCCGAAGGATGGAGTGCATGCTCGCCGCACTTGATACCTTGCGCTCGAGACGTTGGGTGAGAGTTCTGGCCTCGCTGTCGATAAGCCTCGGGTCGCAATGGACGTGCAGGGGGATAGCTCTGGTTCAGTGAAGAGACTGGTGAGGCGATCTGTCCAAACTCCATGTGCGGTGCAAACATCTCGAACTGATCCATACCACGATCGGTATAGTATGCACGACGTGAGCCAGCCGGACTGTAGCTTCTGACACTGCCTTCCTGGTTCATGTATACAGATTCACCAGAATGACTGGGCAGGAGGTGAGCTCCATCCGCAGTACCTTTGGATTCGCTTAAACTCGTGTACTCTTCCAATAGTTGACTGTAAGCTGCTTTGGTTTGAGCGAGTCGCATGCGACTTTCCGAGAGCTGATCGTGCAAATGCACGGGAATGGCGTGAATTGGATGTTCTGCAGCTGACGAGCTTTCCATGGCTTCTTTGAGCCGTAGGTCGTACTCTTGCACCTTGGCCTCATGGGCAGTTCTTAGTCTTTCAAGCTCTTGCTCGCGATGCTGCAATACAAGCTTTGTGCTGTCGAGCTCCTGTTTAGCTAGCTCGTGTTCTGCACGAACTGATTCGAGTGCAACATTTCGGTCACGGTAACTTCGAAGCTCCTCTTGCAGCTCTGAATTTTTCAGGTCCACCGTTTCTTGGTCTTTCAATCGCGCTTCAAGAGCTTCAAGTTCCTCGTGCTTGTCAGATTCGCGCGATTCGCTCTCGACAAGGAGTAGACGTAGTTGATCGCAGTCTTTAGAGGCCTGAGCGAGGCGGAGTTGCAGTGTCTCTTGGTCGGCGAGCTCTGACTTTAGAGCACGGATCTTTGCCATGAGTTGCTCTTCACTTTGCTTTGTGTGGGTTCTACGAGCCTGTGTTTCCTTCTGCATCTTCTCATTGAATTTGTTCGAGTCGCTAAGCTTTTTCTGCAAAGCGCGGTTCGCGTTGATCAGGGTGGCCGTTTCGGCCTCGACAGTGACGGCTTTTATGTGATTGCGTTTGAGCTGGCCAATAGCAGCCACGTGCTGTTGCTTAAGGTAGCGCTCGAACGTTAGTTCGTTCCGTAGCAACATCAGCTCCCGTTGCAGATACGAGAGATCTTTGGAGGATGTTGAATCGACCGCAGATTCCAGTGGGGTTTCTGTAGGATGGTGAGGCAAGGTGGGGCTGTCTAGGTGTGATGGTTCTGGAGTGGATGCCAAGAACTTGGGGACTGCTGGTAACTTTGTAGATGGAGGAGGAGCGGAATTTTTGAATATAGGGTGCTCGCCGGCGTAAAGACCATGGCATTCTGCAATGACTTCCGAAGGTTCTGCTTTGAGCCAGCGGTTCTCACTCAACTCCTCTTCGATTGTGGTAGTGAAAAAGCTTGGGTGTAGGAAGTGAACACGCTGGAATTGCTCAGTGCGGCTTCTGATGACAGTCTGATCCAAATCGAAATCGTCGGCACCAGGGAAATCGATGTTTTTGAGATACTTGCGAGGCTTTCTGACATAGCTCATGAAGTTGAGAGGATACAAGCCGTACAAGTAAGTGAAGTAATGCAAAAGCTCGGGAGCAGAAGACTCGGGCATATCGGGCAAAGCGCGCAGAGTTTGCCAGGTGGGATCGGCTCCGTCGTCATGGTCGGTGTCAAGGTCAGAATCCGAATCACGGCGAACGCGATTGTCAGTAACAAGATCGCGCTGGGCTTTGGTACTCGAAGCACTGAACTTTTCCCAGCAAAGGCAGCGACTGTAGACAAGGAACAACCTCGGAAGCTGAGATGCTACGGTAGCGGGAATGTGTGGGAGCAGCATGATGAGGCACCTCAGGGCAGCGGAGACGACGGCAGTAGCCGTGTCGTTCATGAGACACTTGAGAAGATGCTCGACTAGAGTGGTGCTGAGGACTAGGTGCAAATGGGCATGTTGTTGTTCAAGAAAAGCAGCGAGTAGATCGAGAGCCTGCAGACGGGTTTCGGGCTGCAGGAGGAAGTCATCAACCGAGACGAAGAAGTCGCGCGGGTGTTTGCGAGCGAAGGCTATCAGCATGGACTGGAGCTGGCACGCGGCGTGGTCCCGGGTCTGGAGGGACGAAGTGTCGAGCTGAGCGGTTGTACGGGCGACTAGAGCGTCGAGAAGGACATGGCCGAGACGGGCGGCGGCGCGAGCCTTGTCGCGAGCATCGTGGCTGTCGTTGTCGTAGCAGAGCGAGTCGAGCACAAAGTCTTGGGCATCCGACATGGCCGAGCGGCTGGCGCCCGGCAGATCGACAAAAGGTATGGCGGCACATTGGAACCAGAGAGCAACGTGGTCTTCGCTGACCATGGCAGGGCGTAGCGTCTTGAGGACCGAGACGAAGGCCGGCAGCTTGTTGGCGTTGGCTTCGACGTGGTGGGCGAAGACGGCGTGCAGTTCGTCTTGTAGCCCATCTCCTTCCTTTTTCGCTTTGGCGACGTATTGCGCGAGAATGCGTGTCAGCTCGTCGGGGAGCGATTGTGGTGCATCGCCGTGGCCAAAGGTTGCATCCAGCGCTGCCGCGACGTCGTTCAATGATCTGTCTCGAAAGCGTCAGCTCCGCCAAAGTCACAGGCCAAAGTCGGGCTCGTTTACACTGAAGCCATGATTGCGCGGCAAAGCGCTCCAATTCACAAATGTCGACGGGTTCGACGAGGGCTGATCAAGGCAGACGTGCCAGCTCACGGCATGTTTTGGTCGCGAGCCTTCATTCAGTCCAAGTCGGTCAAGGTCGAGCGTGTCAAAAGAATCCTTCCTTGTGCCCAATTTGCATCCAGCATTGCCGACCGCGCCCCTTCTCCCTACTTGTACTGCCTCTGTCAAAAGCCCTACAAAGACGCCTTTGATATCGATATCTGTCTCCCCCGATGTCTTGATTCACCAAAGATAAGCCGTGACATGGTCCAATGCCATAACGACCATCGTCATCGCCTTGTCTTTGGTTGTGCCCTGACTCGGCCCGTCCTAGCCCCCCCCGCCTCTGTCCCGTGTCTAGCCGTATTGCCGTCTCATAGACTGCCTGAATCAACCACCCATCGCAACAACCTCGTCTTTGTCAATACCCTGCACGCTTATCACGACCTCGTCGGTGAAAGTTGAACTACTGTTTCATTTTCATGGCAACTCATGTACTGTACAAATTTTGTTGGAACCAAACGCTGATCCGACCGCTCCAGAACGCCAATCTACATGCTGATAAAGGAACTTGACAAAATCCACGGGTATATTCTTACTCTTCATCCGATTCAACCTCGGCCGTCTGTGTGTGTGTGTCAGTTGAATGTTGCAAGGATACATACATGTCGGTACTTACGTCGTGGTGGAAGAATTTGCCCTCGGTAGTGGGCTTGATCATGCCAATACGGATGCAGAAGTCTCCGAACTGCTCGCCATCATTTCTCTCGGTCGCGTAGCGCTTGAGCAGCGGCTTCATGATGCTGAGGATCTCCTCCTCCATGATGGAGCTGCGGAAGAGCTTGTTCAGACGTTGACCGTGGTAACCACCACCAAGGTACATGTTGTATGCGCCGTATGCCTTGCCAACAAATGCCACCTCGGCAAGCCAAGGGCGGGCACAACCGTTGGGACATCCAGTCATGCGCATCACGATGCTGTCTTGACGAAGACCGTTCTCCTCGAGCACTCCCTCAAGCTTGCCGATAAGTTCGGGCAGGTAGCGCTCGGACTCTGCCATGGCGAGACCACAAGTAGGGAAGGCCACACAGGCACTACTGCTAAGGCGGAGTCCACTAAAGTTGGTGTTGTCCAGCTTGTACTTGGCCAACATCTCCTTCATCTTTGGCAGCTCCTCGTCGCTGACGTTGGACAGGATAAGATGCTGGTTGCCGGTGAGGCGGAACTCACCCTTGTGTGCCTTGGCAATCTCCAGCAGACCGGTCTTCATGGGGAAGTCGGCAGTATCCTCGATACGTCCGTTTTCAATAAACATGGTAAAGTGGTTCTTGCCGTTCTCATCCTTCTGCCAGCCAAAGGTATCGATGTTGCTCTTGAAGTGGAATGGACGAGCCTCCTCGAACTTCTCACCCCAGTACTTCTCAACCTCTGACTTGAAGACGTCCACGCCCATGTCATCCATGGTGTACTTCAGACGAGCGTGCTTGCGGTTCTTACGATCACCGTTGTCACGCTGGACGAGCATGACCTTCTCGCAAGCAATGTGAACCTTGTCCTTGGAAACGTAACCAAGAAGACTGCCAGTGCGAGGGTAAGTCTTCTTGTTGTTGTGAGTAGTACCCATACCACCACCAGCAAGCAGGTTGAATCCAGCAAGATGTCCGTCCTCACCCTTGATGGCAATAAGACCGACATCGTGAGCATAGACATCAGTGTCGTTGTGGGGAGGAATGGCGATAGTAATCTTGAACTTGCGTGGCAAGTAAGTAGGACCGTACATAGGCTCGTGGTCCTGAACGGCATCTCCAGCAACCTGAGTCTTATTATCGTTCTCATCCTTGAGCCAGATCTCGTGGTAAGCAGTAGTTGCGGGCAAGAGATGGTCGCTGATCAGCTTGGAGCTTGCGTGAACCTCAGCATGGTACTCAGAGTGCTCTGGCAGACTGCTGCACATGACGTTACGGTTGACATCACCACAAGCGGCAATGGTGGTCATGAGAGCCTTGTTGATGGCCTGCATGGCCGGCTTCAGCTTGCTCTTGATAACACCGTGGAACTGGAAGGTCTGACGAGTGGTCAACTTCATGGTCTCGTTGCCCAGAGTCGAAGCAATAGCGTCCATCTGAACCCACTGGTCTGCAGTAGCGACACCACCGGGCAGACGGCAACGGATCATGAAAGAGTATGCAGGCTCGAGGCCCTGCGCCTTGCGCTCGTCTCTGATATCACGGTCATCCTGCATGTAAGTACCGTGGAACTTTGTAAGCTGTTGATCGGCAGCTGAAATGGCTCCAGTGGACTGGTCCTGAAGACCCTCCACAATGGTTCCACGAAGGAAGTTGGAGGCAATCTTGATGTCCTCGTTGGTGATTGGTGGGGGCTCATCTGGAAGGCCTTCGACATTGCCAACACCCAGGGCATCCCAAAGCTTGGGCTCCCACTCGTTGTAAGCAGTCTGGTAACCATCAGGGTCCTGATCATCACCAAGACCACAGTCGACAAGAGACTTGCCACCGAGAGTGACCACTCGGGCGTAAAGGTCCTTTGCGGGCTTGTTGTAGTAGATCTTATCTTCCTTTCTAGGCCAGTAGTGGCTGTCACCAAGACCAAAGACGGAGAAGTTGACGTTGGCAAGGTCCAGGTCGGTAGAGTTCTTGACGCCCTCCCAGAAGTTTCTGCCATTTTGAGGGAATTCACCCTGACCAGCAACACTGCTAATCATGACGACATTCTCCTCAGTCGAGAGGTCTTCCAGAGGGTAGTCGTCCATAGCCATGACCATGGTCTTCAATCCTCTGGCCTTGCCACGGTTGCCCAAACGCTTGGCGAGGTTTTCGGAGTTACCGTTGTCTGAAGCGAACAGGATCGTCAGAGGAGCGCCCTGCAGGCCCTCGAGGAGACTGCTGTAGGCATCCTTGGCCTTGCGCTTCTGAAGCTGGCGAACCTCAGATCCGTAAGATTGCGAAAGGTTTGCACTGAACTGCGGATGTCTCTTCATCAGCTGAGTGAGGTAGTTGTCTCTCTTGAGGAACTCCTTGAGCTCCTGTCTGATACGCTCGGAATCCAGCTGGAAGTTTTCCTCGCCGTTCTCCTCTGCGCGAGGGTTCCATCTGTAAAGAGGCCAGTAACCGATGTCAACGGCCTTCTTGGTTTCCTGGAGAACAGACAACGGCGAGTCGGTCTCCTTACTGTAGGGAAGGTAGGCAACAACGACCGAGGGTCCGTTGAATTGCTCAGCCTCGAGCATGGATTGCAGAACCTGGGTGTAGGAGCTGTACACAGCAACCGAGGCGACATAGGCATTGCCGAAGTTCATGGCGTAAAGACCAATGTCCTTCTTTCTTCTTGAAGCATCAGCAGCAGCTCTCTCCGAATAGGGCTGCGAGTCGATGATGAGCATGTTGACGTTCTTGTCAGATGCGAGAACATGGTGAACACCAGAGTTGCCCAAGTCGTAAGACCATGCATCCGAACCGATCAGCCATTGCGATTCCTTGAAGAACAGTCCCTTGTTGGAAAGGAGCTCAGTAGCCAAGGCAGACTTGTCGCTGTTCAGGCCAGAGATAACCTCAGGGGCAAGGTTGTTTGCCTTGGAGGCCTGTTGAGCCTCGAGCAGCCATTGGGAGAGTTGTTTCTTTGGGGCGTCAGTGGCGAAATCACCAGACTTGGCGGCAGTTTGCACTTCAGAAATGAAGCGCTCTCTGTGCTCAGAACGTGCCACAAGGGAACCGAAGCCGTATTCAGGGGTTGCGCTGATCGAGGTCGAAACACCAGCGTCATCAGCTCCGAGCCTGTTGGCAACGTACAGTCGATCTCCGAACAGTTGGTCGAGGATCTTCATGTAGGCATTCTCAACCTTAGGCTGCTCCAGCTCGAACCCCTTCTCGGCATCTTTGGGGCCCTCATGGTTTCCAATCTCAAGGTTCTGGATAGGTGAAGGAGAAGACAGATTCTGGAAAATGCCCTTGAGTGCCTGGCGAATTGTGGAAGGCTCAATGTAACCGAGCTGGTGACCAACAATCAAAGGACTTGTATTTCCAGCAGTTTTGATGGAAACGAGAAGGTCGAGAAGGAGGGGACCCCAACGAGTGGTCTTGCGACGAATCTGCTCCAAAACAGCAATTCTCTTCAAGCTCTTGGGCAAAGTCTGAAGGAGTTTGGCGCCCAACCAGGGTCTGTAGAGGCGAGCAGTAACAATACCAGCACCGTAGAACTCATCGGAAGAATTGGCCTGGTCGACTTCCTGAGCGAAGAGAGCAGTATCCGAACCGAACAAGAAGACAGCCGACTCTGCATCCTCTGGACCAGTGTACTCGAAAGCCTTGTACCTTCTTCCAGTGGACTCGTACAACTCGGACCAGATCTGGGTGGTGAAAATATCGATATCCTCAGAAGTGACGGGGCGGCTTGACACAGACTCGACGGAAGTCGCGTTGGAGGAGACAACGGATGCGCTGTCGCTGCTAGCGTTGCGGCCGTCAGAGCTTGAGCCACTAGACGACTCACGATCGCTTATCTGGGCAGAGGCAGGCTTCTCCACCAACGCTCCTGTACGTTCAGGGGCGGCTGAGACGCTGGCATCAGTAGCAGCACCAGCGGTGGTACGGGTGGCGACCTTGCCATCGTCTGCATAGAGACCTGACTCAGTGGAGCTAGCTGCGGAGTGTTGCTCAACCTTCAAAATCTTTCTAACCAGCTCTCTGTCTTCCTGCTCAATAGGGTTGTCATTGGCGAGGTTGGGAGCGTCGAAGAAGTGGATAACACCCTTTCCAGACTTGATGGCCAGAGCATGTGCGGTCACAGCAAGATCTTGTGCCTCCTGCAACGACTCGGATTGAAGGAAAGTGAAGCCAGACTGTCTGATGGAGGTAATGTCTGAGTAGTCGGGGTAGCCAGCTGGTTGGAGTGCTACGTGCAAGACCACGGGGTATTGTGCGAGCTTGTAAAGATGAGGAACGGAGCGGACCAGAATCGAAGACGAGGTTGTCACTGAGACGAGCTTGCCCGAGCGAAGGGGTTGGAAGGCTGAGAGCAGAGGGTCTGCATTGTGCTTGACAGGGACAATCTGAGGGGGAAGGGGTTAGCGTACGATAGTGGTACATCGGGGGGCAAAAGCATACCTCGGGAGATGTCGAGACCAGTCCTGAAGCCTTGTTCTGTTGGTAGGTTGTGAAGAAGTTAGAGAACTCGGAGTCTGCAGCGAGAGTAGGCTGGACGGAAACGACGACGTCGCTGGCCAGGTATGCAATGCGTGCGACTGGGCGAGGTTAGTAAAGAGTGCATGGTTGGTCAGCGTGTGGGATTCTGCTTACCAGCCTCTCCAGCAGTCAAGATGGAAGCCATGGCCGCAATGATAACCTGAATAACGAACTCGACAAGAGTTCTAGACGAGAATGAGAGTTCTGGAGGAAAAGGAAGGAGAACAATGAGAAGGAACAGGTAGCGGGGGCGATGTGGATTGGAAAAATAACCCGGGGTGGGATGCGGCGCTCGTCCAAGGCGTGACCAGAATTGCCGGTTCAATTGCTCATGTCAGACCGAGTGCCCCAGCAGTCGCCTCTGGTGCACGCCGGCTTCCAGCGACTTTTTCGTCGACTGAGTTATGGCGACATCTGCGACACCGGCCTCTTGGCCGATGTGACCTTTGATCGGCCGTCACGCTATTGGCTGGCACCCACCACCCCACACATGTTGCCAAGCCATCTCGATAGATCTGCCCGTCGTGTCGACGGTGTCGTGGGGCCCGCCGTCTTTGTTTGCCGGGACAGTGTGCTCGCGGGCGAATCCCGAGCCTTGGTTCGCAAAGCCCGACCACCCGGAACGATGAGTCCACGACACGGCTTGCACCGCGCCTCGTGTGTTGAACTCTGCACCCTTGGCTAGCTTTGCCTCCTACTCAAGTCATCGTCGTCACTATCCTGCTCGACATGTCGGGTCTCTGCTTGCCACCTCCGCCGTGTATGAATCCGAGATGTCGTTGGAACCATTACCGAATCGGCAAATTTCAAGCAGTCGCGAAAACATGAGCATCTGTTCGGACCACTAATTGGGAAGAATATACATGGTCTGTTTTGTATCGAGTTTCCTGGAATCATCCGTCTCTGCCTAACCTCTCCTCCTCGTCTTGCACCAACTCGTAAGCAGGCCGGTATGAATCCTTCTCGGCGTTCGCTCTCAGTACGGGGTTGGGATGTGTATCTGTGGTTCCTCCCAGAGATGTGTACCCCTTGTCGTAAAGCGAGCAATAGGGTATGTTCAAATGTCGTATGAACTATAGTTGAGATCAGTCAGGCATTCCTGGTTGGTACTGGAAGCGACAAACTCACAGTCCACACTTCAGCATAGTGCCAGTCTATCACGGGGTGTATTCTCATAAAAGCAGGCCAGCCTCTGTCGGTAGGATCAAAGTACTTCAAGGTGGCTCCATGAGGATCCGTCCGCCGCGTGCCCACAAATATTGCTTTTACGTGGCTGTTGTCGTGGAGATAGTCCTCGAAGGCCTGTCGCATGGATTTGGCATAACGCGCCAGATCCAGGTGATACGTGTCGATGGATAGTTGTACAAAGTCCTCGACCTCGGGGAACGGATGGGGCGACACGATGTAGACGGACTCCAACTTGTCGGGCAGCCTTGTCGAAGTCTTGACCGAGTGCGCATGCAACGCGGCGAGATAGAGGACGAGGAGAACTAGACAGTCCTTGCCGCCATTGTACGAGAGCGACAGCTCGGCAAGACTAGAATGCTTGTCAGCCAGGTTCGGGGCAACAGGCAATGCGGACAACCCACGTGTATCGCTCGAGCGCCTCGTCGAGCATCTTGAGACTCAGGCGAGTCTGGTCCTGCACGCGTCGCAGGCGGTCGGTGGATGCTTGTGCAGCCAGGAATGCCGTGACTCTGGCATGCACCTTTGCGCAAAGGGCGGGCAGGTGCTCCTCCTGACCGGGAGCTATGGTTTCGGTGCGGCCCTGGTCATCGCTGCGGATTCCAAGGAGCGTCTCTGGCATTACGATGCTTCGGCATGCGAGACCCAATCTCGAGCATGCATGGGAGTTGCTGTGTGGGTATGGGTGTGGGAGACAGGTCGGATGCCGTCACGCCCGGAGCGGCGCTGCCATGCACTTGCGCTCCGTACAGTGGGGCAATGCTACGACCCCGCGTCGGCCAAACGCCCTACAAGTCCCGACTCATGCCTCAAAGGTCTCACAACGGTTTGCTTCGAATATCTGCTTGACCATGTCTTTCTGAACCCGATCGTGAGAGGAAAATGTGCGCTACCAATATAGACACGCGTATTTTATACAGCACTACTCAACCACACAGAGATACCGTTAGGAGGAATTTGCTTGAGCGTTTCTCTCCTGAGCCTCTTCCACAGCCTTCTCCCAGCTAGTCGTGTAGATGAACCAGCCCTCCACAGCAGCCACAATTCCGAGTGCAATCGCAGGTCCCTGAGAACGATCGGTCAGACAACGGTCGACAAGCACGAAGAAGAAGAGGGTTTACTTACGGCCCATAGTCCATAGAGATCCCAGTGCAGACCGAATCCAGTTCCAAAAGATATGGGCATAGCGATCTAAAGTTTGTAAGAAAGACAGCCAACGTCATATGAGTATGCTTGACTTACGACATAGTAAGCAAACAGGTTGACATAACCTCCTATCTCTTGTCGCCCAATGCCACGCAGAATGCCATTGCAGAGAGCGGCGAGGGAGTCGAAGAGTTGGAAAGCAGCATTGAGAGGAAGTGTTTTCGCGGTAAGTGCAATGACATCGGCGTCGTTAGTAAAGAGCCTCGGGATGTACTCTCTGGTGGAACTCAACAAGATCATGTTGAAGATACCGACCACCAAGGCAGCATACAACGAGACCTTGGCGTTGACCTTGGCGGCGTCCGAGAGTGTAGCGCCAATGAGGTTAGCAATACGGGTACTCGCTGCGATACTGATCGGGAAGGGAATCTGGTAAGTGATGCTCGAAATCGTGCTGAGGACGCTTTGTGTTGCAAGATGAGTTGGCGAGATCCAGCTTGCAGAAAGCGTCAAGATCTCGAAAGCCAGATACTCTGCAAGAACCATGACAAGCCCGGGGAGAGCAAGCCTGACCATTGGCATCCAGTTCTTGAAAGCAAGACGAGAGAACCCTCCCCAGCACTCCAAGCCGCCAACAAAACGGACGTAGAACAACAGGCACAGTGGCATAAGGTTTTCTATGGTCACCACAGCGATGGGGGCTCCTATAAATCCCCACTGAAATTTCTACTACCTGTCAGTGATGGAATATCGATCGCGTATACTTATACATACCCAGACGAAGAGCCAGTGCAAAAACACATTGAGAGGCGCACATACCAAGAGCACGATAAGTGTCGCCGAGAACTTTCCTTGTGCCTGCACGAATCTCTTTCCGCTTTCGAATGCCGCGTAACCTGGAGCACCGAACACGAGAATTTGAAGATATCGTCCTGCCAGGTCTGCGGTCGCTTGGTCTGGCACGATTGCGCCAATGATTCTCGGCCCGGATGTCCATATGATGGCAATGGGGATGGTGATGACCCACAAAAAGTAAACCATGCGTTGAAGCTGGAGGCCAACAAGAGTCCGGTTGCCCGAGCCTAGAGCGAAGGTAGAATTAGCGTTGTTTCAAGGAAGATGGATGGTAAGGACATCACGGCCTTGCTGGACGAGTGCGCTCGGTTCTGTGATGTATGCTGTCCCGAACGAAGTTTCAACGAAACAAACACCCCGAGTGGGCTTTTCGTATGAAGTGAGACCAGACACCAGCAATAGTCGTGATGTCGTGCCTTTGAGGGATCTTACCGTAGGCCTGAGGACATAGTGTGTCTAGACTGGTAGCCAGTCCTTGGAAGACAGCATAACCAGTGATATTGGCACTCATAGAAGCAAGAGAAACAGCCCCCAATTCAAGCTTGCCGATATGACCCACCGTGAAGACCGAAGTGACGGTCAGGGAGTATTGTAATATGAATGTCAAGATCAGAGAACGGGAGTATCTTGCCAGGACCACTGCTTCTCTTTGCCAGGTTGTTTTGATCTTGCCCGACGCAACGGCCTCTTCCCATCTCTTGTCGATATTCTCAGGGGTATCAACACCACCGTACGGTTCGGCTGGGTCACCCAGTAGAGAGGTGTTCTCATCTGGCCCCCCATCTTCAACGGCCGACTCTTCGTCGGCACCACCTTTTCTGGGCACAAATCCACCAACAAAGTTCTTTTTCAACAGCCCGCTGGGCTTGTTTGACACGGTACTTGTGGTTCGAGGGTGTTTTGGAGGAATCAACTGGTTGTCCCGCAAAAGGCTTCGTTCTTCGGCAAGAGCGGCCTCTCGATCCTGTTCGTTCGCCCATCTTGAATCTGGCGCTGGGGTCGAAGGGAAGAATGGGCGTGGTCCCGATGCGACGTAGGATGCTCTTCGGTATGAGCCAGACATGGAGTACTGTTGCTCGTGGCCGGCCGTATGGTCCTCGCCTCCACCCACCACGGGTATACCGGCTCCCTGGCCTTCAACCTCTTCCTCTTCTTCAGCATCGGCCAGGTCCCTCAAGATCGATTGTTGCGCCAACGGAGAGGAGGAAAGAAAGCCATTGGACGATCGCACAGACGTGCTGAGGGCCACAGGTCTACTCATTGCGTTGCCGAGCTTATGAATGCACCCGTTCGTGCTCTGAGTGGTTTGAGTCGGTCGTAGAGAATATTGATGCTAGAAAATATTGGAATATACGGGAACTCGAACGAGAAAAGGAATGGTGTCTGGATGGACTACTAGGGTATATTAAGCATTGTGAGAAAGGTCTTCACCTCGATAAATGAACATCGAAGACACCCTTCGCCGCCTTGCCCGCGACTTGGTCGAGGAACTTTAAATTACGTGACGAGAAAGCTGTTAGCGCGATAAGCACACCGTTGCAGTGTGGAGAGGGCGAGGCTCGTGCCATTGAGTTTCCTGTAAGGGCAGGCAGTTCCGACGTCAGCTCCAAATGATCCGCTCATCATCATGCTCGATACATACAAAATCTTATGATTCGGCGAGGACAGGTATAGTCCAGTAGGAAGTTTCCCGCAAGCAGGATGTAGAGAAAGCCAAGACCAAATGACCAGTCAGCACTGCCCAACGTGGTGGGGTCACACAAGCCTCTGATTTCTTTGGACCAGTCCCAAGACAAGGTACAGGCTTTGCTTCCTACAACATGCCTTGCCGCGTTGAGCAATCCTGTACAGCTTCATTGCATCTCAGTTCACTTCGGTGTACAGGAAGTCAGACTGGTGCTCAAGCAATGTTGCCCCGACCCTTGCAATGGGCGCTCAATGGCAAATTGTAAAACAAGGCCGATGTCTTGCATCGGCAGACGATGAGTTCACATCGCGAGCGATGTGGGAAAACAACGAAGATGCGGTCCACCATATATCAAGGCCAAGAGGGCCATAACATCAAGGGCCAAAGGCGACACCGCAAGACTTCGAGAACATAGCACTCGTGGCACCGGGACGGGCATTGGAAAGGGAAGCAAGTCGACAGAAAGGAAAAGATACACGAGTAGGATCATTATGGATCCATCTCAAGACTCACCTCCAGCACTCTCGAGTCTCGACAGGCCATTGAAGGCGGAACAGTCAGGCAGGAACTCTGTCGGAGACGCGAACGCATGTCTTCACCAAGGCAGGTGTGATGCGTGTGACGACTGAACTGAATGTCTGAGATGGTTGAGAATTCGGTTTGAAGTGAAGGTTGCATGCAATTGATCAAGAGAGGAAAAGAAACAGATGAGAGAATCACATGCGCCTGCCCGCTGCTTAGACGGAAGTTCACTGCAGTTCGTTTGTTTGCGCACACTCCGTTTGTTCACAAAGCTGCTTCACCGAGCTTTATTTACCTTGCTCTCTTTTCTTCTCAACTCTCAATCAGCGCAGTCACTCAAGCTGCTCTTCACCACCACCTTCTCTTTTGATTGTCATCAACACAAGACCTATCCCCACTTCTTCAACATGGCAGACATCTTCTCCTCGCACCCCTACAACAGCTTTAAGCACATCAATCCCAGCACTCACCACTGCGATGTTTGTGACAGAACTCTCGCCTACAAAGACAGGGCTGCCCATGAGCGCAGCAAGAAGCACAAGGCCGAGCTGGACAGACTGAAGGCCAAGGAGGCTGCTGCCAATGGTTGGCCTGCTCCCGATGGCAACGAGAACCTCGACCCCAACGCCTGCCACAACTGCGGACAGTGTCAGTCATGTCAACAACCTGCCGTCTTGTGCAGCAATTGCTGACCCTTTTCCTAGCGGGCCACATGTCCAAGGAGTGCCCCGAGCCCAGAAAGATGAACGGAGCCTGCTTCAACTGCGGCGAGATCGGGTAGGCATGCCAGACATCCAAGTCTGTTTGCAGTCAGCTAACCACCGCTACAGTCACAACAAGTCGGACTGTACCAAGGAGCCCGTCATCACCTGCAACAACTGCAAGGCCGAAGGACACATGTCTCGTGAATGCCCCGAGCCTCGTTCTGCTGCAAACATCACCTGCAACAACTGCGGTGAACTCGGTCACTTCTCTCGTAACTGCCCCAAGCCCAGAGACTACTCCAAGGTCACTTGCAACCAGTGCGGCCTCAGTAAGTACAGCCATGTGTACACCGAGACAGACCAAAGTACTAACACTTGTCAGTGGGTCACACTGTCAGCCGCTGCAAGACTGATCCCGCCGACTACGTGGTCCAGAACGATGTTGGCTCCACCGACGATGCTGCCACTGCTCCCTCGGGCAACGACGACTGGATGAACAACGCTGCCAATGGCGTTGCTGAGCCCGCCGTTGTCGCGGGTGACTGGATGAATGCCACCGAGGTTGCTGCTGTTGGCGAGGAATGGGGTGCTGCTCCTGCCGCTGCCGGATGGTAAAAGCTCGCGACGCATGTATGACGAGGTTGTCACGCTTCTCTGATGTGTTCGATATCTCTTTCGAATGTATCGGGCCTCCAGATGAAGGGAAGGGCAAGAGTGTCGGGGACTCTTCGAAGAGTAATGGCTACATGATTGCTCTCTTCAGATCGCTGTTTCGTACAAAATGCAAAGAGTCCAACTAGGCGTTTGATGGGTTTACACCGAAGCAACGATCACTCTCCTCCATGTGCTTTGAGACTGCCACACACCCGCAATTGGCTTACAATCCGCTGACGCACGGCAATGTTGTAAGCTACAAAAATGCACGAATAAATTCCAAACCAGAGGTTTTTGAGATATCATCTCTTCGTGGAGATCACTGCGTTCTGGAAAGGATCGTTTGTTTTTGTGGTTACAATGTGATAGTCTTTAAGCACACGTGGAGGCGGAGCAGCCATGTCAAGGTGAGTGAATATGTTCCGAGTTTAGTACTGGTTTGTTTTGACTTTGGTATGGACTTCAAATTGCAAATGGGTATCTATAACTCCTAACTTCAACCCCTGTTCAAAGTGTTGCCAGCGCCCTTGGGGTTGTTTTCGACATACTCATCCCAAGCTCTGGCTTTCATAGTCTCTTCATCTGCTCTTTCCAGGTCATCCTCGTCAACCTCGGGCTGAATACCAGACTGGGCGCCTCCACCTTCGATCATACCACCACGACGTTTCTCTTCCTCGAGGTACTCGTCAATAGTCATGGTAGGCAAACTATGGTCGGGGCGGAATACGCCAGCCTGCATGGTCCGGCGAGTGTTGAGAAGGGTGAATGGGCGCAGCGGTTTGCCATCTTTACTTAGCATGGGACCTGACAGGCCAGCAGACATAGGACCGTCCAGTTTCTCCGAGTAGCCATCATTGGATTTGTGGCGCTCTCTAACATCAGAAGGCACATGCTGTTGGCCTGGCGGTGGAGGCGGTGGAGCCCTGGAGAGAATGTGAAGTTCTTGGGCTACGGATTCGAGAGAGTGAAAGGTTTGGTGAACGCAAAACTCGATTTGGGTCAGCTGCAAGCGACGGTGCATGTCATCGTCGTTCTGGAGAGCGGCGGGGTTTTGTTGCAGGTGTTGTAACTTTTGCTTGAGGTCCTTTTCTTGTTTGAAACCTAGAATCTTCCTCTCACGGCGGGCGGCGGGATCCGAGGTCGAGGCAGTGGAAAAGGTGGATGGATCTTCACGGTATTGCTCGAGCAGCTTCAGATCGGAAGAGGACAGAAGGTCGTACAGATCGAGCTGGCGTAGGAACTTCTCGTACGAGTCTTGGGCGCGACGCAGAAGGGCTTTGCGATCTTGGGACGACAAGCGCTGGACCAAGTCGGCAAGACGGTATTGGGCGAGGAGATAGTGCAAGTCGTTGGTGGCGATGTCTTCGAGGGATTCATTGGGACTGAAGAGGGCGATCTGGTCTTGGATGCGCAGACACTGCTCGTAGCTGGCGATGGCGGCGTTGACCAGCGCTTGGTGGGCGGCCGAGTTCGTATCCCACGAGCTCTCGATCTGCCTGCGCTTGTCCTCGGCTACCTGCCACAGCGCGCGAAGCGATTGCGGTTCTTCCGACATGTTGTTGTGCTGACCGTGTCATGTAGGTAATCTTTTGTTGGTTGCGACTTTTGATCGACTGACGACATGACCGACCATCCGAGCTTCATGAAACATCAACCGCCTTCCATCTCTCGCACTTTGTCTCAACTCCCATCACAATTGTGCACCATCTTTCTTCGTGACCGTGGTAGATCTGGTGAAAGTTCCTGCAGCGTATCGAGTACCCGGTGATTGCTTCGTTCTAGATAAAGCATTCTTGCGACAGTGTAGGTAGCGTCGGCCTCTTGCATTTGATAGGTCCATTGTCCATCACTTCTTGCAACAAACAGCATCGCCCCTTCCGTTTACTTTCTGCCTATCCCTCGCTCTCACACTTGACCTCCCCGTCCCCTGTTTACTTGCTCCCCGCTCCATCCAACACCGCATCCAAACTAATTCTTCATCAAACACCCACCTCGGATGACTATTGACAAGTGACTTCCAATATGGCCATATCACCGCCTTCCGAGAGATCGCACAACGACAGTGGCAGCGATAGCGATGCTGATGTCGATCCATCGCCTGTTCCTCTCTCATCCACAGACAAACGTCGAGCTCGCAAGCTCCGCTTCCAATCATGGTTGCAGAGCACAGCCGTCAAGGAAATCCGTGCTACCGCCCAAGACATCAACCGCTCTACCGCCGACGAGGAACTGTCCATTCGCCAGCTCCTCGCTAATCAAGAAACCACCCAAATCATCACCACTCCGAGAGAGTACCAGCTCGACCTCTTCCAGCGCGCTACCCAGCAAAACACCATCGCTGTCCTCGACACTGGCTCTGGCAAGACTCTGATCGCCGTCCTCCTCTTGCGCCACACTATCGGTGAAGAACTCCAAGCCCGCCTGGAAGGAACGCCTCATCGTATCTCCTTCTTCCTGGTGCCTTCGGTCCCGCTAGTCTTCCAGCAATTCGCCGTGCTCGAGCGCAACCTCGACTACGACGTGGATCGTTTGTGTGGTGCCATGATGACCGACAAATGGAGCAAGCAGGTCTGGGACGAGCGTTTTGCCAAAACTCATGTCATTGTCTGTACCCCTGATGTCCTCAAGGGTTGTTTGAGCTGCTCCTTCATCTCTATGCGCCAAATCAACCTCCTGATCTTTGATGAAGCCCATCACGCCAAAAAGGGCCATGCGTACGCTCAGATTATCAGAGACTTCTATCTCGCTGACGTTGATGAGCCCTCTCGTCCCAGGATTTTCGGTATGACGGCCTCGCCTGTCGACGCGAGGGTCGATGTCTGTCAAGCTGCCAGGTAGGTCTCTTTGCTTGTTTGATCAGTCGCAACTCCTCACTGACGGCCAATGACAGGGATCTCGAAATCATTTTGCACAGCAAGATTGCTACTGCACGCGACCTCACGCTACTCCAGAATGCAGTCTCGAAACCGGATGAGAAGATTCTGAACTACACGACATCTCAAGCTATCTCCCCACCAAGCCAGCTCTTCCAAAGCCTGAAGCGCCAGTTTGGCAGTATCAAGTTTCTCGAGAGCCTGTTTCAACGTGCACTCCAAGTTCGTTCTCATCTTGGTGACTGGTGTGCCGATCGTTATTGGAGTTTTGCATTGGCCGAGCAACGCTCGAAGAAGATGGAGTCTCGTGTCGAAAAGGCCGCTCGATTGGGCGGTTCTACAGGGGAAGCCGATTTCCAAATTGAACAGATTCGCAAAGCCATGGATATCATCTCAAACCACGACTTCGGAAGACCTCAAGCTGATCTCTCCGACCTCAGCGAAAAGGTCCAAAAGCTGCACGTCTACCTCATGGCCAATTATGAGCGCCCTTCGAAGAATCGCTGCATCGTCTTCGTCGAGCACCGTAGCACTGCATATCTGCTCCACCAAGTCTTCGAAAAGATCGGCGGACCTCACTTGCACGCAGGCCTACTCATTGGAGCAAGCAACGGTCGTCTCGACGACATACAGTCCACTTTTCGCAGTCAAGTGGTTACTCTCATCAAATTCCGCAAGGGTGAGCTGAATTGTCTTTTCGCAACCTCCGTCGCCGAAGAGGGTCTAGACATTCCTGATTGCAACTTTGTCGTACGTTTCGATATCTGCAAGACAATGATTCAGTACGTACAGTCGCGCGGACGTGCCAGACACAAGAATTCCAAATTTCTACACATGAAGGAGGAACACAACTGGGACCACGAAAATATCTTGTTTGAGAACCGTGGAGCAGAGGAAGTTATGCGGACCTTTTGCAAAGATCTACCTGCCGACCGCCAGCTAGACGGCGACAACGACATGGTCTTCACTCAAGATATGATCAGCCTCTACCCTGCTCATACGATAGCTGCTACCGGCGCCAAGATAACTTTCGGTTCTGCTCTTCAGATCTTGTCACACTTCGTAGACAGTCTGCCAAAAGAAGATGAGGAAGCTTTACAGCCTACTTACATCACCACGAATCAGGGTGGACGTTTTGTCTGCGAAGTGGTTATTCCCGAACCTTCACCTGTTCGCTCAGCGATAGGTGATTCTATGGCAAAGAAATCACTTGCCAAACGCTCAGCTGCTTTCAGAGCTTGCAAGGAACTCGTGTTGTCAAAACACCTCGATTCCAATCTCGTTCCTGTCTATACCAAGAAACTGCCCTCGATGCGTAATGCGGCGTTAGCGTTGAGCTCAAAGCAAAACGGTATGTACAACATGCGCATCAAGCCCCGCATCTGGGAAGATGGACGAGGTTCAACACCGTCCGTAGTATACTTCACCCACATAGACGTCTCGGAGGGATTGGGTCGTCCTCATCAGCCTCTCCTTCTCGTCACTAGAAGCCCGATGCCTGACTTTCCCGAGTTCCCTTTGTTCTTGAACGACGGCCGCAAGACTAACGTGAAGTTGACTTCACTCAGACAAGCTTGCGAATTGTCCGATGCTGAGCTGACCAAGTTCACTTCGTTCACTTTGAGTATCTTCAAGGACCTATACAACAAGACGTACGAATTCGATGTGTTGAAGATGCCTTACTGGCTCATACCGTCTGAACCATCCACTCAGCTCGCGCACACGAAGGTTGCCTCCTATCAGTTCATCGATTGGGTTACCTTGAACTACGTCTGCGAGAACAACGGGGGACTTCAATGGACATCCGAGATGCCCGACCTGTTCCTTGTTAACAAGTTTTTCGTCGACCCAGGAGACGGTGGCCGACGCTTCTATTCTTCAAGAGTAGCTTCAGAGTACAAGCCTTCAAGCCCTATCCCAGAAGGCTGTGCAGCTTCAAAAAGGCAAACGGACATTATGGATTACACAGTCAGTCTATGGAAAAACAGTCGCAACAAGAAGAAATCTTCCTGGAACCCTGATCAACCTGTCCTGGAAGCCGAGAAGATACTACACCGACGTAACATGCTTGCGGAGCCTACCTCCAAAGAAGAACAAGACTCGTCTAAATTCCAAAGCTTTATTTGCCCTGAGCCACTCATCATATCTGCTGTATGTGTTTTTCGATCGTGGCTGTACTTGAGACTGACGTGCTATAGCTTCCGACTCCTGTCGTAGCAACCTGCTACGTGTTTCCCGCAATCATCCATCGCATTGACGATTACCTCATCGCAAAGGAGACGTGTGAAGGGCTTGATTTGACGATAGATCTACCACTGGCTCTCGAAGCAATCACCAAAGACTCCGACAGCACAGAAGAACATCAAAATCATGAACGTATCAATTTTCAGCGTGGTATGGGAAAGAATTATGAGCGCCTCGAGTTTTTGGGTGACTGCTTCTTGAAGATGGCGACTTCAATCTCGATATTCACGCAAAATCCCAACGACAACGAGTTCGATTTCCATGTGAAACGCATGCTGCTTCTCTGCAACCAAAATCTCTTCAATGCTGCGCAGAAGCTCAAACTCTACGAAAACATTCGTAGTGCTTCTTTTTCTCGGTAAGCTCGAACTTACACAAGTCGCTTGAAGATACTCTGAAGCTCACAATTGATAGTCGTACATGGTACCCAGAAGGCATCAAGCTTTTGGAAGGCAAAGGCGCCAACAAGAACGGACAAGAGCCGATGAAGCACACGCTTGGCGACAAGACTATTGCAGACGTGTGCGAAGCACTCATGGGAGCTGCTTTCCTTACCCATGACCAGCCTGGCAGGTGGCAGCCAGAGCACTGGTGTGATGCCGTCAAAGCTGTCACCAAACTTGTCGACAGCCCTGATCATGCAATGAACGACTGGTTGGACTATTCTCGTACTTACGAGAAGCCAGCATACCAAACAGCTGAGGCCAGGGCTGCGAACCTTGAACTTGCCAAGAGAGTCGAAAAGGAGCACTCATACCAGTTCAGATATCCACGTCTGCTTCAAGCTGCTTTCCACCATCCCTCTTACCCGAATCTCTGGTCTGCTGGAATCCCATCTTACCAGCGGCTCGAATTCTTGGGCGATTCGCTTCTCGACATGACTAGCATCACTCATCTCTTCTACAAGTACCCCGACAAGGATCCACAGTGGTTGACTGAGCACAAAATGGCGATGGTGTCCAACCAGTTCCTCGGAGCACTCTGTGTTCGACTTGGATTCTACAAGCATCTACTTTACAATCATGACTCCTTGCGTCAACAAATCGCAAACTATGTTACCGACATCACAGAGGCAGAAGCAGCCTCCCAAGGAGCTATGGAATACTGGACCACTGTGAAAGAAGCCCCAAAGGTAAGATTGAATCGTGGTTTGTATGCGGCCCGTCTGCTGACAACCCTTAGTGTCTACCCGACATAGTTGAAGCATACGTCGGCGCGATGTTCATTGATGCAGACTTCGACTATGGCGTAGTACAGCGCTTCTTCGATGAGCACATGAAGCCATTCTTCGACGACATGGAAATCTACGACAACTACGCAAACAACCATCCTGTGGTAAGAGACTTGACAAGAACACAGGTCTTTTCCGGCTGCTGACCTATCATCTCAGACCCGACTCCACAACGTGATGCAAAAAACCTTTGGTTGCCATGAATACAACTTGTTCAATAGCGAGGAAACTGTTGATGGCATGCAACCACTCTTCTGGTCGGGCGTAATGATTCACGACTCGGAACCCATCGGTGTCTGGAAAGCCAAGTCTGGCAGATATGCAAACATAAAGGCAGCGATCAAGGCAGTGGATGAGCTGGCTGGCATGGCGCCTTACGAATTCCGAGCAAAGTTCGGTTGTGATTGTCGCGAGGAGACCGCTGGCGGAGGTCAGAACGACGTCACAGCCTGAATGACCAGATAAATGCAAATTTAATGATGGGTTGAACACATACCCTGAACGGCGAGCATGCCGCGAGAGATTGTCTCGAGATGGAGGACTCGGGCTTGATAGATGGAGGTTCTTCTAGTATTCATTTTTGCCTAGATTAGGTGAACAAAGATGAACAGTCCTCCAATACATTGATGTGCTCTCATTGCAGACTCCTAAGCTACACGCGCAATCGTTTGTGTTCAGCATATTGCCAGTCGTTCATTGGCTTTGAGACATTGCTGCATCACAGACCCATCATACCGAGAAGTCGATGCCCTACCGACTTGCGCCCAATATTCTTGAAGCGACAAAACTGACATGTGAGATCGAGGAAGAAGTTGGCGCGGATGCGATTGTGAGGCAGATGACACTACAGGCACGAAGTCTTCCGTGTGTTTTCCAGGCGCACCTGGGCATATAACATGACTTTTGTCTCTTCCCGTTTACTCTGCATCTCGATGGAACTCACCCATACCATCAACCAAAGCTTTCTCCAACCCAGAAGCGGCTCTTCCGATTTCACCGCCCTCCTTTTTGGCTGCTTGGATACCACGGGCGACGGCACGCACAGCAGCATCGTCAAATGCTCTCTTTCGAGCCTCTGCGTCGTCGTACATGGCATTCTCGGCATCCTTGGGAGCGCCAAAGAGGTTGAGAGCACGGAAGGGGTTTGAGCGGGCGTACAGAACTTGGTGCTCGGTGCTGCAAAGAGGGAAGCAAGAGGCATTTGCTAGCGCTTGTTCGGAACCAGCTGCGTCGGTGAAAGCGGCACGTAAGAAGATGGTCAAGATGTTCAGCTGCTTGATAAGCAGTTTCGAGGCAGCGGAGCCGGGTTTGCCAAAGGACACGGCACGCTCGGAGGACCAGTTGCCGGGTTGTGTTGTCGAGTGCCAGCCCAGGAGGGTCAAGAAGCAATGCAGCGTCTTGAGCCAGCCGCCGGCGCAGCTGACGAGTTCTTGGGCGGCGGTCTGCAGTAGCCATTCGAGCACGTCGAGGGAGGAGTTGCGGATGTCGGCGGCCAGGTGGGTCATGCCGGCACGCACGTACAGCAGCATGTGGTCGACGTGGGTGGCGACATGGGCAGGCGGCAGAGCACGCAGCAGTTTTGTAAGGGCGGCGCGGACCGAGTTGGATGCATCGAGAATCAGAGGCTGGATCTTTGGCAGGATGGTCGCGACGGGCAGGGGAAGCCTGTCCGGGCGTTCGGTGATGACGTTGGCCAGGTAGTTGACAGCATCGCGGCGCTGCGAGTCGGTCTTTGAGCTGGCGAGCGACAGCTGGTGTGTGAATTGCTGGTCGAGGGAAGGCGCCGAGGCCGAGAGCGACTGCTGGTTGAGGACAATCGACTTTGCCTTGAAGCTCGTGTCGGTGAAGTTGGCCGCCTTTGCCTTTGTCTTGCCGACTTTGAGCTTGGTCTTCTGGAAGTCTTGCTTCTTTTCTCTCTTCTTTTTGGCGCTCGATCCCATCCTTGCTGCCCGTTCAACCGCTGTCGAGCAGATCCATGCCACCAAGGTGAAGCCGCCGACCGAGAAAATTCCCACTTTGTCCTCCGTTTTTGCGGGGTTGTCCGATTGGCCATCTTATCAATCTAATCCATCTAATCAGCTCCCTCGGCCAACTCGCTTTCCACAAGAGCAAAGAGCTCTCACTTCCTACAGGAGCAAAGAACTAGCTACAAAGATACACGATATAACTAGGTTTAGCACATGGCAAGGACTCGACTTTGAAAGCATTTCCATCCATACAGCGACTACTTGTATACGCGTGGTGATTTTCTGCTATTAGGAAATACAAACCGAATCTATACTTTAGCCTTTCCACCCCAAGCGCTCAAACCAGACTCAAGGTCTTGTGGAAGCTACTGTTTCTGAGACCCATGATTTGGTAGGCGACGGTGCTCCACGTGCTGTTGTCTGCTCAACATAGCTTGCTCCCCAGACGCTTGTCCGATGTGACGAAAGCTGTTCTGCTAACTCGTCACGCTGGACTGTGCCTACCCAAAGCTCCTCCTGCTCAGCATCGCTCATCCTCTGCTCGGAATCGTCGCCTTCTTCGTCCACAACGCCGTTGGCGTAGTCGTCTTCACTCTCTTCGTCGTAACATGAGCGTCGCATGATTGGTGCCGATACAGATGAAAGCTGAGCATACAGAAGCACCTCTTTGGTTGATGGTCGAGTGGGCGGCTTCAGCGGGCTTTTCGATCCCTCCTCGTTCAGGCGGGCATTCTCTATGAGCAGTTTTTCGACTTTAGCTTCGTCTTCGGATGCCTCGGCTGTGTCAAAGGCCTTTTTTCGCTCTTGGGCAAGAGAATCTTGGTAAGGAACTGTCAGCCAGTCCGAATTGTCGAAGTCGACAGGTGGATGCGGGCCCTTGAGAATATCCAGCGTTACAGTTGCATTGTGAGCCTTGAGCTTTTTGGTTCTTGGCTTTGCTACCGCCAGAAGGACAAGATGAATCCCATCAAAGCCGTCAGCACCTCTCTCAATCTCTCGAAGTGTTCCTGCTGAGACAACGGATGTTGATTGTTTCACAACGAGTTGCAGCTTCTTGGGTCGGACGTTCAATGATTTTCTCAGCTTGCTCAACGGTTGAGGCCTCATGCCATTGCGCGCGCGCTTCTTGCTATTACGGCCGGCAGGCATCAAATCATCGTCCGAAATGGAATCGTGCTCAGAGGAGCTCACAGGACTCGCAATTCGATCCGGCGAGGTTGCTAATGCAAGCTCCTGGGCCCCAAAAGGCACTGTTGATGACTCTGAGCGTTTTCGAGCCTTTGATCGGATGAAGTTTGTCTCGGCTTGTGGTTCTTCGTCGTCTCCATGATCGCTCTGCACAGACGGGGATAGAGAAATCAAGCTTGGGCTGGCAGGAAGACTGCCGTCATGAACAGGAGATGTCAATGTAACCCGTCTCTTCCGCTGCTGTCGGTCATCCGAAGTCGGCGAAGCGTAAGTTGAGCGGCGGTTTAGTCGTGCTGTTTTCTTTGAGTAAGTCGTCAAATTCTTCTTCTTGGGCGATGACAAGAACATAGTGCAGTGTCAGTGTATCTGGGCGATGTATGAGTCGAGTTATGTTGTGAAACGCAGGGGGAACTGGCAGAATTGTGACCGCCATTTTAAGTGCTGCCTGTCAACTCTGTCGTTCCTTCCTTCCAAGTCAGACTTGGGCAGACTGGATTTGACGAGGATTCTGTGTAGAAAAAAAAAAAAGGGACTTTTGCATGTGATAACAATAATAGGGTATCTCTTTCAAACGCTATGACTTTTCCAATGCCATCCCAGCGCCTTGGGTCGTCGCATGTGTATTAAAAATTGTAAACGGAAGTCTCAACAGCTCATAAACAGAGCAGAGAAGATCAAAGCATACGCCTGATGGCGGTCTCGCCCTTGTACTTGTCGAGGCCCTGGTCGAGGCTTGCCCACCAATCGAAGAGCATGCTCTGGCAGATGAGCTTGAACCATGGTGTGAACAAGAGTGAATCGTCCTTGAACATTGTTTTGAGGTCGTTTTCGGTAACGTATTTGGTGGCTTGTACTTCGTTCGGGTTCTCTTCGAGATCAACATCGGCCTTGATGAAGAGAATGTAGTCGACTGGAGGATGGTCAGTTGGGGGTGGGTTGGGCGGAATCAGAGGCAGAGAACGTACTCTCGTGTTCACCCCACTTGCCGTCGCTAGGAGCAACGTAGTGAATGCGAGTAAGGAAGTGGAACTGGTCCAGAGGGACTTGGTGTGCCTTGATGCCGAGCTCTTGGTCGAGTTTGCGCTGAGCAGCACGCTTGACACCCATGATTGCAGTGTCGAGGGTGGAGCCGGTCTCGCCAGGAACGCCAAGAGGGTGTGAGCAGCAGGTGTTGGTCCACATGTCGGGGAAGGTAATCTTCTCGGAGGCTCTCTGTTGCAAGAGCAGACGGTTCTTGTTGTCAAAGAGGAAGACGGAGAAGGCGCGGTGCAGCAGGCCCTTGTTGATGTTCTCCATCAAGTGGCCTGGTGGCAGCAAGTTAGCGACAGAGGTATGGTCGAGTGGCAGGCAGGAAGCGACAGAGGGGTGGTCGAGTGGCAGACAGGAAGCGACAGAGGGAGGTCGAGTGGCAGACGGGAAGCGGACGTACAAACTTTCTTGCTGGCGCTCCCAATGGGCAGATCGTTCTCGTCGAGGACAATGCAGACCTCGTCCATGAGGCGAATCTGCTCGTCATCGTAGCCCTCGAGGTCGTTGTCGTGGGTGGCAGAAGTGGGATTGGCTAGGGAGGTGTTGATCTGAGGGAACAGGCGGAGGATGTTTTCGGCGGTGATCTGAGGTGCCTGGGCGACGGTGGTGGTAGTGGCGGTAGCACTCATGTTGGCGACGAGTGGACCGAGAGGTGGACTTGGACAGAGGCAAGGAGAAAACAAAGCGGGCGGCGCGAACAATTAATTGGGAGAGGCTTTGAGCCGCCCAAGGGGCCAATCTCAGGCCGGCCAGCCGCTCCGCGCTGTCGGTCTAGTCCGCATCGGGCGTTGATTGAGCGGCGCGCGTCGACTCCGCGTTCGCTCTGGCTTGGCGAGAAACACCAGGGCCCATTTCTTGTTTGGTGTTTGGCAAGCACAACACGCACACAAGCTGCCTGTACCATGTCGTCTCTGCTCGACGCCGTCATCCGCTCCGACAACGACCACAATGACTCACGCACGCCAACAGCCCGCTCCGCTGCTGCACGAGGCGGCTCCCGTCCACGAGGCCCGCCGTCTGTGAGCACCCCGGGTCTGGGTAGCGACGCTTTTGCTTATGGAGACGATGAAGTCGTCGGCGTACGAGGCAGCCGCAGAGGCCCGTCCACAGCCGGCCCGCGGCCCGAGGTCGAGCAGGTCATGGACACGACGGCCGAGAGGCTGGCTCAGGAGTTCGAGCACTTCCTCAACTCCTTCACCGAAGAGCCCATCTCGTCGGCCTTGGCTCCTGCTTCCAGCGCCGCCACCACCGACAGATACTACATCGAGCAGATCAAAGGCCTGGCCCGCTACTCGCTGTCCACCCTGTACGTCGACTACCGCCACCTCGATGCCACCAAGCCCGTCCTCGCCCAGGCCATCCAGCAAGACTTCTACCGCTACCACCCCTACACGATCCGCGCCCTCCACAACGCAATCGCTACCCACGCCCCTCGCTACTTTCGTCAGCACCGCCAGCCCGGCTCGTCGGCACCCAACACTTCGGATGCTTCGGTCCACACCCACGACGATTCGACCACCCACAAGACGGCCAACCAGCAGACCGACAAGGTCTTTACCCTTGCCTTTTACAACCTCCCCCTCGTGTCACGCGTCCGCCAGTTGCGAACCAGCCAGATTGGCTCCCTCTTGTCCATCTCGGGCACCGTCACGCGCACATCCGAAGTCCGCCCCGAACTCTCGCTGGCCACCTTTGTCTGCGAAGTCTGCAACACCCTTGTCCCCAACGTCGAGCAAATCTTCCGCTACTCCGAGCCCACTCAATGCCCCAACCTGACCTGCGGCAATCGTCAAGCCTGGCGTCTGGACATCCGTCAGAGCACCTTTGTCGACTGGCAAAAGGTCCGCATTCAAGAGAACAGTTCCGAAATCCCCACCGGCAGCATGCCCAGAACTATGGATGTCATCCTACGCGGCGAGATGGTCGACCGTGCAAAGGCTGGTGAAAAGTGCATCTTCACCGGCACTCTCATTGTCGTTCCCGATGTCAGCCAATTCAGAGTGCCCGGTCAGCGCCCCCAGGCCACTCGTGACACCAGCTCTGCTCCCAGAGGTGCCGAAGCCGGTGGCAGCGGCGTGGGTGGCCTCAAGGCTCTGGGCGTGCGCGAACTCACCTACCGCATGGCTTTCCTGGCCAACATGGTCACTCCCGACGCTTCCACCGCTGGTCAGGCCTCCACTCAACAGCTCAGAGGTCAAGCTACAAACATCATGAGCTCGCTCAACCAGGCAAAGAACGCCGACATGGACAAGATTGGTGAAGATGCTCAGTCCGAGTACCTGGCCTCGCTCAGCCCCAACGAAATCAACGAGCTCAAGACCATGGTCCACAGTGACAACATCTTCATGCGCTTGGTGGACTCGATTGCCCCCATGATCTATGGCCACACTGTCGTCAAGAAGGGACTGCTCTTGCAACTGATGGGCGGTGTGAGCAAGTCCACTCCCGAAGGAATGGCCCTTCGTGGAGACATCAACATCTGCATCGTTGGCGACCCCAGTACCAGCAAGTCGCAATTCCTCAAGTACATCTGCTCCTTCATCCCTCGTGCCGTCTACACTTCCGGCAAGGCTTCTTCTGCCGCTGGTCTGACCGCCGCGGTTGTCAAGGACGAGGAAACTGGAGAATTCACCATCGAAGCTGGTGCTCTGATGCTTGCCGACAACGGCATTTGCGCCATTGACGAATTCGACAAGATGGACATCTCTGATCAAGTCGCTATTCACGAAGCCATGGAACAGCAGACCATTTCCATCGCCAAGGCTGGCATTCAGGCCACCTTGAATGCCCGTACCTCTATCCTTGCTGCTGCTAACCCTGTGGGTGGCCGATACAACCGCAAGACTACCCTCCGAGCCAACATCAACATGAGTGCTCCTATCATGTCTCGTTTCGATCTCTTCTTTGTCGTCCTTGACGAATGTAACGATGCCGTCGACACGAAATTGGCGCAACACATTGTCGATGTTCACCGCTTGCGCGACAATGCCGTCACGCCCGAGTTCAGCACCGAGACACTCCAGCGCTACATCCGCTTTGCACGCCTGTTCCAGCCAGTCTTCACCGAAGAAGCCAAGGCCACTCTGGTCGAGAGGTACAAGGAGTTGCGTGCCGACGACTCACAGGGTGGTGTTGGCAAGAACTCCTACAGAATCACTGTTAGACAACTCGAGAGTATGATTCGCCTGAGTGAAGCCATTGCAAAGGCAAACTGCGTCGACGAGGTTAGCCCTGATTTCGTCAACGAGGCTTTCCAGCTCCTGCGCCAGAGTATCATCAGTGTCGAGAAAGATGACATCGATATCGATGATGAAAACACCGATCAACTCCAGGCAGATGTCATAGCAGATGGCGAACAGGACGACGAGCTAGATGCAATCATGGGTGATGATGCGCCTCCCACGAGACAAAAAACGGTCATTACAGCCGTAGAATATCGTGAAATGGTCAACAGCCTAGTCAACAGAGTCGTCTCGGACCATAAGCAAGACGAAGATGGTGTGGAAGAAGACGATCTCGTGACCTGGTACCTTGAGTCAAGGGAGCAAGACTTAGAGACTGCCGAGGCGCATGCAGCCATGGCGGACAAGACAAGGAAAGTTTTGAAGAGGATGGTGAAGGTATGTTCTAGCCGATTCTGTTGGATGCTGGAGGTACGTTACTGACTCTGCAACAGGACAATATACTTATGCGTATCCGTGGCGAAGTTGTCGCAGACGAGTCTGGCACAAGTTCAGCACAGCATGAGAAGCTTCTTTATATGGTACATCCCAACTGCGATACTGAGGAAATGGGTGTTCACGAAGTGTGATCTGACTGGGTGTTTGGTTATGAGCTATGTCTCTCGACGGCGTTTAACGGTTCATGGTGCGCTGGGAATGGTGTCGGCATGGGACGGCAGGCGTTCTAGTAAGGATATACCGGGCAAATCTGCAACCACTTCTTTTCCATACCTCTGGTGAAACCTGGTCGTAGTGGCTTGTGGTCATTGTGCGCTCTCACTATATCTACATCATGCCCAACGTCTGACAGGTTCATCCAACTAGCAACTGTATCTACCATCTTGGTGCGGCATTGCGTTCGTGTGCTGTGACTGGACACGGTTGCGTGATGCCATGCCCAGCTGCTGTCTCTCAAATGTAAAGACTAGCTAATGATTAGGTACTACATTGCTAAAAGTGCTTCTGTCGTTTCACCACTCAAAGGTTTCATAGAAGATGAAAACTCACGGTCTGAGTACGGACAATTGCATGCATGCTGCATTGTAGATATTCAAGTCTTGTTGGTTTGTAGCACACATATTTCGCATACGGTAGTTCTTGTCAATGCTTCGATACTATCATCGCCGTCCATCCTTCACTTTTGGAGGTCCCAGGTCCTCGACGACTGCCTTCAATGTGCCTCCTCCATGTTTGGGAGAAGGCTCGTCAACTGGCGCGTGTTGCTTCTTTTCGGGCTCTTCTTGGTTGACATGCTCGATAACAGATGGCTCGACTTTCATATGCGCCAGCTTTTGTTTCGCTGCCGAGTCGAGAGCTCCTTCCTTTGCTGTGGCCGCAACCTCAGTGGCAGTCATATGCTCCTTTGTGATCGTCACGGCGTAGGCTGCCGGCTCAGATATCTCGTCTCCGAGGATAGCCTTGGCAGTCTTCTCCCCTGCGTCTTCTTCCTCCAGATCCTGCTGACCAACAAAGCAGAACAGATCACTTGTTCTACCTAGGTCATATTTGCGGTCGTCGGAAGCTTCGGCAGTATTACAGCCACCAATCTGTGCCCTTAGTATTGGTCGGTATTCTGTTGCCAGAGTTCTGAGATTTTCGCGTTCCACTTTCTGTCCAGTATAATCGAGAGCCGGCAAAAGAGCGATTTCCGTGAGCTCCGTCTCGTAGGGCAGTAACGCGTGCAAAGGCTGAGTGTGCCGAAGCATGTCGTGCTCTTTCTGTGCAAGATATTTTTCTTGTCGACGAACCTGATCCACAGCTGGCTCTGCGCGAAGAAAAGGTTCTTCTCCGTCGAGTTTCTTCCCTCTTGATTCCCCAGGTGTGTCTTCGGCTTTGGGAGATCTGTTCATGTACTCCTCCGGTTTCTGGAAGAGATCCCGATGTACAGTCGCCCATGCTCCTGCATCGAGCTGAGCAGGATAGTGGTTTCTCCATCCTCTTGCCCGCATCAGCTCCAGCATATACTCAAGCCATCCAGGTTGGGTCTCCGAGACGAGTTTAGCACGCTTGGTAGGTGCTTGGTGTACCGAAGAGGTATCGTGAGCCGCACGAAGACGGTTTTTGAGATAGTCGTGTACTTCAGCCCAGATATCACCAAAGATGAGAGCTGCATCAGCGTTAGGAGCTTGCCACAAGAATGGTACACTCAGGTCTTCTGGCGTCTTGGGCTTTCTCTCGGTATCCGACATGGTCAGCGTCTGGAAAGGACTGGTGCCATTAAGATAAGCATCGGGAGTGGCAAGCACCACTCCAAAGAGATTGTCACCGTCATCTGATCCATATGCCGAATATCGGTGTTGCAGCATGTGGTAGACAAGATAGTGGTAGTACAGAGGCGACAGCTCAGTCTGTGTTGAGAGCAACAAGACATGAGAGTGGTCAGGGTCGACAGGGTAGAAGGATTCGAGGAAGCGAAGGGCGTTGTTCTCGGTCGTGTATTTTGCAGTAGAGATACGATGATGGACTTTGACTTTGCGTTGACGTGGACCGGTGGGATCTTGGTGTGGAGGCCACTCGAAATCCCGTAGGTAGTCGCGTGCAAATGGCTCGACATCAGGGGGGAGGTCAATGGTGATTTCAGGGTGGGAGAGTCCACTGTAATCGGCAGTCTTGATTGAGTGTAACAGTCGCAGGAGCGAACCTGAGGAGTGGGGCTGGGCGTGGATGAGAATGTTTACGCTAGGCTTGTGCCACGAGGTCAAGCCGCCAGCATCGAGTCGGGTCATCCATAAGAAATCCTCGTACTTTCCTTCTGGAATCTCAACAAGTGGGGTGGCTAGACTGCCGAGTTTCGAACGCAGACCTCTGATGAAGAAGGCGTCTTCAACGGTGGAGTCATCAGTGATGACAGCCTGTGGGTGCATGTACATATGGATATGACCAAGAGCACCGACTACAGAAGCCTCTGCGCGAGCGTCTGTACTGTACTCCGAATAATCGCATCGGGCATCGTGAAAGAATATGTCACATTCGTCGCGATCGATACGGTTGATCTCGAGCACGTCTTGCAGAGAAAGGGCATCCCGCCCCATCAGAGTGAAGTGCACAAAATTCCTGTCTACGCGGGCCATCTCGCAAGCCATGGGCAGCAGATTGGCAGCACTTCTGAGACTGGAGGCGGCAAACAAGACATTCCTATTGTCTTTTCTGTGGCCCATGGTACGAGCTATGGCCTGGATGGTCTTTGCCAGCCTGTAGAACTTGACAGGGCCGGCATAGTAGTGGTCCTCTTGCTGGCCGATGGGTTGCGACGTTGGGGGAGGCCCAGTCGGCTCTTTGGAGGGCGAGTTTGGGCGGGCAGCTTCTTGAGCAGCAGGGCGAGCAGGCGGCCTATAACCAAACTCGACGCCGCCAACGCGATGTCCCGGACGCAGCGGACGGCCCATGCGCTGATCGACGCTGCCCAGATCGGTGGGAATGTTGTGAATGAAGAGCCATATCAGGAAGGCCCCGAGCAGGCCCATAGCCAGGCGGCGCCGGCGCATTCGCAGCATCGTGGACCAAGACCATGGCTGCGAGCCTGGTCGTCGACCGAGGTCGTCGTCGCGCTTTCCCAGATAATCGTGCCCGCCAAAAGCCATTCTAGCGTCTCATCATGCTTAGGTTGTTTCCGCTTTCCTTGCTCTTGCCTGTTCATCGTTGGACTTTGTCCTTCGACGTTGACGCTGCACCCCGTCAACCTGGTCCGTGCGCGCATGTATGTACTCCGATGGACCAGTTTCCATCATCTCTCCTAGCTTGATGGAACTGGTTTCCATCATTCCTACAGACGCTCACGTTCTGGCTTGCGAAGCTGTTTGTTGATTGGATACAATTTACATCTGACGGCCGTATCTTGTTGCTATCGTCTCCTTCCATCAATACTCGCCGAGAACCTTTTCTCTTGCTTCTATCTGCTCTCTCAGCTTCGACTCGTTTCGTGGCCTGAACTTGACCTCGTAGCGATGCGGTAACGCGACCAGACTCGTTGGATCGGAGCTGCCCTTGATCGGGTGTGTTTCAACCTCCGTTCCCTTTGCAATTTCGAAGCAGCTCAACATCCTCATAAACACGAGATATAGCTCCCTGTTCGCCAGTAAGCTTCCCGCACACATCCGATATCCGACTCCGTAGGTGAAAAGCGGTGCGTCTGGCTGCTCGAGCCACCTTTCTGGTCTGAACACCTCGGCATCCTTCCACACAGCTGCGTCCATGTTGCACGCCCACGCGTTCAGATACACCGTCGTCCCCGCTGGAATCAGCTTGCCTTCATACGTGATATCTCTGATTGTCGCTCGAGGAAGAGCAAGTCGTAGAACTGTATAATACCTGTATATCGTAAGTCATGTACCACCAATCATCAATGTTGCTTTTAGATACCTCAGACACTCCTTGACCAAAGCCATCACATATTCGCACTTCATGTCGTCCTCCGGTGCGCAGAGCATTTCATCTTCGCTGAACATCTTTCGGATTTCTCGAATCGCCTTCTCCTGAATATCTGGTCGTTGTCCGAGTAGTGCGATACTCCAGGCCACCAGTGTCGTCACGGTATCCAGTCCTCCGCTAAGCATGGTCAAGCTAATGCTTGTGAGCTCCTCTTTGTTGAGTTTTGCTTCCTTGTCCTGGATGACGTTGGCTTGAATACAAGGCTTGTGCGTTCCTTTCTCCATACGGTCGTCCAGGTCTTTGTTCAGCTTGGTCAGGTACACGTCTCGGCGCTGTCTCATCTCCCTGGCCCGCTTGGAGCCTACACTGAATGGGTTAAGACGGAGAAATGGCACGTAGTCTTGCAAATTCCCTGAGGTACTTCTAAGCTAAGAGGGGTTAGCAAGGATGGGGTGAGATGTACGATGAATGCAGTATACCTTGGAGATTTCTTCTTCGACTTCCGTAATCTCATGGAATAGTGGATCGTTTCGACTACCCAAACGAGTTCCCCAGTTCAGTGTCAGGGCCAAGCTCAGACTCAGGCGTTGGATCATGGGCATCGGATCAACAGATTGTTTACCCGCAGCTCCGTATTCCAGACCCTCTTTAACAAACGCCAGAGTCTCTACGTCAAGATGGCCGACATAACTGGCAACTGAAGGCTTGTTCAGCGCAGACGCAGCACCTTTACGACGACGCTTCAGGCTCTCGCTAAATGGTGACGTTCCGATGGTTGTTCCGGCTGTATTGGATAGCACCTAGACTTCGAGTTAGTACAACCAGACAGCACACATCATCTAGATTGATTCGTACTTTGTGGAAAGTGTAGAAGACCGGCCTCGAACTAAGGGCTTGTGAGAAATGTCCAAACAGAAGACGGCAGGCTTCTGCCGAGTTGCAAACGATGACAGGAATGTTTCCTAGTTGAATCTGGTATACATCGCCATAGATTTTCGACCATTCTCGGTACTTCTTGCCAGTCAGTAAGGGAACACGCTATGCTGGGGAATACAACCTTCTCCGCAGCATTGTACTTTATGTCTGGGATGTGACCGAATACTGGTCTGCCTGGTGGACCAGCAAATCCTGGAATCCTTGCCTTTCTTCGTAAAAACTCATTGGTCACAAAGTACGTTAATGGCAAAAAGAGAAGTATCGCGATAATGGAACGAAGAGGGTGCTCATTTGCCTGGGTCTGAGCTGCCGAGATCAAGAGAGAAAGCATGGTGGAGATTCACACGAGCAGGAATAGGTACAAATCGTGATATGTTACTGGCAACCATGACCTCTTAATATATGAAGGCAGTATATGTACCCCGCAAGTGGCCTAGAACTTCGTGGGGATCCCACTAAGATCGTAACTGCCGCGAGGTAGTGCGGAAAGGACAAGCAGGTATAACAAAGCGGCCAAGTTCCGTGATGCGGAACCATCACCGCACATCGACCTTCGAATTGTACGTTCGTAACGGTTTGCTCCAATCGACGTCTCTCAAAGCTTGGTCGTCCGTTGCAAGGAACAAGCATTCGGCAACTGTAACTCGGACCTATAACCATCAGCGTTTGGTGTTGGATCCGGCAGTGTGTCCTTACCGTTGGGTATGGGTTTGTTTTCAGCATGCTCGCAAGCTTCTTCAGAGTGTCGGCACGAGTAGTTGGTATCTCAGCCAGTACTTGGTAGACCTCGACTGCTGCCAGTATCCTCGGAATGTTATTCGACTTGAAATGCGCTTTCTGAACCAAGGAGAGTAGAACCCGCCAACTAGCTACAGGTCAGAGCGTACGATTGAAGGCTTATGTGGCCGGACTTACTTGAAGGGACTGTCCAAAACGACGATAGAGGGAAGCATATCGAGCAGGTATGCGATGAGTTCCAGTAAAGGTTGAGTCTCGGCCTCTTTGGCTATGAACTCTTTCAAGAAACCGGTCAAAGCATTTAAACAGTCGAATCTCATGCTGGCACTTCCTTGTGACATCGTGTCGACTAGTGCCATACGAGAGGCCCTAACTAAGCCTTCTGCACCCACTCCTGCACACGATATACTTCCTTTCAAGATTGCGTCGCGATTCCAGACAGGCAGATCGTCATTGAGAGGCGCGAACAAGTTCGAGAAGTATTGATGGCTCGTCACATCCATGTCGGAAGCACTAAACCAGCGTTAGCGAGACGCAAAGGCTAGTTGGAGAGTGATTGACTGACCTTTTCAACCCACGGTCCTGTCCAAGACATTTTGCAGCTTGAAGTCGTACTCTGTCCATCTTTTCAAGAGCTAAGCGAATGATGTTGCCTTGCAGAAGTTGATTGGATGCAGGTTCAGCTAGTGGCTGAGCGGATTCCCATGTGCGCTGAACACACTGGATAGCCTTTGTTCGTACCAAAGACCCAACATCTCCCCTTTCAGTGATAGTATAATCATTGAGACCGGCATCAAGCGCTGGGAGAAGCTCTAGCAGGACACTAGCACCAACGGTACCTGCTTGTATTATCAAGTCCATGGCTTGCAGGCCCACGATGCGCCATTCAGTCAAGGGAGCTGTCTGAACCATGTTGGAGATAAGGTTGCAAGCTGCGATCTGGTCACAACCATAGATGTCTTGCAACCACGAGAATGCCGCCCCAAGGGCAATAACACGCCCGGATCCTTGCAAAACCATACCCGTGGAATCGTGCGCGATTCTGGTAAGACATTCCGAAAGACTGAGGATTGGTGTCGTCGTAAGACCTGATTGGCTCAAACGTGAGAGCGCTCTTACCAGACGCGGCAGAACTTGTGAGATGGAACTCTCTGAAGAAGATATCAAACCAGATACAATCTGGCTCAACTTGCGTGCCTGCGGTGACAGATCCAGACCATCCGTGGTGTATGACAGAGAGAGCTCTGATATAGAAGCCAAGAGCCTTGCTACGGCGGATGGCAACTCTGCACGTGTGGCTCGCGAAGTCCGATTGCTATAGAGACTCCCATCTTCATTGAACAAATCCCATAACGAGACCAGATACGAAATGTCTTCCATGCTCGGGTCTGAGCTGTCGCCTTTGGTCTGCTGCAGCATTTTGGTGTCGATAATCCTCGACAGTGCAAGCAAGGATCCATGACACTGTTCTACATCGGAACTTGGGAACGCAAAGAGACATTGCTTCAAGTGTTCAAGCGTGGTAATGACATGCTGGGGGGCCTGAGGTGCGCATAACAGACCGATAGACTCTGCTGCAGCCTCACGAGAGGAGATATCAGTGGAACCAAGGCCTCTCCACTTCTCAAGCGCAGCGAGCAGTGCTTCTCGATACATCGGATCGAGATTTGCAGCATTCCGAGCCACGTCTACCATGGCGCGCTGCCGGAGCCCAACTGCATGGTAGTCCACTACTTGGACGAGAGAAATACCATTGCTAACTTGATCAGGATGCCTACCGATAAGCTCCTGGAGAGCAGCTGACGACCCTCTTCTAATGTTGCCGGAAGGATCAAAACAAGCAGAAAGCAGAAGCTGGATAGCAACGACTTGGATGATAGATGCAGCATCCTGGTAGAAATCGAATCCGATCAGAGATGTGTCCGCTAATAACAGTTCCTTGGTGGTGTATCGTCGCGACAACGACCAAATGCCGAAACATGCGGCATCACGGACGTTGCTTCCAGTACTTACGCCTACGGCAGATCTCTGTTCAAAACTGAGTGCCAACAACAAAGCGTTCAGGATGTCGGGAAGTTGTTGCGGCGAGGCCGATCTTCTTAACAACGCGTGCGCTAGTGTCAAGGTGAGACCATGCCACCTCAGCGCATTTGCAGCTCCAAAATCAGGTTTTGAAGAAGACTTAGGCATGTCCTCTTTGAAACTTTCGAGAACTGCCTGAACAACCTCATGACCCATCTCCGGGTCCAGTCGCAGGACTATCATACTCAATGCTTTGCTGGCAGCGAACCTGACTGGCGTATCACGATCCTCAAGGGATTGCAGGCAGTACTCAATCGTCTCTTCCAGGACACCGGATACCTCGAAAAAGTCAACGAGGTTGTCGAATGAGGATTGTAAGCTCAGCAGAGCTACATTACGGAGTAGCTTGACGACGAGTTTCTTGGTGACGGCGGAAGAGCTCAAGAAAGCGAGCATTGCATCGTCCATGAGTCTTTGACCAGCAGAGTAGATAGACGGTATAAGACCGGCGACTTCTGGAGTATCGACCGACACAGTCATGCCAACCAAGAACCGAAGTGGACCCAAGAAGGTGTGAAGATCAGAATTTGGTGAAGCAGATGGATTCAAGAGTTTCGTCAGTGCCCAAGACACAACTGCAGCAGGAAGATTGAGGCGTTGCATATCGGGTCTGGTCACCAAACGTACGAGCATCTTGGCAGCAGCATCTTGTTCCCGGGTAGCGCTTGCTAGGTAGTGAACACCCAGTGCTATGACACGTCGTGCGGTTGAGGGGACCGCTGGCTGTAAAGGCATGTGATCGCGTCCTTCCGAAGATTGAGCAACTCCCGATATCGAACTGAGGTCGAACGGCACAAGCATCAAGTGAGTCAACCATAGAAGCAAGACGTATGACTTCTCCCACGCAGTGTCGGAGTCCGCACTCAGGGCTTTGAAGTCCTCCAGGTTGGTCAATATGAGCTCAAGGTATCTAGGTTCATTGTTGAGGAAGCCGATGATTATCTTCTCTCCTCGGACCTTGCAAAAGGTGTATAGTAGTTTACTGGCGGCGACATCCAGAGAAACTGTAAGAGAGGAAGGAGACTTGGGTTGTGAGATCTGTAGGAAGGCTAGATATGCTCCAACGATTGGGGGCAACAAGGTCTTGAGATGAGCATCAAGCAGTTGAGGTTCACCTTGAAAGGGTTCAATCTGTATGATATATCAACAACGTACTAGAATCTTGAAGTGAGATAAGATATACCAATTGAATGACATGATCGAGATCGCGTGAACGAACAAGATGGTGGACGCGACCATTGTCTCCCCGTTTCCAAAGCAGTTTCAAGAGGGCGACCTGAAGATCTGACAGAAGTCCTGCCGAGGCACGCATCAACTGCAAATCATCGTCGACTTCGGCAGCCATCCTGACTGTTCCTTTTCCTGTTGGATTGCAATGATGCGAAGGGCTGGAAGTGTGCTCGAACAATTATTATCATAATTCATTGCTTAAGTTATCCGCGATCGGTCACCGCCCTGCAGCCACGCCAAGACCCTCCTCTTCGAATCAGATCAATGTCCGGTTTTTTCCTGCCATGTACGACAATTCTGCATCTTGATAATTAGAAACTCCGGTGTACGTGATGCTTGTCGTTACCTTCAAGATGTAGACGAGCCATCGAGATACGCGCTGGAGTCGGGTCGAGCTGCCTGCGATGCTGAAAATTTCGAACACTGGAATTCATCACTGGATTCATGCTCTGGACGTGGTCCAATAGCATGTTCGGAACACGGATCGGGAATTTAAAGCAGTGTCGTCTGGGCTCATGCTGCTGCACGAGGCCCATCCCGAGCGCCTGAAAACACTCCAAGATCGCTCAACAATTCTACATAAATTTGAGATTTCGCGTACAGAGATTTGTCCGACTACAACACGTGACTCTCACGACGGTAGCCAAAAGGGGACAAGTTCAAGCAGAGCTCTCGATGAACTGAAATGGAAACGTTCTTGTATTATTCTGACTAGATTCTTGATTCTATCTAAGGATCCTGGTCTAGAGTTCCGAGCTCTTGGGATTGCTCAACCACACACTAGGAACGCGAGGCACCTGTGGACTGGGACGCACTAGACCTTTGATATCTCTACGATCAGTTGTACCTCCGGTAAGCCTTCGCATCCCCGATCGGAATCCTGCTCGTAAGCCTGCCGCAGAAGGAGCTCGCGAATTGCTACTGTGGACCGACAAGGCATCATCGGACGTCGTCATTCGCGATATCGAGAGGTCGTCGTCCGAGAAGGGCTCGTCGGCAGTATCTTCTTCAGATTGTAGATCTGTTATCACACGAGGCATGTGGTGCATTGCGGCCATGGGCGAGGTCACTGACCTCGCGTGGAGCGCGGGCCGCGTAGCAACGATGGCTGGATTAGAAGCGAATGCACCAGGGTTCATGACAAGCGGTTCACGAGCCATGCCGAACCTCGTATCTGAGAATCCGGTCTGAAAGGAGGTTACAGAAGCGTTGCGTTTGAGCGATTTGTGCAGGATGGGAAGAGTCTGTTGTTCGTAAATGTTTTCGCGATCTTCAATTGACCCCCGCGACTTTTCCCTAGTCGTGGTGGGTTTTCGATCGTCGAAGAAATCATCCAGACTGTCAAGCTTTAGAACCAATTCGCTCATGCTGCCGTCAGCTCGTATCGAATCCGACATCGCCGTCGCCGAACGGGGATCGAAGTAGGATCCGTGTTGGTGCTCGTCGGTGAATGCAACATCAGGTGTGCTGGTTATCTCCGTGCCGTCCGCAAGGGCGGTATCTAAACAGGTGTAATAGACAGCCATGACGTTCTTCCTCGCCCTTTCAGCCTGGATGGCTGGCATCGGTATCGACCAGCCGGACTCCTCGGGTATGCCGTAGAGACTCTTGGTGCTGTCGTACTCCTTGCGTGTTGCGCGCGTTGAGTGTGATCCTGCCATGCTCATGCGCAGATGCTTGTTGTCTAGAGGCGTGCCTGTGACAGACATGATGTTGTCGAGCACATCAAGAGCTTGTTGGCAATAGCTGGTCTGCAACAGTCGCAAGAGGGGCGAGATTAGATCTGGCCCTTGTGAAACGATTTCTGGCCTTCTCATGTCGATTTGCGGGATGATAACACACAGCAGTTGCATGACTGTGACCCTGAACCATGGGGTTTGGTTGTTGAGCAAGCCAATGAGGAAGATCAAGCTCTGGTATTCCATGGCTGGGAACCAAACTGCTCTTGTTGCAGCGACGACTTGTGTCAAGAAGTCGTTTGCATTGCGGTATTTTTGCTTTGCGAAGCCGTCCAACGCGTGAGCCAGGTCGGGCAATTGCTGGGCTTCGGCCACACCAGCAAGAGAGTCTGCGGAGTCAAAGCATGTTTGGTTGCTGCTGTCATCCTCATAGCAGTGGAGATAACGAGGGAGGTTTGCGAGGAGTGTAAAGAGCAGGCGAGTGTCGCCACCAATGAGACTGCTAGAAGGCAGCTTGATCATCCTCTCGAGCATTTCTAGTGACCGATCAAGACAAGCATTCGATCTCAACCCTTTGTAGACCAATGGTTGAAGACCTTTGAATTCTCCATCCCATTTTGCAGGTTTGTTTTCGTTGAAGAGCTTGATGACAGCAGGGTCACTTAGGTCGAGTTTGTCCAATAGTCGATCCAGCATCGAAAGACTTGCTTGAAACTCCTGCTCGAAAATAGTGTCCAAACAAGCGCTCGTGGTCCAGAACAGCTGGGGATACTGAATCAAGTCTTCGGGCTCAAGAGCGCCGATGATGCATCTTAGCGTAATGAGGATTTCTTGAGAGAATGTCAGACAATCGTTCTCGTCATCGGCGATAGTGTTGGTCAGACGAGCGAGCATGTCTGCCATCATTTGTCTATCAAGCGAGTCAATGATGCAGCGGAAGATCTGGAACGAGCGACATGCGACGTGACGCACTGCACAAGTTGTTGCCCAGACGAGACTCATCCTTGCCCAATCCCTGCGTATGTTGTCACCAGTCATACTACTGTCATACGAAAAGCTCAGTACTCTGACTACTTCCTCGATGATAAATACCATGGACTCAGGAACACCATTGGAGTCGCTACTGGAGTCTTTGTTATCGGTTTCCTCGTAGGACCACTCAACCTTGGGATCATGTTGTCTGATCGATTCAATCAGGTCTTCTATGCCTTGCTTGCTTGGTCCAGTGTGCTCGGCGCCAATCTGCGAAATTACGAGCTCGTGAATCATATGTACCAGCATCTCCCTTGCCTGATCTTGTACCAATGGCGTGTAGTGATCCCATTGAACAACGACTACTTGGAGCAGAAGGGGTATCTTGTTCTTGGGGAGCTGTACGGGAGAAACTACGAGATCGACGAGCAGCATCAAGGCCAATTGACCAAGGGACAGTCCGGATTGTCGATTGCCGATTGGCAATACTTGCGCGAGGTCCGCGATATATGGTAGAGTTTTCGGATCTTGTGGTATTGGTGGTGGTGGTCGTTTTTCGGCGATCATAGCTTTAGGCGTGATTTGTAGCAACAAGAACTCGATGACCTTCAAGCCGGCCGCTGTTGTGGAAAGGAACACTACGATTTGTTTGGCGTAGTCGACAAAGTTTTGCTCCCTACGGTCCAGGCATACCGCGATGATAAAGTCGAGGACCACCTGCACGTTGCCTCCATATGGGCCGGTGGCAAGGGCTTGCCAGAGTGCTTGTATCTCGTTGTGTAAGACACTGCTACTCCGTGCAGTGATTTCAAAGAGATTAACCATCAACATGTACGAACTAGCGGTAGGCCCCCCACTCGGAAGTAACTGGAGCTCGACAGTTTGTATCCAAGGTAGCATGGCAGCGACCATGTTACGTTGGTGGTCTGGTACGAGACCTCCAAAGTATCTAGTGAACTCTGAGAAGACATGAAACGCCATGTCTGCATGCTGCTTGGCAAGTCTGCGAGAAATCTCGAATTGGGCTAGCTTGTAGACGGCAGTTGTCTTGTCAGAAATACTGATGTCCAGATCCTGTAGCTTAGAGTTCTTGCCCAAACGTTCCTCGAGAGTCCTCAACAACCGGGCAGACTTCATGCGGATTTCGCTGTTCTCGTTTCCAAGAGTATACAAGGCGGCGCTCAAGATCTTCCAAAAGGGTATCTTGTCATCGATCGCGTCCGTCAGGACTTGGGTAGCAACAGTGAAGTAGCTGAAAAGTGCCTTTGAGTTCTTGGCATGATAGCACTCTTCAATCGAGTGAGACAGCAGGAAACTGTGCTCGCTGTTGTGAAGTAACAGATTCTTCAGTGCCCGGCGACCTGTCGCATGCGTTCTATCACTGGCTGAATCGAAAATGGCATCTACCCATTTGAGCATGCGGCGAACGTCGAATTGCATGGTGATTTGACCGTCAGTGGAGACCATGACCGGTCCCGCGCAGAGTGACGCCATAGCGCTAAGAGCTGCTGTTCGCAGGTCTTTCTTTTCGATTTCCAGCTTCGCTGTAACATTTCCACGGTTGCGAGAGTCTTGCTCTTGGTCCAGGATCGATTTTCTCATATGGTTCTCTTTCTGTCTTATCTGTGTCTGGTTTGGAGAGAAACCACACCAGTCTTCCATCATAGAGAAAGCAGCTTTTCGTGCGTGGAATGGCATCCAACGTATAGGATCCTTGGTCTTGTGGATACCTTCATACAACACCTCGACGAGCCCACAGTAGTAGGTGCGTAACTTCTGGAAATCCCATTGATTCTGTACATCTTCGTCGTTGAGAAAGATTCGAAGGTCCTTGGTGAAGCTGACGAGGTTTTGCAATATCCATTCGTCGTTGTAAACCTCGGTCTCAAACAGGCAATGAGACGTCAATTGGTAGAGATGAGTGAGCTCGGTACGCAAAGAGTCACTCCGTCTACTTCGTCGAGGACTGTTTACCGACCGTTGGTGTATCGTAAGCCACTGTTTAGCATCTTCGCTGCAAACAGAGACTGATGGTTGAAGGGCTTCCAACAAGGGTCGGAACAGATTGGTGTTGATCGCGCCCAGCCCATAGACAGCTGCCTCTCGAACTCCTGGGTGTATGGCAGACAGGAAAGGAACAACTTTTGCGAAAAGCTCGTAGGCAGACCCAATCTTCTCTTGGCTGATGGAAGAAGCTTTGGAACCTTTGCGCGAGTGTTGGGAACTTTCTCTTGGAACTGGAGCTTGTTGTGAGCCACCACTGTTGGTGAGGGTTGTGCATGCAAAGATCAGGTGTAGCTTCCACTGTTCAATCGTGACTTCGGGAGGACTGAAGGCAGTTCTTCCCACCATGCGTTGCGAGAAGGCGGTTTCCAAGGCTGCGTATGTGTTCGCTCTAGGGCCTTCGGCCAAAGTGCTGATGATTCTGTGGGCATGTGAAAGGCGTGCACAGACAATGTCCCTTGTCAAGAGTACAGCTTGAGGACATATCTGCGAGCTTAGACGTATCAAATTAGGGAAAGCTTTTGACCAAAGAGCCAGATCATGGACAGTTTCGCTACTGCAGAGTTCCACAAGGGTGTTGTTCATGTTACTCTTTCTGAGGCCCTTCTGTAAACGACTGCGCTCAGCTAGCGAGAGCTTTTCATCGTTTACGTCGATTACTTGCTGTGAGCTCCCTTCAAGAACACTGATGATGCGTGTAGAAGGCTGACCTAGAGCAGTATCGAACTTGGTAACGAGGCTAAGGACTCTGACCGCATACGCTCGAACGTGACGCGATGGCGAGCACAGGAAGAACAGACCGTGCGATTCGATCTCGTCTACATGAGCAAACACCCTCGAGCGATTCAAGTCAGAAGGCATGCCACGAGCGAATTCGTCATCGTGAAGATCTGGTGTTGCCATTCGAGGCTGAGACTTGAGTTCTTCGATCCATATCTCTAGCAGTTCGACATAGAGGCGTAGGGTGCTCTCTATGTGACCATGACCCAAAAGACTGCCAGCAGAAACGGTAGCGTATCGGTCGTCGAAGTTGAATATGAAGCGGGCAAATCCGATTGTTACCAATTGAGCATGAGACTGCCGTGCGATGGATTTGAGAGACTGTGCGGATGATGAGGCGATGTGATTCTGTACGTGTGCAGTTCCGGTACATAGTAGGTTGATGAGGTTCTTTAGAGGGATTTGAGGAGACAGGCACCGAGGAAGTGCTTGGACTGCAACGTGAAGGAGATCGTAGAAGTTTTGCCGAACCTCAGGTGAGTTGAATAGCTCGTCTCTGCGGCTGAAACTAAAAGCGTCCGCCATTGGCGTCTTTGGTATGGTTTGAGCAGAAAATTTCTCGTCTAGAACCTTCTGTCCACCAAAGGTCTCGTCGCAGATGATGGTAATTTCACCCAGAATCTTACAGAACTTGACATACGACTCCTTTGCGACATCACCAAAGCCAGCCGTCATGACAGGCTTGGACAAGCGTTCGACTTTGGCCCCATTCACAGGAGCTTGAGTCTCGGACAGGGAGCGCCTATGAGAATTGGGCGATCTTGAAAAGGGATCCGTGAGTGCATCGCACTCGAAGCTGACGGGAAATGGCGGCTGTTCACCCTTCTCTAGATCGGTCATGATAGCAAGGAAAGCGCGAATCGCGATGACCATCTTCTCGGGGTCAAGATTCTCAATTCGGCGATCTCTGCCGGTAATTATGACATCTGCATTCATCAAAGGGAAAATGATGGATCGAAAGCAGAGATCTTGGTGCTTGAATCCAATAATGCGGATCAGCTGTATCAAGGGGTCGGCAATGGACGGCTCAGTAGAAAGCAGTGACTTCTTGCCCGTTATGAACACCATTCGAATCACGTCGTCGAGCTTTTTGAATGTGGTGAGCTGGGTTTCGGGAGCTCTGTAGAGGTATACCCAAACGAGGCGGCACAATGCTTTGAGTGCATGACCCCTGGTGGTGCGTTCCTTCAGTTTTGGCTGTAGTTGATGGAGAGCGGTCGAAAGCCATTGTTGCTGGAACACGTCGCTGGGTGATACGCAAATAGTCACAGCAAGTATAGGAAATGCCTGAGCCCAGTGCTTAGGCTTTGCGAGAAGCTGGTTTAGTTTGACTCTGAGGATATCCAAGACCTGCCTCCATTTGAGTGAATTGAGTTGGGTGGTAGCCTTGCTTGCGACTGGCAGCAGCAAATCCTCAAACAGCTGGCAGTATGCATACTTGACCGGTTTACCATGTACACCTGCGAAGAACCCAGCCAGAAGATTAAGCAGGTCGCAAGATTTATCCCATGCGGCTTCGGGCTGCGTCTGAATTTTGAGCCAACGCATGCTATGTACAAGCAAAGCTGTACGGTTCTCGAGATCTTTATCAGCATTACCTTTGACGGACAAGCGTCTCTGTGCAGTCTCCAGATCCGAGACGTATCGGTCAGCAACCTTGTCAAAGCGCAGATTACCCATGACGCCCAACAACTGGCCAAACATGTTCCATTGTGATTGTTTGAGAGCCGAATAGGCGAGAGCCTCGGAGTCAAAGTTACGTAACTGACCATAGATGACATCCTCGAGCCTCTCGGCAATGTCATTGGTCAAGGCAGCCAGCGTGCACTGGGAGATGACTTGCATGAGAACACGGCAGAGGATATAGACAGAAATTGCTGAGCGCCGCTCGCCTTGGCGCAGATTCTGCTCGAGAGCAACAATGGCGGCAGGGTCGGTATGGGAAGGCAGCGAGGCAGAACTGCTGTTTGTACTGATTTGAGACAAATCGGCGCGACGGGCAGTAGCAGAAGCATTCGTCGCCTGGGCTCGGGCAGCCTGCAACTGAGTGTGGATTGGGCTCAGCTCGTCGCTCTTTGACTTGCGCCAGATCATGAGGGCATCTATCAGAGGCTTCGGACGAGGGCGCACAATGTGGCCAAGAGCCTTGATCAGCTGGTCAAAGGCATGGTCGGCGCCAGGACCGCAGATTGCTTCGACTCTGATCAAGGCATCATCACGCTCAGAGACACAGCGGTTGATTTTCTCGTTGGCTTCGCTGATGAACTCGTTCAACAAATGATGAAGGGCATATTCTCCCACGGTGGTGGGCTCTTGTTGATGGTGTTGACGCGAGCGCGAGCGGTGATGGCGGTGGCTGTGGTGGTGGTGATGGTGCAGATGAGGTTCATGCTCACGCTTGATGCGGCCGCTATGCATGCGCTCCAGACGGCGCAGAGGGACCTGGTCGGTAGGGGCATTCAGTGTCGAGGACGAAGGGCTTTGGCGCAGGGGTGGGCCGTCTTTTGCACCTTGTGCCAGGATGATGCCGGGGCTGATGGGGCTGGCGGCGGTAGAGGAGACATGGCTGGGGTTGCGGGAGTGCTGGTAGCCGTGGACAATGGACGTCTGGCGGTGGTGGCCGTAGGAGACGGAAGATTTGCGCTCGACAGACTCGCTCTGGGCGGCGGGCGTGTGGGCGCGCGAGGACGGGGCGCGCGATGCGGCACTGGGGGCCCTGCCCCGGGGGGTCGACGAGGGCGCAGATACCGAGGCGGGTGCAGACGAAGAGGGCGGAGGATCCAAGCTCTCGCCCGGGTCGTGCAGCGAGGGCGAGGCATTTTGGGGGTTCATCTGGTGGGCGCGTCTAGCTGCAGCGCCATGGGCGAGCCTGGTGCCGCTCCTGCGCAGGCAGTTGGAGCGAGGAAACGAGACGGGGCACGGCGAGGGGACGGGCGGCGACTTTGTTCCCACACACGACGAGACTGAGGCTTGCGGTCGAGCAGTCCTTGACGCCGGGCGGCACGATGCTGGGACCTGACCCTGGATGCACAGAGTGTGGGGTTTGCAGCAGCACGAGTGCTTGCCTTGTTCATGGCCATTTACTCGATGCAGACTACGGTAACTACCTAGGCTCCAAAGCTGCACTGCTCTGCTCTGCTTGGCCTCGTCGATGCACCACTCGGCCCACCGTACTGTGCCGCACACTGGGTTTTCGCCAGGCTGGACTGTCTGCACCGTCCGGCCTCTTGTCCAAGACTTTCAAGTGCCGGTCTTGTTGTCCGTAGAAATGTCGCCGGACCGGCAGAGCGTGGAGCCGAAGCAGAACGGAATTTCGCCGTTCGACAGAGTCCGCTAGTTAGCCGGCGGTCGACTGCATGATGCGGACATGAAAGACTGCTGAGAGCATAATCATGCCACTATTGGCAGTAATAACAATAATAATAATAATCCCCGAGCCCCTTGGCCCGCCCTTGTACACCGGCCATCTTGCTAGGTAGACTGCGTGCTTCCCAAAGTCTGACGGCCTTCCCATCCTTTTGTCTTGCCTCATCACACTCGGTGTTGCTGGCTTCCACGTCTGGCCTGCTGTCTTTGCCGCACTTTGTCTGCTGTTGAGCGCTCTCCTTCCGACAAGCCCGCCCCGCACCCGCATCGGCTCCCAGTGGACACCTAAACTGTCCGACTCGCCAGCCTTTGCCCCTTCTCTCGCCCACGTCCACGTCCACGTCTACGCTCACGCTCACGTCCACGTCTCACTCCGCCCCCGGCCACTCGTCGACAAAATGGCCCAACTCGACACGCTCGACATTGTCGTCCTGGCCGCTCTCCTCCTAGGCACCGTCGCCTACTTCACAAAAGGCACCTACTGGGCCGTCGCCAAAGACCCCTATGCTGGCTCGCTCGCAAACGGTGCCGCCGCAAAGGCTGGCAAGACTCGGGACATTCTTGAAAAGATGGATGAGTCGGGCAAGAACTGTGTCATCTTCTACGGTTCGCAGACCGGCACTGCCGAGGATTATGCCTCGCGTCTGGCAAAAGAGGGTTCCTCTCGTTTCGGCTTGAAGACCATGACGGCCGATCTCGAGGAGTACGACTTTGAGAACCTCGACTCGTTCCCCGAAGACAAGGTTGCCATGTTTGTCCTGGCCACCTACGGCGAGGGCGAGCCTACCGACAATGCCGTCGAGTTCTACGAGTTCATCAGCAGTGACGATGTTTCCTTCAACCAGGGAGCCGCTGTTTCCGACAAGCCTCTGGCCAACCTCAAGTACGTCGCCTTCGGTCTCGGCAACAACACCTACGAGCACTACAACTCCATGGTTCGCAACGTTACCAAGTTCCTCGACAGGCTCGGTGCCAACAGAATCGGCACTGCTGGTGAAGGTGACGACGGTGCCGGTACCATGGAAGAAGATTTCCTGGCCTGGAAGGAGCCCATGTGGAAACATCTGGCCGATTCCATGAACTTGCAGGAGCGCGAGGCCGTCTACGAACCCGTACTTGAAGTCACCGAGAAGCCCGACATGGACGCCGAGTCGGACGATGTCTACTTGGGAGAGCCCAACAAGAACCATCTCGAGGGCAAGCAAAAGGGCCCTTTCAACGCCCACAACCCCTACATCGCACCAATCGCCGAGTCCAAGGAGCTCTTCACCGTCAAGGACAGGAACTGTCTGCATATGGAAATCGACATCAGCGGCTCAAACTTGTCCTACACCACTGGCGACCACATTGCCATCTGGCCTACCAACGCCGGCAAGGAGGTTGATCGTTTCATGAACATCCTTGGCCTCGCTGAGAAACGCCACATGGTCATTTCCGTCAAGGGTTTGGATGCTACAGCCAAGATTCCTTTCCCGTCGCCCACCACCTACGATGCTGTCGTCCGCTACCACATGGAAATCTGTGCTCCTGTTTCTAGACAATTCGTTTCGGCTCTTGCACCCTTCTCGCCCAGCGACAGCATCAAGGCCGAAATGACCAAGATGGGCAACGACAAGGACTACTTCCACGACCAGGTCGCCGCTCGTAACTACAACCTCGCTCAGCTTCTCGAATTTCTGTCTCAAGGCCAGACGTGGGACAAGGTACCTTTTACCATTTTTGTTGAAGGGCTCCACAAGATCCAGCCCCGCTACTACTCCATTTCGTCGTCTTCCTTGGTGCAAAAGAACAAGATCTCTATTACCGCCATTGTGGAGTCTGTCGAAACTCCAGGAGCTTCCCACGTGCTCAAGGGTGTTACTACCAACTACTTGTTGGCTCTCAAACAAAAGCAGCACGGTGACCCTAGCCCCGACCCTCATGGACTGAAGTATGCAATCGACGGTCCTAGAAACAAGTACGACGGCATTCACGTGCCGGTCCACGTTCGCCACTCCAACTTCAAGCTTCCTTCAGATCCGTCAAAGCCCATCATCATGATTGGTCCGGGTACTGGTGTTGCTCCTTTCCGTGGTTTCGTTCAAGAGCGTGCCAAGCAGGCACGCGACGGTGAGGCAGTCGGTAAAACCATGCTTTTCTTCGGCTGCCGAAAGAAGACCGAGGACTTCATCTACGCGGACGAGTGGGAGGTACGTGAAATAGAACCCTGATGAGGAAATCACAGAATGAACTGACAGTTACACAGGCGTACAAGAACGATATGGGCGACAGCTTCGAGATGTTGACCGCCTTCTCTCGCGACGGTGCTCAAAAGGTCTATGTGCAGCATCTTCTCAAGCAGCGCGCCGCCGAGATTGATAGACTTTTGCAGCAGAAGGCTTACTTCTATGTCTGTGGTGATGCAGCAAACATGGCACGTGAGGTGAACACTGTTCTGGCACAAATTATTGCCGAACAAAGAGGGATTCCAGAGTCCAAGGCAGAGGACATTGTCAAGGCCATGCGCAATAGCAACGCCTACCAAGAAGACGTCTGGTCATGAGGAAAAATGTGGACATGTCCATTCTGCTCACTTGGATTGTTTTTACGCGTCATGTTTGCATGGTCAAGCGATGGTCGGTTGGATAAGTTGATAAAATATAACTGTGTCATAATCTTCATCCTCAACAGAATAATTGTGATGTGTCTGTTTCAGAAGAAGTCGCGACAGGTGGCGGCTTATGCAGACGCAATTCTCCGAAATGCAGACCCTTCCGCTAACCCGGTTGCCCTGTCGCATCTGAGGTCACGGTGGCTGCAACAAAAAGGGGATGGTCGATTTGCTCGTGTCTGTCGTCCAGATCCAGGTTCATCAAGACACCGGCGGGCAACAGCCGGCGCAAGGACCTCCTGACGTCGTCTGCTCCTGCGGTGCTCTGTGAGAACTTCAAAGTGCATCACCATCCCAACCATGTTGTTCGTCAGAAGATTCCGTGCCTCTTACAAGACTTGTCATGCAACAGCGGGCTTCCGGCAGTGGATCCCGCTTCGAATTCGAGACAAACGGGCCCCTCTTGGTGCAACCTGAAGCCGTGACACCACGGCTCCAAATCATCTGCTCATTTGCTTTAGCCTACGGTTTTGTACAGACATCTGCATGGTCAGTCTCTTGCCATTGAACCATCTATCGTATCAGCTGCACACAATATGATGCCGAATGACAAACAGATGCAAGATGCTAAGTCCAGCATGTTTTATCCTCCCTTGCCTTGGCATCATTGTCAACCGTTGTTCAGTGGGTCGTTGATATGTGAGCTGGCATGGTCGGTATGGGCGTGGTCTAGGACTGTTGCATGACAACGACGTGCCTGCCCGTTCATGGCCAGGTTGCCTTTGCAGAGTGTTGCTTTTTCCAACAAAATGAGAAGGCCGGTACTCATGCTGCAATGATAGCAATGATAGCAAAGGTTCAAACTGTGACGAACGACGAGAAGATCAATTTTCGAGGAAAGCAAGTCCGTGAGCCTACCCCTGTCCGCAGCCTTCGACACACTGCAATCGAGTAGTTGAGCTCAGGTGCCGTGCAGCGTGGTTGGTGCAGGTGGTGTAGCCGGAGGATTTCAAGGTGGTTCGCAGCAGCAGCATCCACCCATTCGGTTCGGCTTGCATATCCAAAACACTGCTCGTCCCTAATGCTCGTCCTGGTCATTCAGACATCAGATAAAAGAGAGCGAACCTTCCCGCCGTACCTGCATTCGAGTTTTCTTTGGATGTCATTGACTTGAACCGCATGCGCGCACCTTTTGCATTGCTATCCTGGATTCTGGCATACATTTCTCATCCTGTCTCATCTTTTCTTGTCCTGCATCGGTCGTCGCTCTGATATTTCTCTCTCTCGCATTGAGTGGTAAAGTGGTTGTTCACATGCTAATCCATCTGCGCCGCTCTTGCACATAGCTGGTGCCTCTCTCGTTTTAGTACGTAACGTAGCCTATGCTCCTTCTCTCACTTCACGCCACCCCGCCAAAGCACATGCAAATCTCAGAAGCTCCTTCCTCGACGACGTCCATATACACACATAGCCCGGGAGGAAAGAACAAGCCAGAGCCTGCAACCCCCGAGCCGAACAGTGCGCACTGCACTATTTCATCTCTTCCCTCGACCTCGACCTCGCCCTCTTCTCATCGCCCTCTTTCTTCCTCTCCAGTCTTCTTGACAATCATCTCCCATCTTCTTCATCTCTTGCATTCTGTCCGCGGCGACGCAACATTGATAGCATAGCTTCTGTGCTCATCAACCTCTTTTGTCCGATAGATACAACGCATTCCACCTTGTTATCAACCCCTTCGGCTTGAAGCACTCTTCCACCAGTCTCTGTTCGGTCTACTCAGGTAGTGCACCATCTCCATCTCGCTCGTTGCAACTACTGACTCGAGCTGCAGTCAGCCTGTCAAGCATGGCCGACACTCAAAGTCAGCGCGGCAACAACTACAAGCGCGGCGGCCAGGCTATGGGGCAGCGTGGCCCCAGCTATGGCCAGTCCTTAACTCGCAACACCAACGCCAACTACCACAGCGGTTACGGTACGCAGCAAGGCCACACGGCTGCCAACATGGCGGCATTGACTCATGGTCTCCAAGGCATGAATCTCCACGATGCCACTTACTCGAACCAGTCCAAGGCCGCCGTCATGGCTGCTGCTGGTCACCAGTTCAATGGCCTTCCCATGCCCGCTGCCCTTTGGGGTGCCACCAACCACCTCATGTTCCCTGGAGGTCACTCTTACCCTGCTGGCGTTCACCAGCACAACCCTGGCCTCTACACTCCCATGGCTGCCCAGTACATTCCCCATGGCTATCATCAGCAGCAGCATGACAACAGTCCTATGTCGCAGGCTTGGACGCCCAGCCACACAACTGGTGAAGTCCCAACTCTCATCACTCCGCGCCGCGATTCCATCTCGTCGAACGAGAACGACGCTCCTGGTACCCCCTCGTACGCCGGCTACCCCACCTATCACCAGGTCCCTGGCGTTGCTATCGTCAACCGTTCTCCCAGCGGCATGTACACTCAGAGCTCCCCTTCGCCTACTCAGGTCCTCGCCCCTTACGGCATGCCTTTGGCCAAGATGGCTGAGCACCGCAGCATCTCTCCCAGCCTTCACATGCTTGTGAGCAAGGAGCCTCCCATCCCTCAGGCCATCCCAGCCCCCAGCTCTCCGTTGAAGCCTCTTGACAGGGCTCTGGAGAACATTCGCGGTGAGACCAATGTCTACATCCGTGGTCTTCATCCCGAGACGACCGATGAGATGCTCGAAGGCTGGGGCAAGCGTTTCGGTGATATCCGCAGCTCCAAGTCGATCATCGATCATTCGACCGGCCTTTGCAAGGGGTGAGTTTGACAGGTCGTCTACATTCATTGAACCATACTGACATTGGTGCCCATAGCTTTGGCTTCGTCAAGTACCACAACTATGAAGACGCCGAGAACTGCATCCGCGGCTTTCACTACCTGGGCTATGAAGTTAGCTTTGCCAGAGTACGTTTATTCTTGCAGGACTGATCATGATTTGGAGCCATCCACTGACCATCGTTGCAGGAATCTTTCTACTCCAAGCTCAAGACGTTTGCTGATGAGGGTAACACCAACCTCTACGTTTCCAATCTGCCCAAGTCTCTGAATGAGCACGAGCTTGCATCTGTCTTCACTCCTCACAAGGTATGCTCGGCCAGAATTCTCCGCGACAAGAACGGTACTTGTCGTGGAGTCGGCTTTGCTCGGTGAGTCCTTTTAATATTCCATCCTCTGCACTTGAACTGACAGTTTCTCCAGTTTCGAGTCCAGAACGGTCTGCGAGGAAGTCATCAAAAAGTTCAACAACTACAAGGTCAACGTTGGCGGTGAAGAGTACACGATCCAGATTCGCTTTGCCGACACTCAGGAGCAGAAGCAGCTCAAGCAGCAGACAGCCGCCGCCCGTCAGTTCCGCTCTGCCGGGTACGAGTATGCCACTCAGGCCCACAAGGCCGGTTACTCCTCCAGCCGTGGCTCGTACGTCTCCAACAACGACTTCGAGACGTACATGACGACCAGGTCAGTCCTTTGACAACACTCTTCGAAGCCGTCAGCTAACACGTTCGTCACAGTGTGCCTGTCCAGAACCAGCGCTGGTCTCAGTCAGCTCTCCGCAACATGTCCGGCCGTACTCCCCTTGCTGCCTTGCCTTACGGCAACAACATCCAGTACCCTACTGTCCAGGCCAACGGAGGTGCCAACTCGGAGAACCAGCCTCCTGCTCGCAGTGATGTTGCTGCCGATTCCAAGTCGGCCATCACCTCTTCACCAGCAATCGCTCGTGGCGACCAGAGTGCTGTTGAGTCGACCACCTCGGAGGACCAGATCTCCTGATCGGTCACTTTGTCATGACTACCACTGACGACTGATGATCCAACGAACGCTCTCTCGCCCTAAAGGGTTGCGGATCCACAGAACCTTGTCACTTTCTTATCTTGCAGCATGTTCCGACACGACACACATACACAGCATCTCTTCAGCACACTCATGACGTCTTGCTACTCTGCCGTCCGGGGCTCACCGGCCATTCTCAGCATTTCCTTCGCCTTGTAATCGCATCGTCACCAAGGCAGTATCACATACTGCATGCATACAGCCTTTGATCCGGTCTTTGCCGGTATTGCATCTTCCGCTGAACTACATTGCTGTTTGTCTCTTTTTGTTTGCGCTTTCTTTTTTCTTTGTTTTTCTTTCGGCTGTCATAAGTAATGAACGAGATGCTTGTTGAACGAGATATGAATCATTGCACAACATTTGCTAGAAGGACGAGATTGATTGAGAATTTGCTTGTACCGAGTATGGGATATTATGGCTGGAGTTTCAAGTAGATAATCACAATGCGATCAATTTTCAGCCTATCCATTCTGCAGCGTTGCATCAAGTCATTGACGATATCAGTCATGTCGACGGCGCTCTTCGAGCTCGGCAAAAACATTCATGTGTGTAGAGTGCATCACAAATCATGCAACGAATCATAATATTCTATGGCCATGTCGAGTTAAGACATGATGCGCGTTCTCTTGAGTAACGTCTCGCCGCATTTTCATTTCTTGGAGAAGAAAGACATGATGTTTCCCTGTCCCTTTGGAGCAGCCTTCTTGGTCTTTGTGGTGGTGGGCGCAACCGACGCCTTTGCTTTCTTGGGCGCAGGCTCCTCTTCTGAGAAAGACTCCCAAGCGGCTTCCTCTCGTGTTACTATGAACGCTGTTAGCTCAAAATCGAGTTTGATCTGGACCCTCAAACATACCAAGGTAGCCCTCTTCGTCTTGAACCGTCTTCTTTTTCATCACTCTTCTTCTGCCACGCCGGCGACCATCGGATACTGTGAGGGTCTCTTCGGGTTCTTCTTTCTTCTGTGCGTCTAGTTTGGAATCAGATTCGTCCTCTGCACCTTCCGAGGCTTCTGTCGCGGCCTTGGTTGGTGCATCAGCCATTGGTTCGTCTAAATTCATGAAGAGTCAGTCTCTTGGCATAAAAGGGTGGAACGAAACGTTTTCTACCTTCCAAGTCCATCATACGGCGCAATTCATCCTCCCTCTCCTTCTTCGATTTACCTCCCGTTTCGGTGATGGCGCCATCATCGAGCATAGCAGCATCTTCGTCGTCAGCTTCTTCGTCCGACAAATCATGCATGGCTTCTGCGATAGTTGTTAGCTCTTGTGTCAATGACCGCTTTGGATAGCACTGACCATCCTCGTTTGCGATCGGAGCTACCCCAGGCGAAGGTTCGGCGGAGCTTTCGGTTGCCTGGCTCTGGATTTTCGGCCTGGCTTTGGCGAAGGCTTTGAACAAGCTCGAGCCTTCGCGCTTGAGAGGTGCAGTCTTTGTAGCAGCAGGCTTGGTAGAAGCTTGGGTCGAAGCTTGTGATGAATCAGGAGTGGATCTGGCCGAAGTTGTCGTGCTCTTCGAGATGGGTTTGGCGGCAGGCCCGCTAGACGCGAACATGGACTTGGTTGGCTTTGTATCGAGATGGGAAGGAGTGGTCTTCTGGGCTGGCGGTTGCTTCTGGTGCTGTTGAGTACGCATGGGGCGACGCTAGGTGGTGGCATGTCAATAGTCGGTCCGGTTGGTTTGATCAGGTCGATGGAGATTCTCACCTTGACTTGGGCATTCTGGATGACACCACATTGCTTGTACGTTTCGAGCAGGTCCTCATTGAGAGCTGCGGCCATGATGGCTCGGTTGCACTCTGTCAAGACATGCAGGTCCTGGCTAGATTTAGCAGCTGACGCTAGAAACAAAGCATATGGAATGAATGGTACATTGATCTTGCTGGGCTGGATGCTGTAGACGTGCATTGACAAGACGTTGTCGAAAGTCGACTTTGCGCCTGCATGACAGGGTGGTTAGCAAAAAAGCCATGTGCGATTGCCACTGGACAGACACAACTGACTGTCAAGGTTGTCCTCGTCTACCAAGAGCAATGATGTTGCTCGATAGGCAGGACTGGTTTGGCCGGTCTTGTCTGGTTCATGGTGGCTCTCGGGATCATGGTCATCTGGCTGGCGGGGCGAGAGAGATTGGTATCCAGTGACCAAGTAGGTGACATGTAGCGAGTTTGGGTGTTTGGTGCTGTGGGTACGGTGGAAGTCGTAGAGCATCTGTTTGGCGAGATTCGTGTGCACTCGCAGTGCTCGACTCAAGGTCCGGTAGCTAACCTGTTCCTCGGCGGTCAGGACGCCGTCGTAGACGATCGAAGCAGCTCGGCTTACCGTCTGTCCATCATTCAGCACGTTGGCCGAGAGGTACTCGATGTAATCGTTAGCCATTGTGTCGCTTGCAATCATGTTGCACCATGTCAGAGCAAGCCTCGTAGGGTGACGCGTTTCACGCGCCTGTAAAGTGGCTTGGCGCTCGACTTGCTCCTTCCTACTTCTGTCTCTCACCTCTCTCCAGTCAAAGTCGCTGCTATTCTTTGTCTGGTCTTTGCCTGAGCTCTGTCTTCGACTTTTCTTTGCGTGGACTTTGTCTTCGACTGGTCTTGAGCCTACTCATCCGTCAGCACAAGTCAGCGCGCCTTGTGTCTCGGAGCCTGTTGGTTGTCTTTGACTGTTTGATCCTACATCCAACCCAGCTGCGACAGCAACACGCCATATTACCCTGGCCGCAAACCATGTCTTCAGCTTTTGGCCTAAGCAGTGTGTGCTTCAGATTCTATGCTATCATGTTTGTTTCCAGTGTCCATGTGAGGTTGAGACAAGCTTGCGTCTTCGACTCGAGACATGATCCGCTACGTGACAAAAGGTATGAGACTTCGGACCTCAAATACATCAGTCCATCTTCGATTATATATTCTCTCATGCTCTGTCGATTGGGAAGCTCCACATCACCCAACACATCATTTCATCCTGAACAACCATGACAACCGCCTTCTCCGACTTTTGCATCATCCTTGACCAGATGGCTGGTTTGGAGCCTGCCGAGTTGCAAGCCACCCTGGATTCATGTACTCTGACTCCGGACCAGACGCAGCGACTGCGTCAACTCGCCCATCACTTCGTTGGACCAGAAGTCTCCACTCAACCTGCGCCTGCCACCCAACCAGCATCAGCATCAAACAATCCCTGGAAAGCTTTCCATCGCTGCAACCATCTTGTGCTCGATGAGGTGTACCTGGACATCCTGAAATCAGGTCCTCGGCATTTTGTCGATTCTTATTGCGCCGCTACCATCCATGATGGCTGCATGTCGGCTAGCAGAGACGCGCAGCAACAGAGTGTGCAACGATTGCGCGAGCTTTTCATCGCGCTGGCGCTGTACGACATTGTCAGGAGACACTTTACACGTTTCTCTGGAAACAGATTGTCAGATCGTATGAAGGACGAAGTGAAGTCGCTACTTCCTGAGTGTGATGTCATCGAACAATACAGGATGGGCAAGAACCTGGACCACCTCTGTAAACTCTTTGGCATGGGTTGCGTCTTGTACCTCGCTGAATACCTAACCAAGGACTTGTGAGTTGTCTGTCTTGATGCGCTTTGGGACCGATTTAGCTGACACGTGAACAGCTTGTGCAAGAAGTTTACTGCCAGTGGAACATACCACGATGGTGCCATCTGCTATCTCAACACGCTGGACTTGGTACAGCTGGCCGAAGATAGCGGAGCCAACGAATTTGCCGGTAAAGTTAGAGCTTTCTCAGTGGCTTACCTTGAGACGAGAACGAGCCAGTCTTGATTGTCTTTTCTCGAAAGCACGACAGGATCTTCTTGTATATGGCGCGGGCGTCGTGTGCCGCGCATACAAACTAGATGATCCTTGGAGGTTATTTGAACATGCTGGGGCGTTTCGGTTTATTGGTACAGGATAGATGATGGAAACAGGTGTAGCTTGAACTTGAACTTGGATTGTTGTCATTAGGGGTATAAAACTTTCAACTCGCTGAACTAATGGGTATCAATGCGTCCCCTCGTCTGGTCGTAACTGGTGTGATTCGTGTCGCTCTTGTGGTGTATCCATGACTGGTCGTGAATGCCGGAAAAGGGATGGGTGAATCAAGGGCTGCGGGAGCGAGCGATATGCCGCTGAGCCGTGTGGAAAGTAGTGGGAGAGCGTCGTGATAATCTGCGATTGATCGATGGAGTGGTCGGCGTCGTGTTTGTCGTCGGTGTCGTCTCGATGTCAGGGAAGATCTTTGTTGACTCTCGAACTGCTGTCGTGCTCGCTCCCGCTCACTAGACCGCACTTGTTGTCTTGTGGCGGCGGCCTCCGCCTCTACCGCAAGTAAGGCAAGAGATGATGATGTCGAAGACGGCGACGATTCCATTGATGATGGCCTTGAGGATGGCACCGATTCCGTTGACAACAGCCATCAAGGCAGCGCCGATGGCACGGAACACCGAGGTGATCTGGACTTCGGTTAGCGACTGCTATGGTCCAACGCAGAACGAGAAGACTTACGCAAGATACGACGGCACCCATTGTGTTTGTATGTAAGCGTGTGCTTTGTGTGTGTGTGTGATTTGTTCGAGAGAAAGCTGTGCCGAAAAGGACAAGTTGGATGCGAGGTGTTTGTTGTTTTGCAAGTACGCGAGGAATGTGAAAAAGGGTTGATGATGGATGTTGTGAGACGTGAAACAGCAGGAGCACTTATATCTTCAGATTGGACGCTCGGTGTCTCCATGATATCACACACCATTTTTCCATCCTAATATCGCGAAAGCAGGAAATTCCCTTAGCTGCCCAGCAACCAAGGCATCCGATGGTACGATGCCATGGATGCCATAGGACAATTTTAGGCCTGTTCTCGATGCGGCAACAATCTACACGATGCCGGTTTGACCCTTACCTCATGGGTTCGATGCGCCATGCAAGCTCTGCGGGTTTCGACTCAATGCGGCTCCCAAATTGCAACACCCAGCGGCCGCCGACATCAGTTTGTTTGAAAGAAGATGGAAAATCAGGGACAGAGGCTAGAAACTTGGAAGATCTACAACGACTTGAAATGCACCGCCACCTGAATTATGTCATGATCAGCCACACCAGCCACTGTCATTGTCTGTCGCATGTGGCTCCTATCATTACTGTATAGGTCATGGATAGGGTCATCTGCACACTCTTGCATGGACGACATCACCGCTTACTATCGCGGTGACGGACGCGTAACTAGAGACTCGTATCCCTGCATAGCGTCGTCTGGATGGAAATAGTAGTGACGCGCTGCCAAGTTCATCAACGATGAGCAATATCAACCCCAAGAGATCTGGGAGGTTGCGGGACCTATGGTGTGATCACGATGTAGGTAAAGCACCATCTGTCTGCCCCGTTACCTGTTCGACTCACGTTGGTTAGCTGTGTTGCAGGCTGGAGACCTTGTTCGTCTCTGAATATCGGATCATGGTCGATGATTTATTCGACCTTTCAGGCGAAATCGGCGCTGGACTTCCACCACAACGAACCAGCCACGTATTGAACAACCGGACCGACGAAAGTCAGTCTTCCGAACATGGCAGAGAGATGACTGTCACGTAGGAGCTTTCAGAGGTTCGAGAGATGGATAACATTGGCCTCGTACTGTTGTCACGTGTGTGACCCTGACGTTCTCGGCTTGCTTGGCAACATGTTTCGACACGGGTCGAGGCGGACTTGGGCTTGACTGAGGGAGGGGACGGAGTCAAAACAGACTGATCTAGTTGTGCGAGTGAGAAGACACCGAGTGCCTATAGAGTACTCCAGACGGACATGTGACAAAGGCGTGTCTGGAAAGTTGTGGTGGTGATGGACTGACGTATGGAAAATCCAGCGTTAGCCGAGACGCCCACACGCTCGAATACTGTAGAGGAGCACGGGCCAAGAGGGAAGCAGCGCAGCGATTGAGACGAGACAACGACAGCAACGAGGCCCAATTGCTGAATACCACCAATCCCATCCTCTGTCCCGCCTCACGTGAGTCTCGCTCGCCGCCGCTCTTTCCTCGCGCTCCTGACAAGTCGCTCGTCCGACAGACACTCTATCGCAGCTATGGATCAAGCAAAGCTCCAGCGTCTTCAAAATGCCGTGCGCATCGGTATGAATTCTCGCCAGTCTACGCATCGAGTGCCCTGCTAACCCACGCCGCAGGGTAAGCCATGGATCCCTACCAATTCACCCGAAGCGCGCGCCGAGACTGATGCACCACCAAAAACAGCGGCAAGGGTACTCCTAGAAGAAAGGTCAAGAAGGTCAACAGATCCGGCGGTGGTGACGACAAGAAGCTCCAGGCCGCTCTCAAGAAGATGAACGTCCAGCCCATCCCTGCCATCGAGGAGGTCAACATGTTCAAGTCGGACGGCAACGTCATCCACTTCGCTGCCCCCAAGGGTGAGTTGCTATAGCCGCGCCCCGTCTCGCCCAATCTCCAATGTTGACACGTGCCCGCCCTAGTCCACGCCGCCATCCCCTCCAACACCTTCGCCATCTACGGCAACGGTGAGGACAAGGAGCTGACCGAGCTCGTCCCCGGCATCCTCAACCAGCTTGGCCCCGACTCGCTCGCTTCCCTCCGCAAGCTCGCCGAGAGCTACCAGAGCATGCAGAAAGGCGTCGAGGGCGAGGACAAGAAGGAGGACGACGATGACATCCCCGACCTTGTCGAGGGTGAGAACTTCGAGGGCAAGGCCGACGTCGAGTAAATGTCGCCAAACACAACAATCCTCGTGCAGTAAAAGCAAAAATCAACTTGTCAATCGCATTTCACTCTTGTCGCCTCACGTCTGCTGTCTCGTACGCCAACCCGCTCATGATCATTCTTCTTCAGTCATGCCCGGAACGGACCGAGGTTGACACCAACGCAATTTCACCGTCTCATGAATGCACGCTCTTAACCCATTGAAAAAGCTCTGTGGTTGTTGATCGAGGACATAGTCATTGCGTCTATCTATTCCGTATATGTCTCGACGAAACGCGAAACCCATCTTCACATGCTATTCCTCTCTTATAGTGAACGTGCCAAGTTTCCAAAGTCCACCCTAACTCCATGGTGACATTTGTGTCTTGAGCATCTGCTGCTCCTACTACGCTTCCAAAACTCCAAGACCACCATGTGTTCTGCGTGACAACGGAACGCTCTTGTGAGACTTGTTCTACGAGTGGTGATAAGTGCCCTCAACTGACGCATAGATTGGCTTCCAGTCGCTAATGGATAGTGTCTCTGTCGCACATGTATACATTTTTTTTTTTCACTAGTCGATCCGGCTTTTGAGGACTGCAGAGAGCACACAACTACCCCCAAAGATTGCTCTCTTCCACATCAGTAGTTGCCCTGTTGGTTTCCATTGAGCTATACCATCAATCTGTCTGCATTGTCAATCTTTCTTGAGTCTCTGATACGACACCCAGCACGCGGCTCATAAAGCTGCCTTGACGTACTGCCGCAGCCCTTGCACAAGTCAGAATTCTTCTCCTCTTGCCTCAAAAGCCATTGCACAACAACGACCCCACATCGCGAAGGGAAACTAGACAATACCCGCTTCTCCTTGTCCAACCTACCAAGTGCTCTCTTTTACATACTGAAATGCATGTTGATTCTCGCTCAGCCCCACGATCCTGGAGGCTTGTCAGCAAAACACTATGCATCACGATAAGCATGACCACGACCCTACCGATCCTTACCCGGTCTCTTGCAATATTCTTCTACAGGTACGACAACCAAAAAGACATTTGCCGTGCCCAAGCAAAAGAATCGACGCCTGCAGGACTCGAACCTGCGCTCCCGAAGGAAATAGATTTCTAGTCTATCGCTATAACCACTCAGCCAAAGCGCCAGATTGGAATGTGTTCAGATCCGGAAAGACCTCCAGATTTGATGCAAGATGAGTAAGCTTGTTGGTATATAATCCAGACGTTCCATGACCCCAGCACCTAGGAGCGATGGGTATCACTGCAGACGACTTACCTTATCCGCAACAACAAAGACTGACTTTGAGAGCCTGGCCAAACGCAATCTGCTCTTTTAGTGCTTGAGAAAACCCTCTTTTGATTTTCGAACCTGGTCTACCAAATTAATTTCAATGTATAGACTGCGAGTTTGATGGCGAGTTGGACTGCGAACATCCTCTTGGAAACAAAAAAAAACCCTACGCGGAAGGTACAATTTCAGAGAGGACTTGTGATAGTGAAACTCGTTGCACGTCGACCCCGTCCGCAAACTCCTCTTGCAGTCACGTTAGCATTATCACTCTAAGAAGCAAGGAGGAATCAAAACATATTGGGTTTCCAGCAGTTCTGATCATTTCACACCGTACGAACTGATAACCCGACAGTCGGCTTGCGCAAAACGAACCAAGCAATGAATCTATCGATATCGGGGCATTGATGATTCGGCTTTATGCTCGAACCATGTTCCACAGCACTCTGACCATGAACGTTGGAGCTGATAACTTGATATGAAACGGTCTCTTTACGAAGTCTTGAGGTTATTATGTCTTCCGAGACTTTCAGGAGGCTTGCTGATGCTTCAATAGGCTTGAGAAGATTTATTGGTGGCGGTTATGAATTTGACAAGGGGAACCAATATGAAATGTCGGGTCCTCGAGATATCTTTTGCTTTGCATGTAGATTAGCGGTGCCTGTAGGATGACCAGCTTAGAAGTTCTCGGTTCGATGTTTCACGAGAGAAGAGAAGCAAGAGCAAATTTTTGTGAACAAATATTTTGTAGATTGCGAACTCAAAAATCAAGAAAATAATCAAGAAATCAGAAAAACTAACCACCAAACCACCCAAACTCTACATCCCCCTAAAGAGATCAAACAGCAGCGTAAATCAGAAAGAGATCAGTTCCTTGTCATCATTTACAGCTCCCCATCAGTCCAGTCCTGTGTAGGTACCCAATATGTATAATATAAGAGTAAATACTCAGAATGGTCATCAGCCAAAGTAAAGGCCAGATATTTTTGTTCTTTTTGTATGTTTTCTGGATTAGTATAATATCGAACCAATCAGCCCCTTCAGGGAGATGGTGAAAATGCTTAGAGGAGGACGGCGGCACCGGCAACGAAGGCAGCGAAGCCCATACCGGCCTTGACGGAGTCAGCGGCACCGGTGAAGACAGCGGGCTTGGAAGAGGTAGGGCTAGCAACGGCCATGGTGGTGGCAACGGCAGAGCACTTGCCGCTGTTGCAGACAGTGACGGTGGAAGTGATGGGGCCGTTGTTGTTACCGCCGTTGTTGTTGCCGTTGCCGTTTCCGTTGTTGTTGCCGTTGCCGTTGCCGTTGCCGTTGTTCATGTTGGCAGTGGGCTTAGCGCAGCTGGTGCAGATGGTGGTGGTCAGGACAGTGGCGGTAGGAACGGGCTATCAAGAAGTTAGCATAAAACCCTGAAGATCTGGAGATGCTGGGGATGACGAACCGAGTTGACAACGACAGTCTGGACGGGGACCATGGAACCGGAAGAAGGAGCGTACTGGGTGACAGTAACGGGGACGGCGGCACAACCACAGGCGACAGCAGAGGCGGGCACAGTAGTGGCGGCGGGGCAGACATAGGTAGTCTCGGAAACTGGGACCACTTGGGTAATGACTGCGTTCTGGCCGTTCTTGAGGGGGCAGTTGGTGACGGTGGGAGCACAGCTGGAGATGGTGACCACGTTGGTAGCGTAGATAGTGCTGGTAGCAACACCACCCGCGTTAACAGGGGTACCATTAGTGTTGGTCAGGACAGCGAAGTCAGTTCCGGGAGCGGCAACAGCCTGGCCAACCTCAGAGTAGAGAGAGCAAGTGCGAGCAGCGGTGTCGAAGGCGGTACCAACGCAGGAGGTGGTAGCCTCGCAAAGGTTGATGCAGTCACCGAGAGAGGTGTAGACAGCACGCTTGGCGACAGCGACAGTGCCGTTGCCGACCTGAAGTATGGTCCCGAAGTGGACGGTCGAACACTCGATGAGGTAGTCACCGACGAGGGCGCCGTTGAGGCCGGGGCAGTAGGCAGACTCGGCAAGAGCGGGGAGAGTGGCCATACCGCCAGCGGCGGAGGAGGTTCTGGAAGAACCGGCGGAGGAGCTGGCGTTCTTGCTGGCGGAAGCAACGGGAGCGGCAGACATGGTGCCGTTCTGGTACTGGGGGATGGCCTGGGCAATGCCGGCGGTGAAGGCCATGGCGGCGACGATGTTGTTGATGGAAGGCATTTTTGTTGGTTTGAAGGGGGTAATAATTAGGATATTATTGGTAGCGAGTGTTGTGTTGCTGAATGAATGGACGGCTGAAGCCTGATTATTATAATATTAGGTGACTGGAAAGGCTGGTGAGGAGCTGTTGTCTTTCTGATTTGCTGTGATGATGAAAAAGAATTGGATGGCTGGGAGCTGATGGTACCTTATATACAGCTTTCTTGCCCTTTGGGGAGGCAAGTTTCCCTCGATCTACTCTATTGCTTGTGCTTCCAACGGTGCAGTTGCTTCTGTCAGAATAATCTCCTCCCTACCGGGCAGCAGCACCGTTGCCTGGCTCATCTTGCAACGATAACATGGAAACAAGCATATCCATTGCAGGCTAGACGATTGAACTCTCGCGTGTGGACGATGGATGTTGTCAAAGGGTGAAGGATCGGCCTCCCCCGTGATGCCCAAACACCGAAAGACGTTGAAACCACAGCCAATCCGGATCGAGCTCTCCTGACGCTAAACGAAGCGAAGCGTTGCTGTGCCTGAACAGCTGTTGGATTGGCATTGTTTTGTCGCAGGGTGAACATCCCTAGACGTTGTGCATACTGTAAACACATCTGATCACAATCCACGAAGCCCGTAGGTTTCGATGCTTGCTCTTGGGAGTTCTGCGCGCGACCGAGATAGATCACAGCTGTTCCTGGAGAGAGACGCCATGGCTTGCGACACACCCCTAACTCGTCCAAAGACTCCTCATAGCTGCAACGGTCTAATATCATACAAACATGCAACCGTTGTGTCCCATCAAGGAGAAAATAAGCCCTGGACGACGACGGCGGAAGGACAAAGCGCGCCGATGTTCTTGATCACGGCCGAGCCATCAAGGCAGATGCACTATTGCGACATGAGGGGTGTTTGCGGCATGCATCATGACATCTCTGTCGGCCAGTCGACTCGAGACCATCTCCTTGAAAGTTCATCCATGTTCTATCGTTGACTCGATGTGCATGAGGGGGAAAGGGGAAGATGTCGTCTAGTCCCTGAACCGTGACAGGCAGGATTCGCAGTGGCCCACAGCTTGGCCAGAGCCGTCAAACAGTCCTTCGATTCTCGACCATCGCAACAACATCGCAATCCCCTATTCATTTCCGAACCCACTTGTGACCTTGGAAATGCACTACCACATGGCGAACGTTTAGCCTTTGATACGAGAATCTTGTCCTTTGCTCGGATTCTTGGAGGAGACGACGACGACTCTCAAATCTCCGTCCGTGTAACACCTCACCTGGCCCGTCTTGCTTATCCATAAACCCTATTATTGTATACGGAAGGGAGTTCCAATCCTGGACCAAACACGAACCACCTGTCTTATTTGTTTGAGCATATGTCAAACAAGCAAACCCTGTTGTTCTGCCAGCCACCCTCGGCCTTGACCGGCAAGGTACCGGTTAAATCATTGTGCTTGACATGTTGGGACACACGACCAGCATCTTGTTGACTTGACACACTTGATCATGAACTCATACTATTGGGTTTTGTGCTTTTATTAGAACATATCGTGGGTGTTATGCAGGGACCTTGAAGCCACCAACAACTGCTCAACACCCGTATGCTACACGATTATGCAACTGATAGACACACAGACACGTAAGGGTTCGGATTAGAGGAAAGTCTGCAGCAGAGCAGAGCAGAAATTTGATGTGATGTGTAAAGATAACAGCAGAGGAGCCTAAGTATCGCAGAGGCATGGTATCATGAAAAGCAAATGAACAAAACACGGTAGGCAGACCATCTCACCGGGCGCGCAAACTCTGGCCAAGTCGCGTATCTATGCAGGTGATGTAGATTGCCGTTGTAGCTGCCAACTCCTTCTGCACATACCACACAACCTTTGTACAACTTGTGTCGTGCCTTGCGAGTCTTCGTCACGGATGAAATTCATTGCAACGGCAAGTTTAGCAATGGGATCATCTGGCTCTGCACTCTTCGAAACCAGGATCTTGCTCTCTGTATAATCGACCATGCGGCCACCAAAGTGACGAGCAATAGCCATCGAGTAAAGAACATCACGGTTCTCGAGCATGGAAAGTATGTTGCGCATCGCCGCAAGAGCGGTAGCAATCTGCTGGGCCGCGTCGGGCGAGATGATGTCGTCGTGGATACTAACGAAGCGACCTAGTTGGTGCCAGAAGGCATCTTGCAGATATTGAGTGTATTGTTCGACGAGTTTCGGGTCTGGAGGGTTGACTGGAGGTTGTGCAGGAACCATGGCGGCATCAAGGAACGTGCCACACAGTAGATTCTCCACTATGGCTAGACGTTGTAGAAGATTGGTAATGTACGGAGGAGCTGTATTTGAGGGAATAGCGCGAGGCAGGCAGCCGAGTTTCCATACGAGGCGGGCTTCCAGAGATGTGAGGCCGTGTGAACCACCGTTGGTCTGAGCCTGCGAGAAGCGTTCGATACAGTACAAGAAGTAACGCAACAGGTCGTGGTTTCCAACAACAAGGCTGAAGCCGTGATCCGTGTACCAGCTGGTTTCGAAGAAACGGTCCAGTCCAGAGGCATATTCCGCAAGGTACATGATGCGGATTTGTTCCATCTCATGCGATGCAAGAGGACTTGGGTTATGTGGAGGCTGCGCTGGTGGGATGTTGTCGAGACTGTATAGCGACTCCATGGTGACAAGACGCACTAGGGCATGTTAGCAAACAGCAAGCTAAACACAGGCAACATTGATACCATTTCGTTGTGGGTGCAGACTGGTTGTGTATTCTTCGTGAGGCGGCGGAGGAGGCGGTGGTGGCTGTATAGGAGGAGGTGCCACAGCTGGGTTCACTGGACCCAAGGCAGGATCAATCTGGGCGCCAAAGTCGACAGGTGGTTGCATGGCCGTGGCAGGGGAGTAGCCGGCACTAGCAGCAGGCGCGTATCCTTGGGGAACATTCGTATAGCGCTGCGGTTCGGAAGGCATCTGTGCGTCATGCTTGACCTGCTGTTGTTGTGGTTGCTGCTGAAGTGGCTGGGGAGGAAACATGCCCGGAGCAGGTTGAATGGTCGGCGGCGAGGTCTGAGACTTGAAGATGGGATCGTAGCCCAGACACTCACGCTTGCTCTTCTGACAGTTGCGACAGGCAGGATGGCCCTCGTCACACTTGATTCGACGTTTCCGGCACGTCAGACAACCCGTTTTTGTGCGACGCTTGATCTCCTTCTTGTGCCGAGTTCCTGGAAGCTGGTTTGCGTTGAGGTGCGGTGTCCCTAGCGGCACCTGGTAGCCCATGTGAGGAGCGTAGCCGTTGACAGGCCCGCCGTTGGACTGCATGTTCGACGGGGCTTGTTGCATGCCTGCTTCTGAAGGATATGTGTAGTTCGGCGGCGGAGGTGCATGTCCGTGTGGTGGGTACTGGGATGGTGCACCGTTGGTATTGTGCGCCGGAGCCGGCGCCGGGTGAGAGTGGTGTTGTGGTGGTGGGGGTTGGTGGTGTTGCGGGTGGTGGCCATTCTGGGCATGCACTGGCGCTGGAGCGGGGACCGGTGCCGAAGTATGCACCGTCGGTTGGTGCTGGTAGTTCATGGGCGGCAGGGTCGGCGTCGGATGCTGCGAGACGTGGCTTTGCGCCGGATCGGACACGCTCGACGCGTCTTGTGTTGGCGCAGCCGGTTGGTGACTGCTCTCTTGCTGATACGTCTGTTGATGCGTCTGTTGATGCTCCGACGCGTTGGCCGGGAGTGTTGAGGGCTGTTCGTGGTGCTTGTCGCTGCGCGGCGTCGACGTCTGATGGCGTTCCGGCTGCGCGTCGTCTCGAGCGTCCTTGTTCGCCGGCGGCGGCGGTGGTGGAAGCGGCTGGCGTGACTGCAGGCGCAGCACGGGATCCGTATCGTTGTCCCCCATCGCTCCTCGATTCCTCCCTCGAAGCTACCCTGCGCCTCCAATCAACGCAGCCGAGCCGGATCTATTCAATAATCAATCAACAAGACGCACGTCAGTCGGCGCCGCGAGCCTCGGTCGGGCCAATGATATGGCTTGGCAGGTTGCTCGCTTAGCACTCGAGACAGCTGCTTCACTTGGGCGCGATGGTCAAAAGAGTAAGCGAGCCAGAAGGGAAGAAGCGAGAGCAACCGCTGTGTGACAATCAGTGGGGTGAAGAAAACAACAAAAGCAACAAGAAAAGAACAGCAACAGATGATGGTAACGACAAGGTTGTGATGGGGCTGATGGTATTGGTGATTGTGGTGTTAGTTACTATGTTGCTGCAAGGCAAGAGCTGCCTCTTCACAACGTCATGCCAAGCTTCTGCAGCTCCACACCGCCCGCCCTTTCCACCCCTGAGCGGGATCAAGCCTTGGCATTCGACTGCTGCAGCACCTTTCCACTCCCCTCTGACGGACAAGTGAGATTCTGTCTGTTCATCCTTCAAGCGCGTATACTTGTCCGAATCTGTGCTTCTACCAGGAGACCGCCTGTTCGCTTGTCAAGTCAGGAGCTCTTCAACACGTTCTGTGCTCTTTGCTCTTTGCTCTTTACATGCACCGCTCGGAGTATCTGACAGACTGATGTGCACCTCAATGTTCCACTCAAGCTATTGTGTTACGACATTGTCAAATGCACCACCTGCCTAGGTTTGCTTGTTAACATCATCCTAGGCTGGAGTGGTCGCAGTCGTACGCTTGTCGTTCTGGGCACCGCCAAAAAATGTATGTTGCTGGTACGACCCTGATCTTAATCTGCCGAAGTATGCACCCGGGGGGGGGGGGGGGGGGGGGGGGGGGGGGGGGGGGGGGGGGGGGGGGGGGGGGGGGGGGGGGGGGGGGGGGGGGGGGGGGGTGGGGGGGGCGGGGGGGGGGGGGGGGGGGGGG